>VZRS01003593.1:274205-306278 GCA_013398055.1 Ifrita kowaldi | reverse complement strand
AAAGGCACGACACAGGCTGGAGAAGCCAAAAGAGTGAGAAACAGCAGAGGGAACACCATGGTCAGAGGAAGTGGTGCTCCATGGCATCAGTGGAGGTGTCCATCATAGTCCATGAAGGAGCTACTACAGCAGCAGTTGGATGTTTCCTGAAGGACTGGAGCCCATGGATAAGCAGAAGAGCAGGTGAGAGAAAGCTTTATGTACTGACCATAACCCCCTGTTTCTCATTACCCTGTTTTGTTCAGAGGAGCTGAGAGGAGACAAGAATGAAGGAGTGAAATTGAGACTAGGAAAAGGGGAAGGAAAGATACTGGTTTAATGCTTGTCTTTTTATTACCTCTCTGTTTTAATGGTCAGTAAAGTTAATTTTACCCAAATCAATCTTTTTTGCCTTGCTAGTAAATGGTAAGTGACCTCCCTGTCTTTATCTTAATTCATGGACTTCCATGTTCTTCCCATTTTCTCCCTGCTCCTGCTGAGGGAGAAAGTGAGTAAGCAACAGGGTGAGAGTTTGTTAACCAGAGTTAATCCAGCACATGTAGGAAAAGATGACTCACTTTTATGCATAGTCAGCATCTGAGAGACAAAAATGGTAATTGAAAGATGCTATGGACTTGGAGACACGGTGGTAAGATTAATATCAATAACAGTGGAAGTTGTCAGATTATAAAAAGGCTTTTCTCCTACAAGAACGCATTTGCCTAATATTTCAGTGCTTATCACCAGAACAGTAATTTGTCAAAGCTGGGAGCACACTAACAAATAGAGGTCCAGAAAATTCAGCCTTGCTCCCAGCTGTGCCAGGGAGCTGCTTTAGCAACTTGGAAAAATCTCTTGATTCTGCTTTCAAACAGAGTTTTCTGACAGTAGTCAGACTGCTTTAGACCAATGCTTAAAAATTCTTATGAAAACAAGCCAAGCTTTTCTACATGGAAGTGTAGCAATGTTATAACCTAAATACAGGTTCTTATGCCTCTGATTCCCCTCCAAGACTGTCTGTTTAGTCTATTTGGCTTATATGCCCTTGAGGAGGAGCTGCCTGTATAGTGTTTAGAGCAATGATATTTAATCCAACTGCATTACCATGCACAGTTTTAAATATAGGAATGGTTTCAGAGAGGCCATTTGCAAACCCATTTGCAGAATGCTACGCATGAGCACAAACGTTTACGGGACTTGAGCCTCCCAATGCCTGAAAAGGCAACATAAAGTGAGTAAAATTTCAAATGGCTGGACTGAGGTCATCTGGAAGCTGGTTCTGCGTTAAAGCAAGGATAAGCATGGTTTTATAATGAACCAAAAAATAGGGTCTATCTCGAATCGTTAGTGAATTTTTAGTGACGTTAATTTTTTTTTAACACACAGGTTTGTGATTCTGCAGGATCATATGGAGGTTTATGAATGTGTTTGCTTTTCATGGTATTCAAATACATAACAAAGGCCTGTGGAGCACCACTTCCATTATGGAGTTTAAGGTAAATTCCATTAGGATCCAAACACATGACTTTTCAATTAGCACATCTCCGCTGGCTCAGACACCTTTGAGAATGAACTCTGCATAAGGTTTGTCACCACTTTTTAGTTTCCTTTAACATGCTGTCACTGATTAGTCCTAGAAGCTTAATTCACTTCTAATTTCCATTTGCTTATATTTAACTCAGCTGTTACATTTTAAAAGTTTTACTGCTGAAGCAAAGTTGATTCTGAATCATAGCATTTACAGAAATGCTATCTCTATCTTTGATTCCTGACACTTGGTTATACAGAGATGTGTAACAGAAATCATCCACTTTAGCAAAGTGTGCCTTATAATTCTGGGAAGATAAGCTTCCATTTAAGTCAAGAATTATGGTGTTGTGCATTTTCTCATTTCCCTGAATAAAATCCACTGATAAACCTTTATCAGGAGAGGTGTGTCTGATTTTGTTGTGAGCTGGGCAGAAGGCACTGCAGACCATGAGGGATTAGTCCGTGAGGCGAGAAGTGTGGCACTGCTGGTAACAGGCCTTTGCATGGAGGGATTGTTCAGTGTGTGTCAGAGGTGAAAACAAATCTTGTGCTGAGAAATATAAACCAGATTTCCTTTTGTTGGCCTGAGGATAGGAAGGGGAGACAAGAAAAGAGAAGGGGAATACTGTAAATTGAGTCTGAAGTGAACTTTCCACAATAAGACTACTATATGAGCGAGTATACACTCCCTGAGGGTGAAATTCACTCTTCTGTGCTGGGATAACACATAACTGGGGTTGCATTTAAAATATCTTTTGAAGAGTTTAGGACAGCTACAGTTTTGTTCATACAATCCACTAGCTAGTAGCCCTTGCTTTTCTCTGTGGGCCTGATTTACAATGCTGAATCCCCATGTGCTTGACAGCTACCAGTCAAGGTAGCAAACTCAGCACATTAAGAACTAGAAAAAAAAAAAACCTCTGTAGCTTGAGCCAAATACTGAATCTTTATTTGCCAAGATGTTAGAAATCTACCTTCTTTGTGAACTGTGAACTGCGGAGTTGCAGAATTTTCTTTCTCGGCAAGCTCTATCTTTTCAAAGACCAAAAAATAATGAAAAAGGTACAACTAAAACCTGGTAATACAAAGGCAGAGTAAGAGGGAGGAGGGAAGGAAATTTCTATCATTCGTTAATGTAATGCAATAAATTCTGTCTCTTGCAGCAGAAACCCCCAGTAGAATCAGCTGTGTGGGGTCAGTGTGACAGACAGAAGTATTTGGTCAAATACTAATTTATGTGTCTATTTTTCATTCCAGTGAACATTAGAGACATATTTTTTTTTAAGGAAAAAAAATTAAAAATTGCTTTAATAATGAAATTTATGAATGCTTTTCCAACATTGCTATGTTAAAAGAAGTTGTATAATAAGAAGAGTTTCTGTGGCCACCTCTTGAGTAAAAATAACAGTTTTATTTAGTTTTTATTGGGTCTGATTCTAAAAGCATAAATGACAATTCCCTATAGCACTACAGATTTCAATGAGACAATACTAATCAGCCTAAATAAGAAGAACCAAAATCTACATCACAAATTTCATTGCAATATAAGTTGCTCTATTATCTGAACTATAGCTTAAATCCTTAAATTAGCTCTAAAAATATTGGTTTCCTTTAATTACTTTCCTGGCAGTTGTAATTCATGATCTATTCTTCCTGTGAAGGGCTAATGGATGTTTTAAATTCCTTTAACACCAAACCTGCAATTTGAGAAATACATGCTAGTGGGTGGAATGATTCTTAATGCTTCCTTCCTCCTCTGAAGGTGTTAACATTCCTGTACCTAGATGGTCACCTAATGTCTTTATTTCTTGCTTTTCTTGTTTTATCTCTTCCTCCTCAGTTGTGCAGCTTCTAATCCTCCTGTCATTTTCTTTGAATTTATTGCATAATTGAAGAGAAATTCTCCTGTTTTGTCACTGGTGTTTGCTCTTCCCTTCATTTTTTCAGACAGCTCAATTCCAGAATGCAGGTGTGTGGGTTTTTTATTTTCCTTATCTCCTTTTTCACAGTAAGATTAATGAGTGAATCACTTAGAAAGGTTTTCCAGGTAGCAAAGTAGTTGCTAAAAGGGAATAACAAATATTTTAATTCAATTTTCTATTATTTAATGACACAATACCATTCAGCTGCAACAACTGCCATCAATACATTATTTATCTAGAACATATATGTGTGCTTGAGTGATGTGAACCTATCTTTTATCATAGTTAATCACCTCTGTTTTAAATGAAACTGTTTTAGACCTTGCTACCCTCATACAAACTAAGGTCTTGTTAAAAAATAATGTCAACTGGTTTGTACTACTGCTTTATTTCTCATCCCACTGAGATCTTCATTTGCTGTATATGTACGCTCTATATTTTTCTGGTCTATGTTTTAGTGATTTCTTATGCATTCTGGATTTAAAAGATTCAAACAAGAAAATAGTTGTGTAAACAATGCCAAATCAAGGTGGTTCTCTCCTGAAGAAGCTAAAGATGATCTAGGAACATGTTCTCTTTTCTTTGTTTTCTTCCAGGTCCTGTTTTAGGCTCATCTCCCTTCCCTCTCTGTCTTTTTTTTTTTTTTTTCTTAATGTAGTGATTAATCACTAACTGGAGGTATCCAGCTAGAACACTCAGAAAACAAAACCCATAAACCTGCAGAACACCCTTATTGTAAAAGAAATGTACATTTGTCTACTGGAGGTCAATAAAGCCCAAAGGAAGGTGACCATGCCCATTTCTTACAGCAGTGATAAGACCTCATCTTGCTAAACAGAAACAAAACTCTCACTGCCTTTTTCTGCATGTCCGGGTGTGAGAGAAATGATGCTGCTACTGTCTTTCCTCCTTAGTGCTGTTGATGCAGAAGGATTTTACTTTGTGCACAATTTTTTGAACAGTTTAGGAAATACATCTGTGAGGTCAAATATCTGAGCAGTTAAACAAATCTTTCAGTTCCATTGTAGTGCTTTTTTGTAGTTTGGGTTGGTTTGGGGACGAAAGCGGTAACTTTTTCTGAAATGATTTAAACATAATATTTCCTCAAGGCATCTTATATCTTTGAAAGCATAAGTTATGTTCACCTTTTTCAGTAGTCTGGTGATCACTTAAATGACAACATTGAACTTTTTACTGCTGACTGACATTCAGTTAATGATTCTGAGTATCCCTAAATTAATGCCCATAACTTCTACACCACCACTGGGTGTTCTCTATGAGAAAATTCTAAAATATTTTTGCATGTGTGACAGTGTTTCAGGCTTTTAATTTGATACCACTACCACAATTACCTTAGTTCTAGAGTGCATTTATTTATTAAAATTTTAATTTAAAAATCATGAGTGTGCTGCAAAATTTCTAGTACATTGGAAATTTTCTGTTTAACAGTTTGCTCATAGATGCCTACTCATTTGTATAATTTTTTTATATATACTCATAATGTATCCAGAACTTTTTTAATACTAATCCCATACAATTAGAGATTGTTCTGAATGATTTTGTGAAGCGGAAGGCTTGGGACTACTAAAGCAATGTAAAGAAACCTAATTTACCATATAATCATTTCATATTTTCTGGAAAATATATTGGATATCAAAGTTACCTGAGTATTCTGAGGAAATTTTCAAATTCAGTGTGATTCTATTTTCTATTAAAAATGTCTAAGTTATTCACTTGCAATAATTGCAATTTTTTTTTCTATTTCTGTTACTACCTCCTTTTATATAATAATTGAAAGTTTTGAAAGATTAACGACAGCAAACGCTAAAAGCTGTTTTAGAGATTAAAATATCAATTAGAGATATATGTGTAATAGCTGGAAAACAGTTTCTCAGGTGCTGTATGAATCCTTTTACTCCTTTTCATTCCTCAAAGGTTTGCTGCCAAGCTTATCTCTGGATAATGCAGCATTTTCTAATGGCAATTTTATAGCCTAGGCAAGTCATAATTGTAATTAACTTTAAATTTAAGGCTGAAAGAAGTGTATCGTTTTTGTGAGAAGCCCAAGAATCAAAGTAATTGATTTTAAAATACAATGGTTTTCAAACACTGAGTTATGCTAAATACTGTGCTGTGAGAATGATACAGGACTCACACTGACCGCCCAGATAGAATTAAGACTGAGAACCTTACCCTCTGTGATGTTGATTATTTGGAGCTGGGGAATCCAGTTGAAAGGATATAGCTGCAATTTAATGTGATTAGCCTGCCATGCCAAGTTATTGGATAATTGTAGACCCTGCAAGACACTGCTCTTATGGTGTTGATATGCTCTGGCCTTTGGGAGCGCTGATTGAAGGGGGATGATGAGAGTAAAATAGATTCAGATAAAATTAGAGACAACCGGGGCAAATAGATGTGGATTTTCTCATTTTAGCACAAAAGAAACCTGGCTTAGGTGAAATGGAATCTGGCTGTAATATGCTGAAAAGCTACTTATCTCAACTCCCTCTGGAATATGCAACAAACACATGGAATAAGCTTGTGATCTAACCTCTCTACTCAAGTTCATATGACAGATTCATTATTTTCTGCATTAGAAAGAGAATATCAAGATCAAAATCTCCATTCTGATTAGCCAGCAAGTGTGCACTCTTCTAGCACAGAGCATGCATTCATGTACAACCACTTTGTCATACTTGAACATCAATTTGTTTCATTCCTGTTGAGGAAGTACCATAGTATCATTTCACAAGAATGAAAGGCCTCAGTTTAATTTCTGGTAATACAATTCTGGGTTCTTGTTTATCACTCAAACCTCCCACAAAGCATATGTGGAATGCATGAATTCTACTGTTTAATCCTGCTTTAGTCAGAGATTACACCAGTTTTGATTCACACGTTCTATTTCCATGCATCTGTTTATCTAAGGATGGAATAAGCCAAAATTCATCACAGTACATACTTAATCTGATAGTTTAGATGCAAGCCACTGATGTAGTTACACATGCACGTCTCTAGTTGACTTAATGGAAGATGTGGTTTTGAAACAAAAGCAAATTAAATTTGGGTAGGTATTCAAACACTACAGTTATTTATGCAACGCTATAAAAAGGAATAGCAATTCCCCCTACAATCCAGAAGATTTAACTTGCCTAAGTGCTTTTAAGAATCTATGTCAAAGTCATTAATGGATTTTATTTATGTAACACATTATGAATTGCCTATAGTCAATTAATGATGATGAGTTGAGGTAGCATCATACAAAATCCTCAGTGTTGAAGAACAAAATCACATTCTTGTGTTAATCAGAAACTATGCCTGGCTACTTTTTCCTTTTCCAGATCATTGCATCCGAGAGAGCAGATTTCACAAAGAACCAGAATCAGGGTTTGGCCTGGTGTTGTAACGAGATGCCATAGAATTATTTAATTCAACGTGCGAATCATTTGAATTCCGAATCAAAGAGTCAGGTGTGGAATCATAGATTCATTTGAGTTGGAAAGTCAAGTCCAACCATGTACAAGCACAGTAAGCTGTCATGGTAAATTTTAAAATATAGATAGACTCCAGGAAGACACCTTTGCTTACACTTGATTAATTAAAATTAAAAGTGATCAGAGGTTTCTTTCTGTTATTTCAATTCAGAATGAAAGTCAAGATTTTATTCTAATTTGCATTCGGCATAGTGCCTTCAGCAGTAAATATTAGGGATCATTAGCTGGTAATGTCATACATTGTATTAAATGTTCTAGTATGAGAATATTCCTCCTAAGATGGGGACTTTGTATGGAAGGATTGAAGGAAACTCCTTCTTTAAGTTCGTGTTGGTAGTCTAGAGTTCAGAAAGGAAAAATGGGAAATTGAGCCAAATTTCTTATAACAAGAAATTGCAGATGACTCTATAGCAAGATAGTTTTTTGAGTCTTTTATTTTTTACGGGCAGGTACACATAAACATACTCATTCACACAGACATTTTTTTAAAAAACCCACTTTAAAAATAATAAAAATAAATAAGAATAATAAAAATACAAGTAATGTCTGGAACCATCTACAACTTTCTAAAAGCTGTGAACTCTAGCTGGATGTCATGGATTTCTGTCAGAGAAGGCATCAACCGACTGTACAAAACCAGGGGACGCTACATCTGGCGGTTGACTGCAGTTCACTGGCCTGTCAGAAGCACTCTCAGCTAACATAGTTATAACCAAATCTTAGCCCTATGAAAAATACTCTAAACTGATGATGGCCACAAGCTGGGAGACTACAAAGGGAAAGGTCATTTAATAGTTTACACATTTTCCATGATAATTCTTTGTTTCTTTGATGGGCGTACAATGACCCTTTAGTCACTGATTGGAACCCTTAATTGATTTGAACATTTTCAATACTTTTAATTGATAGTCATCTTTCTGTGGCGGGATTTCTTTCCATGCAGCATATTTTTCAGTTTCTGTTGGATACTAAATGCCAGGTTTGAGTTCTTTGCTTTTTTAAAAACATACACATGGAGTTTCTGTCTGTTCAAAAATTCTTGCTGTACACAAGCCATTGAAAACTACCCAGATCCACTCAAACTCTTGAGAGTGACTGTAAAAACAATGTTTATGTATAGATTCATAATAAAATTTGGAGCACAGGGAAAATATTTTGTTTTGTATTAAGCCTGCTCATAATTTATTCCATGTAAAGTCTGTTGCTCCAAAATACATTCCTGATAATTTACTTAGAACTAGAAAAACTGGCATTTGTACATTATGATTCCATTTTGTAAGTAATTTCATTATCTCATTCTGTACCATCCTGTGTGTTTATTTTGTTAAATCTTTTGGACATTGTTCCATCAATGTAGAACAGACTGCTAGTTTTACTTTTGCATCAGTTGTTTTTTGCTATATCCCTGTTGCATTTGAAACTATTGATGTTAAGACTCTGAATCTCTCTCTATATCAGCATATTAAATGTGGAGAGGTGATTCTCTAGTCCTGAGTCCAAATTGCATCAAAATATTTCCATCAATACTAAGAAAAAAATCTCATTATCTTAAGGTACTTGATTGTAAAATACCAACTAGAAGCATTGCATTATCTTGTCTTCTGAGCTGTGCCCAGGAGATATTTGGGACAGTTCTAATTTTTCCATATCAAGTTTTGAAAAGTCAACAGTATGAATGATGGAGCTTCTCAGTGCTTGGAAATGTTTCTTGGTACCTTTTAATTTAACAGTGTAGTTTTAGCTTTAGAGAGATTAAGTGGACTGCATTTTGGGGGTCTAAAAAAGGTAATTAGGAAAAACAATGCTGTGCAGTGTTCAGTGTACATGAAACTCCTGAAAGAAAAGAGTTTACACTTGCCTTCAAAAAGACCTCACAGATCCATGTATTATAAAAGTTTGCAAACTTGCATAGCTGCTAAATTATCTGGAGGTTTCCTAATGTTAAATTCCTTATTTGCACTATAACTTAGCTACATATATCAGTTTTGTAATGTTAAGAATCAATTGCTTTGCTATAGATCTGTAGAAAATCTTAGGCTTTTTACAGGATTTTTAAACTTTTTCTTTGTTTCTCCTTCAAAATCTTGGACTACCACTTCAATTTTTCAATTTTCATATTTGAATGTAAAACCTCAAATCTAGGCTTCGTCAAATCAGAAGGGTTTCTTCTGGTTTTGACTCAGATCTGGGATTCTCAAATTACTTTTTGCAGTTTAGAAATCAGATTTGTTTTGTTTGAAACTATATCCCATTGCAAAAAGAGTGTGTTTAGATTTTACACCATTTTATGTGTTTTGTGTTTTTTGAAAAAAAATCCCAAAAAACAGGGCCATGAATTTTACATCTGCATTTATAGATCAAAATTCTTAGTGTCCGAAACACTCCTCCAAAGCCCAGATATGAACACTTAAAAGGAACTTAACAAATAAGACTTTGCAATTCCTTCACAAAAGAGGAATATTTTTATTGAAGGGTTATGCCATGTTTTTATTCTCTCTTCTATTTGTGACACACATAAACATCTGTAAAAGATCTGGTATTAAATTCTTTCCTTCTGAAGCCAAATACAAAAGTCCTCAGCAAGACTGGGCTTTACTCTATGTCTTACCAGACTTCAAAAAGCTACCTTATGACTTTCAAATGAGTTCCTATAATTGTTTGTGATATTTTGCTTCTCTTCACTCTCATTGCGAGGAAAGATGTAAGGAGAACTTTGCTTAGATATGACTGTAAAAAGGAGAACATGAGCAGTAAAGGTTGTTGAGGTTAACTAAAAAACCCCTGTACATTTTGCTGTACCAGTACTTGTCTACAATAGTTAATATCTCAATAAATTAATTCAGGTAAAACAAGAATGAGAAATACTTCTTTTTTTAAAAAGAGCTTATTTTACACAGCCAATAAGGTTCACAAATTTTTATTTTCAGTTTTGCATTTCCTTCAGATGATAACACTAAATTAATATAGGTAAAGGATTGTAGATCTAGATGCAAGCATGCTTTTCTATGAAAAGGAAAATATCAGTAAACCTGGTGCTTCTTATGAGTTATTCTAAAACAATTAAAATTTTATTTCTAATTCCAAAGTGATGTTTCTTAATTTTAACTTTACAAAACTGAATTATTGTTCATCATTTTATTGTTACTGCTTTTTATGTGTTTGTGCAAACTGCCATTGCCAATTATTTAAAATCAGAACAGATACAAATAAAGCCTCTCGCATCAACATATATTAAATCTAAATATACAGTAAATATAAATAGTACTTAATAAGACAGTAAATTTGATTTCACGCTATATTTGTGGCTGAAAAATATCTTGGTAATTATTGAAGAGATGCTGCACATGTTGTCCTTTGCCCATTTTAGCTGAATGACTTTGGCTGTCCTTGGAGGGTGCTCTGAGGAACCAAGATTCTCATGAACTCTGAGAAGCATTTCCAAACAGAGGAGAGAACGGGCTAAAGTCTCACAGGGTCAGCAAACTCAACATGGACATATTCAAAATTATTATTAATCTTCTAACACAGTTTTAGGACATTTAGTAAAAACAAAATAATTTCAGAGTAAAATTAAAAGAGTAGTGTATGTACTGAGTCCTTAATGCTGTGGTTCATAGTAAAATAGGTAGTGATGTCAAAGACCTTTGCATTGTCCTGGGATTTAATGACTTTCCTCCATAAAGATCTATTCTTTTAACAGATCTCTAATGAGGTGGTACCACAACCAATGCACGGAGTAATTATTTCTCTCTCTGGAATCCAGAATGCAGCATGAATATGGTGATTTAGTTTTCTTTACTTTCATATTCTGTTGCAGTTGTAATACCCGTGCTACCCTTCATTGTCCCAAAATTACACATATTTACTGTTGATGTTTATTTTTTCCCAAGTCGGGGCACTGACCCTGATATTATTCAATAGCTTGATGAAGGGCAGTATCACTCACCCCCCTGGCCAGGCTGTAGGTCAGTTGCTTGTACAGTGTCACTGATGATATTTCCTTTTGTCTTATTCTCTTATCCCACTTAAATGCTGAATACATCAGGTCTGGAAGTAATGGATTAAATTTGGCCTCTCAAGCTTGATGGATTAGGAAGTGTACTAACCCAAAGGGAGTTACAGTGCATTGTAAATCGTAAATATCTTGAGAAAGAGGAGAAAAGTGTAAAATTTGTAGAAGACATGAGTTACAGCGCAGTTACCTTCATAAAATCAAGTCCTGTTGAGTGTATTTTTTTGTATTATTTCAGTGTGAAAGCAACACTACCCACATCTAATCTGAAATGCATGTCATTATGTTTCAGTTTTATTGCTATTTTCACCCAAGAAAAGAGAAGAAAATGAAATTTCATTAGGGTCAAGAAATGAGAACTATGCTCAAATTGAAAGCAATAGCCTGTGTTCATAGTAAATTTAGATGCATGATTGAAATATATATAGTTATTTTCAGTAGACCTGTTATCGAGCTGTAACATGTCAGTAACTTGTGGTGTGTGGGTATATATATAAACATGTATATATAAATATGGCCTGAAGTAAATAATGAACCTACTGCATGAATTTGCCTGTTTTGAACCCTATATTATTGAATGAGATTTTTTTACCTTGATTTGCTAGATTAAAGGTGTTTAAAATGCTGGATGAACTGATTTCATGCTTCTTCAACCGGATTATGACCAGGTAAGAAAATGTAGAGGAAAAATAATCAGATTCTGTCACATTCTCTTTTCACAAGAAAAAAGTCACACATCATGATTCTTGTGTGATTTTTATCACACTATTTAGGAACAATGAAGCTGCTTTAACTAAAGTTTCTCTCACTGTATGTAGCATGCTATCTGGCAATAATATGGGAGCATTGCCATCTGGGTAGGCTTCATTGTATAGATGGGAAAATGCTACAAGGTAGAGTCACAAAGAATTTAGCTAAATATTTGATATAAATTCCACAAACAAAGGATGTAATGGTCACCAGAAGATGTTGAATTCTCAGCATTCATGTACTTTTAGAAAAGTATTGCTCCCTTAAACCATTAGGGAAGGTTATAAACTCAGATCTCATGAATTTCAACTCTATTTTTTCAGTTTTTAGCCAGTGATTTCTTCATTCATAGCCCCAGAAGGGTAAATAAAAGTCAGGAAAAATGTGATCAAGTTTACAAAGAGAATTTTAGTTCCCTGAATGAAGTGTCCTCTCTTGCCTTTAAGCACACATATAAACAGACAAACATGAATTGTAGTTGATGTGTTTTTTCCATACAGTAAAGATAAGGTAGTAATGATTATATTTCCATTTTAAATAAGGACTCACTAACCCTACAGCACAGAAAAAGAGCCACTGCGATTATCCAGTGCCTCTTTCCTTTCAGTATTCTGTAACTGTTCCTGCTGCTCTGATTTTTCTTTCTCTAAAATTTCAAAGCCTTTCAAAAATAATCTCTAAACCCATTCTTTCTTTTTGCTCCATTTATTTGCCCTGTTGCCAACATCATTCTATTAATTAACCTTTACCAACCTTTTATAGATCTCTTTTCTAAACTTACACACCAAATAAGAGAACTGTTCATGGAACATTTAAGGGAGAATTGACTGAAACAAAAGCTTGACATTGTTTTCAGTAATGAATTTTACACTGGAGTATTCAACTGAACTTGAGGAGATTTAAAGCACATTCGAAGTTGTGTTACTCAGACAGAGTGAAATGCTTTGCTTTAGCAGCTGTTGTTTACACCTGAAGCTATTGTAAAAGTCTAGGATCTCATCAGTTTGGGGGTTTTCTCTCATCGTTTTCTTGATTCTTTTTTTTTCCTTCTGACAAATGAGGCTTTTATAAATTAACTCAGCTGGTGCGCATTTGACCCCAATTTTTGAATGTGTTCCCTGGGTCAAGTACTTTTGTGTGTGAGACTAGAGTCATTCTTCCCACCCTGAGGCAACCAGAATACTCATGGATTTAACTTACCATCAACACATTTTTAATCATAAATAATTTTCTACATGTTTAATCTAGGCAAAAAAAAATCTCATGCTAAAAACAATTACAGGCAATTACACTTTATTTTCTAGCCTCTGCTTACCCACATTAAACTATACCACTGAATAATAAATTACAAATTAAAATCTGTAAAATAACTGGCATGTGGGTGTTTCAACATATTTAAGTGAAAAGTTATTTTACTCTGAAAAATCCAATGAATCTCACCCCCTGACCTTTAGGTAAATTTAAGAATGATAGTCTTATATCTGTACATCTCTGTCTTCCCCACTTTGTCTTATCAGTTCCTTCCATGGCTGGGAGTTTTCCTTCCTCAACCTAAGTGCCAACATATGGTTGCATTCTGTAACATGAACTCATGGCTAAATCTATGAACTCCATTCCTTAGTCTCCACCTTTGGGACATCAGTAGGTGGTAATCTTAGCAACCTGGATGTGATATCACCATTGTGGCATTTTCATTGACACAGCTCTGCTATAGAGACCCCTTTGCCCCCCAAGTATAATTCCTGAAAAATTAGCTTCTCATTACAAAACATTAAATCTCTTGTCACTCAATCCTGCAGGTTGATGGAAGCATTGGATATGCTTTGGGGGTAAAAAGCTCCCCTAAGAATTAAACTTGGCACTTCCCTTCTTGGTGATACAGACTCTGGATGGGTGGTCCCTCTAGGTCTCCTTTCAATAACCAGTTCATAGGTAGACAGCAGCTATAGAAGGGATTAGAAAGCTTGAATTCAACAATTCCCAAATTTTATGAGATTTGAAGTGTCAACTGTTACGCTTTGTTGGCAAAGTGAAAGGATTGTATTTGACAAGACAGTAGTTCTTTATTTATAATTTTAAAATATCTAAGGAAAGCTTCCCTCCTGGGTGGTTTGCCTTTTCCTAACTTAAATTTCTAGTCAATGTTTGAGTTGCCCCTTCTATCCTTCTTGTGGTGATTTAGGTTTGGTGAAATCTAAACAATGTGTTTCATATTTCTTATATGCCAAGAGGGACTTTCAGGGCAAGGCTGAAAGAAAGCAGTGCTTTTGGTTAACATCTCCCATGAAGGCAATATATCTAGAATAATTGTCCTGGGAAAAGCAAGCCAAAGAAATTTGCTCAGCTGTAGACTGACTGAAGAGCTCAACAATGTGATAAATGGTTTACCTTATCTGAGTACTGAATAATGTCAACCTGTATATAGCAGCTTTGATAGTCATGCAAATTGTTATCAGATTTAGGTGAAGAAGAAAGTTCTAGGAATGTAAATGTTAAAAATGTTCCCTCTTCCTACAAAACACTAGGGCTTAGGGTTGAATACGAAGAAACAATAGTGTTATAAATTCCTGCTGGAATCAAAAATTTATAAAAGAAATTTTAAAATTTCAATAAATATTTTTGTCTATGTTTTAAAACACTAAACAATCAAATAGTAATAAGATAATTAGCACAGAAATTATCAGAGAGAGATGAGACGACACCTACAATGCTCTTTTTTCATGGTATTGTCAGGAGATGGTAATTTAGGACAGCAGTTTAGATGTTTCTCCAGGATTTTTCAGAAAACCTAGCCAATGTTGTTGTTATCTCATAATGTGAAATGAACCACAAATTTTGAAAGCAAATAAATTACTTACTTTTGCATTTGACTGGAAAACTATAATGACTGATTAACAAATCTGCCCTATGGTTTTGAAATCTGTTTTTACAGACATATTTTATTTAAACTGTGTTTAAAGTCTGCAATAAATGACCACAGAAGCTGAAGAGAAGTAAGAAACCCAGTTTAAATAAAGGACATAAAATAACCTGATGAGCTACATTCAGTTTTTTAATACTGATTTCTGAAGTGGAAGGGCGCTCTTTATCTTTTCCTGATACGCAGTTTAAATTAGGTGGTCATACAGGCCACAGTAAAGAAAACAAACAAACCCCTCCAAACACGTATACCCCTGTATTTCCGGGTTCTGTTGCCTATTGGCCACCCCAGTTTGAAGCAGTGCTTGGAAGAGATTCATTCCCTTGAGGTATCATCATAATTTTTCAAGCACAACCACTGTTCTCTCTGGAGGCCCTTTGATTCACTTCCAGCCTATCAGCTACAGATGTAAGGTACATTTTCAAAGCGTGTATCAGTGAAATTCTTCTCCTGGCTTTTCACCTACTAATTGCAAGCAGGGAAATAGTTCTCCTTTTTCAAACAAAGCCACAATTTTTAAATCTTCCCTCAGTATAACTATGGCTGTAGAGCCATATATGGCATAAATTTTGATCGTGATAATGTGACACTTTCATCTTAGCTTGAAATAGCATCAGTCTGCTGCGATATCTTTGAAATCTTGATTGATAAAGGATTTAGACCTGGTTTTAATTATCATCTTATGTACTTGGCAAAGGTTAATATTTTGCATAGGGAAAAAGATCAGTCTATAATTCCTGGATTTAAAGACAGAACTCCAGAATTTTGGTTAACTATGCCTTCCAATGATAGAGAAAGCATAAATTTTAGAAATAAATTAATTTAATGTTTGTTTGAGAAATATGGAAGCTTTTTTTCATGGCTTCTTCAGTTTATAAACAGAGCTTAGTGCTATGCAAATAGGATCAAAAATAATTCCACGATAAACACAGTAATTTTTCTGTTTCAAATGTGTTTCAAATTCCTTAATGATCAAAATTCATGGTCCTAAAGTTAAGGGAATTACACTTGTTCTCATTTGGCCATATTTTTGATAATCCTAACTTGATCAGCCCCAAGCATACAGAAAATCAAAGAAAGTTGCAAACTCACTTTTGTTTCTTCAACTGCTGGCAATTATAGGAAACAGACAATTAAGTCTTACTGTGTCATATTAATGCTGCTCATGTCCTAAAAATATAGCATCACAAGATAAATTTATTTTTATTTTAGGTTTCAACATGCCTTGAGTATTAGGGTTTGGGGTTTTTTTTTAGTATGATTATTTTTTGCCAGATGGATCTATATCAAATACTTATCTATGACCTGGAGGAGTATTGCTTGGCATTAGTATTTTAAAGAAATAACAAACTATAAGTAAGAAACTACAGGTTTCTAACTAACAGAAATGGAGTTTTCATAGAGTTACAAAGCCACATGACGAGTTAATTCTGCAATACAAAGATTTTTCTTTAAGTTTATAAAAATCATGTGCTGATCTTTTAAAATGTTTCTTGAATTCTTATGGCTAAGAGTGACTGATGTTGAATTAATAGGTTTCTGTTGTGGGTTTTTTGTTTTGTTTTGTTTATTTTAATCAATATCTCTCAATACTGAAAATCATCATCTAGACAATATGGCTCTCATAATCCCTTTTCCTAATCTTCTAAAGGAAGCAAATGGAAGCTAAATGGAAGTACAAGCTACTATCATATTCTTAGCCTCAGCAGAGTACAAGGAATAATTTGACATAAAAGCCGAGGTATCTTTTATTCTGTAAAGATGATCTGTCCTCATTTGAAAAGAAGATTTCTAAGAGTTTGGTGTGACCAAATTGGAATCATCATGAAATTACTTGTATAAAAAAAAAATAATTACTGCAATCTGGAGTCAGTGGAAGTTGTACTCCTTACACGATTTAGTGTGTAATATGATGTCTTCACTCCAAACCTTCAAACTGACTTGCACAAGGGAGCGATATCACTCAGAGACTATGGACTATTTTTAGATGATTACAGTAGGAATGTTTCTGATCTATTTGTTAAAGAGCTGTGTATGCGCTAGGGTTAGTTTATTCTGAACATGGAAAAAGCTCTTTAATTGAGCGAATATCAACGTTTTTCAGATGCTTTTTTGACTCTTCAGAACATACAAAACAGGCTTATACACTCTGGAAATTATCCAGTCTTTGTGGTGTGGAACACAGGGTTGACAAAGTCTTTGGTTTCCAGATTTAGCTTGCTTCCTTTTTTTGTGTGTCTGGGACTACTAGATGGGCAAACTCGGATAAATCAGTGATTTCAATTCTTTAGCTTTTGATTTTCATTAATCTGTCTTGTTTTATATCATTCAGAACATACACATAAAGTAATTTTATGTTTTATTTAAAATATGGTATGTGTATTTTGTGTTTTCACAGAAGATGTTCTTGGCTGGCTGACAGTTTATTTGAACTGTTTTAACTACTGTCTTAATAAACAGTGCTACTTGCAGATCAGAGCAATATGCTTTGCATTTTCATTCCCTGTTTTTGTATTATTCAGACATGTAATGAAAACAGTATATGGGGCTGGATTTTAAGCATTTATTTTTAACTACTGTTTATGGCTCCAAATTCATTCCTTGTGTAAGATGTGCCTAGAAAGGCAATGAATATGGATGAGATTGACCCATGTTCCTATATTTTCACATTATTTCTGCAAAAGACAGTTGTCTATGCTGGTCTCTGTGGGAGAACTGTATCATATGCTAACTTTGAAAGAGGATTAAAGAGATGATATAATAGTTTTTCTAACTCTAGTTTAATGATACTTTATGATGTGATTATGAAGTGAGCTGCCAAAAGATAAATAAAAAAAGATGAGCTTTTAAAGGAATAGCTCTTGCTCGTATACTTTTTCAAAGAATAAAGAAAAAGAAATCACATCACTTCATACGTGCACATCAATTCAAGAAAACACAAGAAGCTTCTCTTAAACACTGAAGGAGTTTTTAGATTTTATTGTCCATATTTGTTGTGGATGTGTCCTTTGTTTAAACTTATATTTTTCCAAATACTAGGGCAAGGAAAGCCTCTCTCATATATTAATATCTGGTTCACTGCATCTGAAGAGTTTTCTATCCATGACCTATTAGATAATGAAATTTTTTTATCAATAGAATGTGGTTATAAATGATTAAAGTCTGGGAAACAGGGGCCTAATTAGAATAAAACCCAAACACAGGTAAAAAGGAGCACAGTTTGATTGGGGTCACTGTGATTTTTTACTTTTGAAGATTCTCCTCCATACTCCCTCTTAAATGTTGAATCGTTTTCCGTGAAGCATCTTTCATTAGTCCAGGTTCCTCTAAGGTTAGCTGCTGCCATTCTAAATGTATGCTGCTAATGCAAAGAAAAATGATCATTCCAATTGTGTGGTCTTCTTCAATCTCTTCGGTGAGGCCAATAAACCTGAAATAAGCATTTGCAAAAATGTGCTGCAAAACACTCCCCAAAGCCACTGGTGCCAGCTAAAAAGACATTTTTTAGTCTCACAGATAAAGAAAAGCACTTAAGGAATGAAAGGTTTAGTTTGATGGTTTTGTGCTAACTAAAGCTTGGCTCTAATGGTGAATATTTTAACATTGGCCTGAGCAATAGAAAGACATTTGACACTTAACCTTCCATAATAGAGCTGTTTCAGGGATGGAGCTATTTTGTTTATTGCACAATATGAAAATCGTATGGAAATAGCTCTGCAGGAATAAAACAATAAACAAAACATCCACATGCCATCGATAATTCTTTACTATATTGTGGAAGTAGAGCCACTCCACAATTATCATAGGCTTGCAAAACTCCTAAAAAGTAATGTTTAGTTATAGTATAAGTTGGCTTGTGTGATGATGTCTTTCAATGTGGTCTAATTACAGCTAAAATAAACAAAATGATGGTTAGTCCGCACAAAATGTCCAACAGTTTATAGGCTTTGGCTTCAGTTTTGCATTCTGAAAGAGCAGAAGCTGTCAACAAAGTCCAATGCTGCTGCAGTTGCCCACAATTATCTTCTACCCCAGTGTATATACAGTGACCTACTCTCTGCAGTAAAACAGCTTCTGCTGGCGGAGCCCGTGTTTGGAGGATGTTCTGCCTTTTATGGGCACAAGAAAAAGTATTTATGTGGCTTGTGAGGACAAAGCAGAGTAGAGAGCTCCTGCATTGTGTTTTTTTTTCTCTCTGGTTTTCCTGGGTTGACAAATCAACACTTCACTGAAGTTGTTGTCAATAGACAACAGGCATAGTACTGTTATACAGGTGAAATGTCCCTTAACCACATCCAGAGATAAGTAAGTGTTCACAAGAGGAAAGATGCGTTTGAAATGCTTTTTATGACTTTTGTAGTTTATGTTTTTGTGGGGGGTTTTGTTTGTTTTGATTTTTTGGTGTGTTTTTATACTATTTTTATTATTCTAACTGGTCCTTCTGGTCAGACATGCAATGGAAAAATGGTAGAAGACATAAAATTAACTTTTTGAATGCCATATCTCATCGCTGGATTTCATTAGATTATAGATTCTAATGTGCAGTGGTTTATATTACTTTAAATTAATAGAATTTAATGTTAAAAGGAGTGTACTTTTACTCAATAACCTACACTGAAAACACAAATAAAGCTTTACGTCTGAAGAGTTGCCATCCCCTTGTATTTTTGATTACCTCAATCACTAGTAGCTTACTTTTGTTAATAGAAAGTATTTGAGAAAACCAAGCAGTAATAACTAACAAATGTAGATTTCTTTTCATTCCTACTGACAAAGTAGTTACAATTCATTCAAGCCATCTATAGTTACAGGGAAAGTATGTAAGGTTATCCATCCTGTAGCTACGTTGGCACAAAAGAATATGTTCAGAATATAATGAGCTTAATAATTTTGATGATAAGCAGCTGGTGATTTTTGCCACCAATAAAAGAAGAAGTTTCAGAGGGAAAACA
The DNA here is from genome assembly GCA_013398055.1 of Ifrita kowaldi. Lineage (NCBI taxonomy): Eukaryota > Metazoa > Chordata > Aves > Passeriformes > Cinclosomatidae > Ifrita > Ifrita kowaldi. The sequence goes on along the minus strand of VZRS01003593.1, from coordinate 286,716 downwards.
AATGGGAAAAGAAGGAAGATGAAGAGTTGAACTCATTTTTTTATGTATGTCTGTTCTTTGTATCACATCTTTTAAGTGGGTTTACCCTGAGTGTTGAAAAAGCAGCATAATTATCTCATTCTTTGACCTTTGAAAATAATTTGTATTTATCACTGAGGTCTATTCTTATTATAGCATCAATGGGACAAGTTTACAAGAAAAAAGATTTTTATGTTCTTATACCATTTTCATAATTTTTCATCCTTTCCCACCATAATATGATTTTCATATTGTTGGAACTTGGCTTAAGATTAGTGATTTATCATCTGACAAACCTGAAGAAGACTTAGCCACTGTGATCACTACAGGCAAAAGAAATTATAAATAAGAAAACAATCAGTAAAGATCAGAAAAAGGTAAAAAAAGCGAGCAAATGAATAAAGCCCCTCCTCACCAAAACAAAGAAGACCATCTTACTTCCCAAACAATAACACAGATGGTTATCAGGTGTTTGTAGAAGAAAATATTATGTGAAAGGAGGTTATGAAAACATTAATCCCCCTAAAACAGTAGAAATTTCTTATATAACTGAAATATTTTTAATTTTTAAGATTGATAGGGGTAAAATACATGAAAAATGATGCAAATTGCAATCTGTGTAAGGGAGCAGACTGGAGCAGTTGAAACAGAATAATCATGTGCTGTTTGAAAAAAGTGATGTTTCAAACATCAAAAAGATAATAAAAATAAAGCAAGATAGAATGACGGAAATTTAGGATGCATCTATTATACAAGAACTGGCCATTGAAAGTTTATTTTATGATGAATGCCAGATTACTTGAAAAAAAAAAGTAATGGAATAGCAAAAATTTCTGATTTTAATGCAGTGGAATTTTGTCTTTTTATACTAATTTAAAGAAATTATTTAGAATGAGAATAAGCCCCCTCAGGAACTGAATATAAGCCGAAGCTGCTTAGCAAGCCTACAGATCAGATCCTGAGTAGGGAAATAGGTCATAATCCTATAATTATACATGAACACAGCCTTTTTTCACTTGTGGTGAGAGTCCCAGCTTATTTTAGTAATTTAAAATTTCTGATAGCACCTTGGGAGCCTTTTATGGTCAGTAATGGAGCCAAAACCTGAAGTACCTTAGACCTCACTCTGTTGTATTCTCATTAGTGATCATGATTTACTCTGACTGTAGTCTACAGCAGAGAGGAGCTGAGATAGTGTACCATTAAGGAAAATAATTAACATTTACTTTTCTAGCTTGTCATGAATATGTCTTTTGAATATATGAAGAGATTCTTTCCACCACATGTAACCTCTTCATCTTTCATGACCTCTCTACAGCTCTGAACAGAAACCAGTACTTAGTTGATTTAGAGAGTGTGAGGGGGAGATGGAAAAAGAAAAACTACTGTAAATATAACTCAAAAAATCATGACAAACTGGGAAGTTTAGTGATTCTGTGGTTTCAGTAGATGATGTTCTGTCTGGCAAAAAGCTTTGTCACAAGAAAGCTGTTACCACGTATCTTGTGGTAATGCCTTTCACTCAATATTGGGGATTTTGTTTGTTTGTTGATGTATTTTGGGGGCAATTTGGTGTTGAAATCAGTTTGTTTGGGGGTTTTTTTCCCCGAAGATTATGTGAATTATATTCATAGGCTTTCCTGCCTAAAGGCAGATGTCCCTCTAGTAGAAAACAAAGCTGGACCAGACAATGGGAACGCTCTTCCTCAATCAAATGTTTTACCGCAGATTAGCTAAATTCTCACAGAGTTCATGAAAATTTGCGAACTGATATTGATGAATGAGCTCAAAGCACTGGTTTAAGGGCATGTTAGCCACAGCAGGGATACTACCTTTACTCCTTGCAAATCTGCCTTTAACTGTTAACAAAATTGGATTTATTGGAGCTAAGGAAGTTCCCATCTCCACATCCCACTGACCAGCGTGACGTTTGTTCCTTGTCACTTCCCAGACAAATAACAGCACTTCTACATGCTGGTCTGATCATCATCACAAGGTCAATAATTCATATTTTGAAGAGTTATAACAGCAGATGATGAAGTTGTGTGGATCTAAATCCTATTTTCTGATGCTGTTATTTTCTGATTTAATATTTTAATGAAAATTTATATTGATGATTAATATAATAAGATGCTTACAGTAGATTATTTTCCAAATTACCATAAATGTTGCATTCACTCTACAAATATAATTTTTTAATTTCTACAAAATATGAAAATATTGTATACTTTATAAAAAATAAATTTCACCCCATTACTTGAATAGGATAATTCAGATAAGGAAATTGGATTAATTGTATTGATTGATTTGAATTATTTACGTAAAGTAAAACTTGCAAGACTGGAACAATATCCAAATCCTAAAAGTTGTCAGACATAGCTGATCTGGATGCTGTTTTTTGCTACCATGAATGGATGGAGGCAGTTGAATTTTGCCCAGAGTGTCAGCATGATGATGGCTGATCCAGTGCACAACCATCTCTCCAAAAGAATCCAATGAAACCCTTCCTTGATCTAGCTCATAATTAGAAGCATGGACTCCTTCGCACTGCAGACATTAGGAAGGATAATTAAATAATCTTTTTTTGCTACTGTCATTCCTCCTACAGAAATAAAAGGTAACCTTGGGGTTCAAATGCAGCAGTGTCTCTTTCCTCATTACTGGAAATGAGTGTAGGCACAAAGCTGATAATTTTACTAACACATGTACTTGCATGCATTGCCCTATTGGTTTCATGACTGTGTGCAGGAGGGGACATGCATGATCAAAGCAAGGGATCAGTAACTTGCCATGAGTTAATTACGTTCTTTGAAACAAGACACTGTATTTTGGACAGATTTTTGTGGAAACAAAAAAAGACATTTTTAAAAGTGCACAGTAGAGGGTGGAAAGAGGAATTATCTTTCTCAATTTACCATTAAAATAATTTTAATATCTGTAAAATCAAGAAAGATAAGACAGTTAAGCTTTGGATGTTGATGACTGGAACAGAAAATTTCAGCTAAATCTGAGTTACTGATCCCAAACTTTGAGACTAAATCGACCTACAGATAACAATTTAAAGGAATCCAACTTTTCTAAATTTCAGGTGTCTGTACTATTTTATGAAACCTAGAGTGTATGGTGGCATGCAGTGTAACCACAGATTAGCCCATCATGCTTTAGGATCAAAAGATTTACTATACGTTTTTTATTGACCTGAACCTGGAAGAGAACACACTTGCTGCAAATTTTGAACTATTAATAGTGATTATAACCTGGAATGAATTGTATTCCCTACCTGTTTTTATGGTGTTTTTTCCCTAATTAAAAAGTACATGCTTGAATAACCTAAATTAACATACTGACATTTTCTAAACATAGGCTGATGTAATTTCATCCCTGGAAGGTGAACTAGGATAAGTCTGTTAAGTTATACATGTAGGTGCAGATGAAACATGTACCAAACAAATCTCTGTGTGCCCCTTGGTATCTAACCAGGTCCTAAGGAACGAAGGTTTTAACTTCAAGTCTTTCACAGTTTGTAACTGGTATAACTGTAACAGGTTCAGCCTAGAGCAGCAACTAATTTTTGTATTTTAAATAATTTGTTAATTTATTTCCACGTGTTTCTTCAAAGCATCTGTAACCTTGAAGTATTTTTTTAATTGGTGACTTGACAACAAATGCTATGAAAAGGCTTTGTTTGAAGAGCTCTTCTCTAAACTCATGTTTTAACACCTTGCTTCATTTTACAGTGATGTACTTTCCCATCCGTACTGAGAATTGTACCAGTGGAAGGAGAATTAAATTGCACATACACGTCATACTACATGAAACTGTTCAATGATATTGTAGAAAAATGCTACATAAAAACTAAAAGTCCTCTACTGCATGTGATAGCTAATAATTCATAAAAGCACTAATGACGTTTTTACATATATGGAAATTGAAAAATCAAGTGTCTAAGCTTGAAAAATGCATCTTAACTTACGCCAGTTATATAATACTAGATAAAGCATGTATTCACCTTATCAGCAAAAGTGACTGGTATTGAAAATGCAAAGTTAGCTGACTAGGTTCAAACCAATAAAAAAACAAAAGCAAAGCAACAAAAATCCTAAGAACAGGGTACCTTGATATCAGTAAGTAGATAAATAATTTTGAAGAAAATATTCTTCTGAGTTTGGAGAAAATTAACTTGGAAAAAAAAAGTATGTTATTCTGATTCACTGTGACAGAAGGCAGAGAGTGCTGGAGAAGAGGATGAGGAAAGAGATTTTCTCTATTGCTTGTAATGGCCTTTAGAAATCTACTGGGAACAATTTTGTTTTCTTAAACTAACTGCTCTAAACTGCCTGACTGCAATCCTGACCTATCATCATAGTAACAGATAATGTCATAACACAGATCCATCACAATTTATTATCTAAATATATTGCATATCTTTTACTCTTTTCTCTCAGTGTTCTCCAGCAGTCTGAAGCTGCTTTTGACGACAGTTCTGGAAAATGAAAAAGTCGTGGAATGTGTGGGAACCAAGAGCCTGGGACACTACTAAACTGTCATAACTTGAAAACTGTGTCATCCATGAAATAACACATGCCCCAGTTTATATTGCACTGTTTAGATTAGAACATAAACTGTAGCACATGGAAATTTCTTCCTATGCACTGTGTGCCAGTGCCTAGGATTAAAGCTGGAGGCTCAGCTCTCCAAGTTAGGGACTACGAACCTCAAAATCCCGCTCAGACATCACTTATCTCTCCTCTACAATTTAAAGAACTGGTTTTTTTTACGCTGAGGTTCTGCCATTGCTTTGAGTTTCTTCTCTGTATAATTCAGAAACTGGATAGCCGAGAGTGCTTACCTTTTGCTTTTATTTTAATTATTCCTTTTTTTTTGTTTGACTAAATAAATTTGAATTGAAGACTGTGGAGTTCTGAATAGGAAACCAGAGTCTGTAAATACTGTAATGTGGATATAGTGAAGTAACTGGTAGGAGCTATATATTGTCAGAGAAGTCTAACGATAAGTTGAACAGGAATTAGAAAAAATCAGTTTTGTATGCTTATCACCAATCACTACTTTGTTTGTGTCTCTGGATAAACTGCAGAGGCACAATTTTTCACAGGAGCCAAGTTATAAAATAGAGATTAGAGCACTGCTCCACTTTTGAGAAACTCTTTGAGGTCAAAAACACAGAAAATTTGCAAGTAGTTTGGAAGGTGACACCTCGGGTCAGGATTGTGCATTGTGCATTCTTAGATGCTTAGAAGGCAGCCTGATTTTAACTACTTCTCATTGTCAGGCCTCAAGGTAAATTTTCAACAGATAATTATGGCAAAAATTGCCCAGCTTTCTCATTCTGAGACTGAGAATTAGAATCATGTGGAGACCAGAAGTTACCTTCAGGAAAGGATTTTGAGGCATTAAAATATGTATCACTGGAAATCAGAATTATCCCACAGAAATGCTGGTGTTGTTTGGGAAGAATAATAAGGGATTATTGTCCTTATGTTTTCTGGTTGAGAAGATCTCTGTTATCAGATTTCATCAGGAAAGTATGTTTAATCACTGATCATGTCACTTCTTAGCTTTCAAATTTGGAAACTAAACTAGTCTTCTGATTTATATTTTTTTTCCTTAGTAAGAGATGTTCTCCAGTCCTTTAATCATATTCCTGGACTTCTCTGAGCCATTTATAATTTTTCATCATCTTTCTTTAAACACATAATTAGACACAATAATCTAGCACTTATGGCTTCATTGCCGGTACAGATGTAACATACTCTCTTCACTTATACTTGGCATTTTCTCTACTAAAACTTTCAAGGACTTTTGTATTCCACAATGAAATCTCATGTTCGAGTAATTATCCATGCTGACCTCTAAGTCACTCAATATTTCTCTCATTCCTTAGAATTCCCAATCCTGAAGAATGGCTTACATTCCTTGTTCATAATTATGTTCTTTCCACTTGGCAATGTCGAAATACACATCATTTTCCCACAGTGTGTTTACCAAGAAGCTGAGTTCATTCTGCATATGTGACATAGTCTTTTTGCTGCTACTGACTCTCTTGACTTTTGTGTCATTAGAAAATTTTATAATAATATATTTACACTGTCTTTTCTCAAGTGATTAATTAAGGAGGCCAAATAGTATGTATTCAAGAATTAAAATATACAGGCTGACATTAAAATTATTACTTTATGACAGTAATTTTTAATTTTAAAAAATACATACTTTGTGTGAACATTTTAAATGTGTAATACTGCATTTCAGTTATCAACATGTAGCATCATGTATGTTTCCTCTTTTTTGCTATATGTTTATCACTATCAGATCTTCCTTTTTTCTATCATAATTATTAGTTAATTAAGTGATGCTCTCAGCTTCCTTCCATGTCTGTTGTAGCTAGCAGAGCTTTCTTCCTCAGCAGAAATTTTGACATTTTTTGCACTTTAGGAATTCCCAATTATCAGTCACATTTAATTACTTTCTCCCAATAGACTTTGCTCATAATTGTTATCATGTTCATGAAGCTATCTTATAAAATTTAAATGAACTGTAAATATAGTGGAGGTTGGGATGCTTCAGATATAATTGACTCCTCATAGCTTGTACTCTACCAATTGTTAATTTTTGCCCTGAGATTAATGTTTCTTTCCATGTGAAGACAATGTATCTTGGTTGTCACTTTTTTTTCAGATTAAATTTTATAATTTTATAAACCGTGAAAGTATTGATGGGCTCCGTGCATTTAACTTTCAACATGTGTCAGGAAGAATTGAAATCCCTGACATTAATACATCTTTTTCAAGCTACACATGATATATTGGTATTTAGGAAGTTGATCATCCCATTCTTTAGTGTGATTTGGTAACCTGCAGCCACATATTTACTGCTTTATGCATTACCACAGCAACTCCTAATTGCTAAAGTTTATTTGTTTCATAAAGCTGGTAACTTAGTTATAATTATTTTAACATATTGCATCTTCCCCTTCCTTTTTTCCCCACTGATTTTCCTATATAGGTTATAATCTTCAATGAAAAGGCTCCGGTAATGTGAATTTTATAGCATAATTTCATTTAGGAATGAGTGAGATATTACAATCCAAATTCAGTAATTTTGAGGTAGGTCAAACTCATCTCAGACATGAGGAATTCCATTTTCACTTGTTTATTACCTAGACAGAAATTAAGTAGTTTCTCCTTTATACCCATCTGAGGCTTGGTGATGAAGGACTCTTATTTCATGATTTAGTTCTAGGTGTACAGGTGTATATGTATATTTTTTCACCTCTTCTCTTTCTTCTTATGTTTATCCCTCCTGGCTACTTTAGCCATACTATTCATGGAAGATTAATTCCAGGAAGCTCTAACAAGAGCACATCCTTCTTTTGCTGTACAAGGAGGTTATAACTTCTTCTGACCCTTGACTGCTTCTGCTCATGACATGGGATGAATCTCTGGGAAATGCTTTAATGTTTTTCTCCTTCAATCCCCTTGGAGGTCTCCAGAGTCTTTTGCAATTAGTCATCTATCGTGCTATAAGTTGTAGCCATGATCATGTTTTTAGGACCACTTTAAGCTGCAAGACCTTTTCCTGGCTTCCTCCAAAGCAAACTGGATTAATTCCAGTCTTGTGATTGCATCTTCTGTCTCGGCTCCAAGGGAAAGCACAATATCTTTTTGTTGGCCTGCTCATCACAGTGTGCTTAGTATGTTCTTTGTAGGACAAAATACCAATGTCGGGTGTTTTCTTTCCATGGGTCATTGAAGACTTTTCTGTGTCCTTTAAAAACAGCTTCATGCCTGTTTGTAACCCCCCAAATTCCAGCAGTGGAGAAGGTCTACAAAGTTCTACCTTTAAGGTAAAATATAGTGCATTCTTTGATGGTGTGTTTTAGTGAGGCCCAGGGACACAAGTTTAACTGTGAAAAAGTAACTTCTAATTGAGCAATGCCCGTTCTGAGCAACACATGAGGTGAGTTCTGTGCTAAAAATAAAACGTGACAGGAAATCCAGACATTGGTATATGTGAGTACAATTTAAATATGGTTTATACTAAAGACTGAAAAACACATAGGTGAATAAACAGTACTTGAAAGATCAAATTAAGATAATATTGCTTCTTCAGCTTTAAATTCTGTATTCCCTTTTTTAATAATACCAGTGGTACAAAACTGTAGAATTTACACTATTATTAAAAATTAAAAGTAGTTATTAAAATAAGTGGTTGTCATAGTTAGTATAGCTTTAATCAGGATCACACTTAGTAATTTTCCTTTAGAATCATTCCTTACTTCTGGGGAGGGGGTCAAAACTATGAAAAGTACTAACCACCTTGAGATCATTAAAACAAAAAAAAAGGAGAAAGAAATTAAATATTTTCACACATGAACAATTCTCTGTAGACTTCAAAACTCCCTTTCAGCATATAGAGTCTCTAAGGCCTAGCATTTCATATCCTTTTCTTTCATTTCTGTATGGCTAAAACAGTGCATTGCACTAGAGAATACCCAGTGATTTATCATTGCTGGTTTAATCAGGGAACTGCTCTTTCAGATAAACTGTTTGCCTGAAATGCTGTCCCTGATGTACTGTTTAGTTAGATTGGAAAAACAGTGGCAGATTCTGTTGCCCTTTTCAGGTTATAAACCTGATAATTTTTCTTTTCTTTGTAAGTCCTTTTTAGATAAATTTCTGTGTCTGCTTCTTACACTATTATCCAACCTAACATCTTGTCCTTGAAGGCGGCTTGATTAGCTGAGGAGCTAACAAGCTGAATAGATGCCTAAATGCTCAACTATTAAATGTCATTCTAACAATATCGAATTTTTACAGTCAATTCCAGAATGCTCTGTAAAAATAGGTTTTTCATGACCAGTCTTGCCTGAAAATGCAGGGGGTGAAAAAGAAGATGAAACTTAAGGGTACAGGTTTTTAAAACGTTCATTTTGTTCTGTAGATATGTAAATATCAATGGGGACATAATTTTTCCCCGCTTGGTGCATGCCCTGTCATCTTCTTAACCAACTACTGACTATATAAAGTCAGCAGAATACAAACTTCTTTGGTTTATGTTGTTTTTCGTTATGTCCAAATCTGATCTGCTGATACACGCTCACTAAAGTCTTATACTGAACATAGTCCTGATTTCCCGTCACCTCAAATCCATACAAAGTGGATTAAACTTCCCATATAGTCTTATTTCTCTAAGAATCAAAATCCCTTATGAACAATAAGTTTCTGCTTTTACTGCTTACAAAAGTGCTTACAAAAATTTCAGCTAAATGGCTAAGTAAGCATTGGCCCTAAAATGATTGGTGAGTTAAATGGTGTAAGGGAGAGTTTTGAGAATTTCCCTCACTGCTTGTGAGCTGCATCTTGGTTCTGAAGGCTGGCTCTGTAACAAGAAAATTGATATGATCCTCCAGGTAATGAAGCTCTAAAGCCAAATTTTTAGCTACAGAAGTCTGAGAAACAACTCGTGAAATCAAATAAACCCAGGTGACTGCCAGTTGCACACTCATATTCTTGTTTTCACTGGAACTGACTTTGTTGTTAGAATTTAAATCAGTCCTTCTTTTCTAGCTCAGCTATTAAAGATTTCTTTCAAATTGGTGCAAGTCCCTTCTGCAGATATTTTTCATAAGTTTTAACTCTTAACTAATTTGGTTTAGTTGGAGTCAATAAATTAGAAAATTAAATTGCTTAAAGGAATAAGAAACTCTTTTAAATATATTTTCATATAAAATTTCCTGTAAAGTTGGACATTAAGCTATTAGAGACCATCCAAAGGAGGGTCATGAGGACAGTGAAGGGTGTGGAGGGGAAGCTTTAGGAAGAGCAGCTGAGATCACTTGGTTTGTTCAGCCTGGAGGGGATGAGTGGAGACCTCCTGGTGATCTTCAACATCCCCATGAGGGAATGTGGAGGAACAGGGTCAGGAGTTCAACTTGATGATCCTGATGGGTCCCATCCAACTCAGCTTATTCTGTGATTCTGTGAAATCTAGTTTGAAATGATTCAGCTCTTGCTGAATGAACAACAGCTAAATGAGGTGTAACTTTGTGGCACCTAGACTTAGTCACACATGTGAATGATTTAGAATCATGATGAAAAACACTTGAATTTACTATTATCTTTGTTTGAGACAGTCCAAAAAATACAGAAAATATGCATCAAGTCAGAAGCACAAAACACGTGCCAGACCTTTCATGCTGTGTTGAATAGAAAACAAGCACTAATATCAGGCAGTGTGGCTTTCCCCAAACCCCCAGTAGCATATCTGCCACCCAAATTGAAAAAATGTGTGTGGTGATACCATTTTAGACAGCAATGCTTTGCCTTTATAAAGCATTACTGCTTGGGAATTAATTTCAATGATACAAATAGGAGTTATAATAAAGTAAATTAAGGAGGGATTTTAATTTTTTCTGGGAAAGTGTCTAAGAGATGCTTAAGTCTCCTGTGTCATCTCCTTCATTAATGTTCAGTGAAATAGTTTCTTGAATATAAATTACTCTTATCAGCAAATTAAGCTGTTACTAAGGAATAGCAAAGGTGCACAGAAAGGAACATAAAGCCAAGCAAATAAGAGTTTGGTCATCTATCCTAATAAGAGGTGGTTGAAATTGGTCTAAAGTAAAATTAGTTTGATGGAGTCACAACTTTATAAATGGGTCAAAAAACATATTCTGAATTATGTGGGAGGATGTTACACTGAATTTCTGCATGGAAATTAAAGTAGGAAAATTCTTTGTAGGACTGAGATCAGATAGATTTGGCGCTCACTAATCTAAACACAATTACATCAGATCTGAAAACAGTGATAGACCAGAAGTTATCAGCAGCATATTTTGTAAGCACATTGATTATTATAAGATTTCAGTATTAAACACATTTTTTTATTATATTTTTCTTAACATAGTGTTCTCTGAAAGCCTAAGTGTCATCACTGTACTATTACCTATAGAATGAACCTTAGACATTAGAGTGAAAATAATTAGGAAACTTCTTTTCTTCTCTGGGCTTTGGGTTTTCATTTCAGTGTCTTTGTTCCCACTGACACTGCACTGAGGAATGCAGTGAGATCTCAATGAGCTATGAATCTGGTGCACCAGTTCTAATACCCTTACAAGCATATTCTTTGCATTAACCTCCATAATCCCCTCTGAATAGGTTTTTTTTTGAGTCTTTGCCTCCTACACATTCCCTATCTGTTCCAGCAGCACCAGAAATACACCACTTGACAAAGTGATCTGTCAGAGTAATGGTAATGTAATCATGGACTAATAATTGTAGATTGATACAAGTAACACTGTTTACTAGAAGTCTTCATTCAAAAAAAAGGGGTAAAAAAAGAAAGAAAAAAAGAGTAGTTAGTTAATATGATACAAATGGGTGATGATAAGTTCCTTCCTATCCTACATACAGTTCTGCTCCTTGTCAGATAAAGTACTTTCCACAAGCCCTCTCACCTGGCTTTGCTGGCATCTCACTCACTTTCCTAGAGGATGTGGGGGAGCTGCTGTCCTGTTTTCTGCAGAGAAGCTCAATCCTCCTATTGAATGTGGTCTCCATGGACAAGACTGCTAATCATCCTGTGCCTTAGAGTTGTACTTCAACACGAAAAAAGAATTCCAAAATCTAGGAAGAAGAATGAGTAAATGTACTTGTACTATTGTTGGTTTTCTCTTCTGCTCATGTGTGCTGTTATTCAAATGCTGAGGGGCACTGGATGATTCAGACTCCAGGGAAGTATGCATGAGTGTCACACCTACTCTTTAAGGCAGCAAAGTAAAATTGGTCTTGTTGTCTTGTGCTGGCATTTCTCTCACTTTCTATTTCTCTTTCTCACTCATTTAATTTCCTCCTGCTTCTTTCTGCTTGATATGGCATGACTGACTGGGAAGTGTACATGAAGAGTGGACATTAGGTACTGAATGTCCAGTGCATAGATCACTGCATGTCAGTGAGCATAATTCACTTCTGGATGTGAACAAGATCTTTGCACAACAGAAATACTATAGCAGACATACTTTTAAATAGATTTGTCATGTTGATAAAAACATTAAAATATACCCAAACTATATTTCAACCAGAAAAACATATGGTTTTATAGTCTTAATGTAATACTGAAATACAACTTCTGTGCTTTTATTGTGACTCAGTTCAGCTCTGCAATTCCTACTAATGCTATGTAGTTATGTGTTGTTAATTTTTAGTGTGCTTCCAGCTGTAATCACTCTCATATAAAAAGTCAACTGCTACAAAGCTGGCATGCTTTTGCTGTTAGTATTATGAATCCTAACACACTCCACATGGACTACTCCCATGCCATTGTCAAATATTTGTTCACTTCAGAGCTGTGTGTTTAATTATTTTTCCAGTACATCCATAAAACTTGAAAAGGAATCCTTCTGCAATGAAGTAGTGTGAGTTGTTCATTACTATCACCAAACCAAACAAATTCTGGCTCAGATTCTCTACTTGAACAA
>VZRS01003593.1:55443-274172 GCA_013398055.1 Ifrita kowaldi | reverse complement strand
GCGAGGAGAAATCACACATAACAAAAAAAAAAAAAAAAAAAAAAAAAAAAAAAAAAAAAAAAAAAAAAAAAAAAAAAAAAAATCTAATTTGAGACAAAAAGGAAACTCATTTGAGTATATTTAACAGAAGAAAAATAGTTGGTTGACTTACACAGAACTCACAAAATAACAATACTTTCAAGTTACAAAATTAATCGTATTCATAGCATTTCCCTATGCTTATTGAAGAACATGGGTTCAACATCCTGCTCTGCTTCAGGAATTTTAAATCTAAATATGAGAATGTTCTCAACTATCCTGTTTTATATCTGAGATTGAGCTATTTTAGGCCTTTTCTGTTTAAATTATTTCATTTTGTGTAAGCTGCTTGGATATTCTCTAAATCAGAGACTGTATATCACATCTCTAGTATAAGTACCCTAAATACTGTGCAGCAGACGAATCATCTCACAGTCCTGTTTTGTGCTTCAGCGAATAGCTGAATGTTCTGTATGGTTGAACTGAGGTAAACAGCTTAAAAGTGTCACCCAATACAGAGTCTTGAGAGCTAAGAGTTCAAATGACTGCGCTTACACAGATATTAATTTTATAATTCATATTTTTGCAGACTATTTCAGCTTTTTAGCATCAATTCCTCTTATTGGGAAGGTGTTCAGATTCTGCATGAATCGGCTGACTTTGGTGTCCACCTGAAATACAGGAAACATTTCTTCAACTATGAAGAAATGTCAGCAGAAAGAGTTGAAACTGAGTTTTTGCCTCCAGTATAGAACCCATAACTCAGCCCCACGCACATTCTCTTTTTTCCCTCATATGGTTACAAAGTTGTACAGCAATGTCATGGAGAACAGATAACACACAGCTCCATTCTTGCTCATGAATCCTCCTATGAAACCCTTGAATAAAATATAGAATGATTCTTTTTCTTTTTTCAAATTTAGAGACACAACTCTGAAAGTTTATACTCTGTTCCTCCACAGTTTCACTGCAGAAATTCATGTGGACTTAATCTTATCTGCCCATGGGGATGAAGGGGATGATACAGTTTACTTTATTTCTTTTTTTTATAGGTCCTCATAAAAGTAAGCACTGTGTCAAATGTTTGAAAAACTTGGGATCCAATCCTGTTGTAACCTATATTAGTGCAGATTTGGAACCACTTTGCTAGAGTTTCAATGACAGAACTGTGCCTATAAATTTCTCTAAGTGCCTGAAAAAGTATGTTGCTTAAGAAAGAAAAATACAGTCTAGTCAACTAGTCCTCCACTGTTGTCTCTGCTAAAAGAATTCTTTGTTTGCCTATGTTATAGTAATAATTTAGGTAATATGCAGAAACATTCTTAGACAGTTGAACGTGACAGCCTCTACTTTCAAGCTCTTAGAATATTTCCTGAGATTATTTTGGAAGGTGTCAATAGTCCACTCCGAGAATTTCCAGGCTTGTTCAGAAGCTGGAACTTCTTGTGGACTGATTTCAATAGTTTGCATAGAGCCAACCTATTTAGAGGGGGAGACATGGATGAATACAGATAGAAGCTCTTCTGAGTCACTAGACCTCTGAGTAGAAAAAGATTCCATAATGGGTTTAATTTAATAACTAAATTAACACGCTAAGGTCACATTCTACATTCAGAAGTCAGTTAAAAATTTCCCTTTCTTCATTGTCAGATCATTTAAAAAGAAAAAACAAAACAAAAGCAACCCCCAAAAGTTTGGCATGTATTTTCATGTACTTTCTAACAAAAATGATTGGAGGTTTTATAACTACATGGCATGCAAGACTTCTTTATGTCTACACAAAAAAGGGTCCATCCATTTGCAAAGCAATTTACATCACAGCATGTCTTACATCAGCCGGTGCTGCTGCCTACAGAGGTCTGAGAGTCTTGTGACTTCCACAGGCATTGCGCTGGTGTCTGAAAACAGAACAAACCCCTCGCTGTGATCTTGTGGATGAATCTCTGTAAATGTGCATTATAATATCTGAAGGATAACAGTTCCTTGTCTTATCATTGTATGAGATAGATTTAAGAGAAATATGTATAAATGTGTTTAATTTATTCTAGTTTGCCACCTTCTGTTGGGTTTCCTTACAGCCTTCCACTGATAAAGCAGTAGGGGGAAGTGAAGGGAAGGCCACTGACAGAGGTGTTAACAGAAACACTTCTGTAATGCTTCTGTCCTTCAAAAACACATGAACAGCACATAATTCCATTATCCATTCACCTGTTCCCTTTAACACTGTACAATCAGAGAAAAAGTCTTAATTTTGTGTTAAAAGAACAACTTTGCTTATGTCAACCAGAAGGGGAAGTTGATGTATTTTTAGGAATGAAGTTGCATTTTGATTCCTACAAGATGAGTTTAAAATATCTGTATGGACATTAAATGTCTGATTTACGGGGCCAGAAAGGAAAGAGAACTCGTGATCTATTGCAAGGGTCTTTTCCTGTTGAGGGAAGGGGTGCCTCTGCACTCCCAGGACATCAGCACTCTTCAACACTGCCTGGTTATTCCACCTGTTCTCACACAAATTCTGTAGCTATGGTAATAGTAATTATTTTGTGATTTCTAGGCTCTGCCATTTCGGCCTTGCCTGGAGGTACAGGTACCTTTTATAGAGAAGGTAGGGCTTTTATATATGATTTTTTCTGACACTGGTCATGCTACAGATAATTTTAAAAATTGGAGCAGGAGTAAGATCATAGTGATCTTTTTGAAACACAATACAAATGCATTTGAAAAATGGTTTTTAGTCCTTCTCTGAGTATCAAAGCCTAGGACAGCAAAAAATTCAAACAAATAGCATATGTTTGAAAAATGTGTATTCAGGATTAATTAAAATGATCTAAAACTCTGGGTATGCAGTTCCAATTGGCTTAATTGGGAACTTAACCCTAACCTTAAACCCATTCATATTTCATTGCTGTAGTTTTTACCTTTAAAGGGGATACTACCCAAGCCCTCAACAACCCCCCCTCCACCAAAAAATAAAACAAAAATTAGATGGGTCAAGAAAAAGAGCTGTAGTAATAGCCCAAAATAATAGAGTGTAATAACTTTCCCTATTGCAAAATTGCCTTCATTTTTATGCTATTTTTGGCAAGGCAATAAATGCTTCTAAGCACTTACTAAAAGTAGTAAAATTGTAAGATTGTAAAGGAACGTGAAACAATGGTGATGAGAGATCTTTGCAGTTTTTTGTCTTTAAGGCCTTTATCAACCTCCAATTTTCCAAGTTGTACTGGAAGGCCAAATATGAACTGAAGAGTTTCCTTTTGTACTTTATTTCCACTCGTCTTTTCATATAGTACTTAATTTTCCCTAGAAAGCCAAAAAATTCCAGCTGACAGACAGAAGACATGGACATTAATATAGATCATTCCTAAGACAACTGATTGGGGTACTTTTTTAGCCAGTTCTAATGAAAGCCACAGCAGTTACAAATAGAGATCTATGTTTATACAATAATTTATGGTTCTAATAATGCCACTTATATGAATAACATGTTTCTTATAAACTGGATAATAAACTATATGCTAAGACCATAGCAGGCCAATGGCACATTAGTTCCTGCATTTTTAATCAAATGTGACTCTAGGGACTAGGCACTACAATCCTGATTTTACATCCTTTCATGGCTGGGCAGGGGGTGGGGGAGGGAAATCACCCCAAATCATAAAGGGAAAGTGTAGAGCAATATTGCTTAGCCTGAAAGCTCACTGAATCTTTCATTTCTATGTCTTTGCATCACAGGAAGGAGAATATAAAGGAACTGTCATTTGGAAATGAATGACCTTTGCATTGAAGTAATAAAAGCAAGGTTCCTCAGAATCCTTCCAGATGAAAGATGCTGTATAAAGGTAGGATTGCTAGTGGTGGTTTGCAGTTGCAGTGACACTGATTAGTTATGAGCTATAGGGAATCTGAGGAGAGATTTAGAATATGTGAACTAGTTTGGCAAAAGCATTTTTGGATATTATTGCTTTGCAGATCCAAACACATTAAATCCGTTAATAAATTCTTTAGAAAATCTTTCTGGAAAATAATTAGTCTGGAATTTATTTATTACTCTATAAGCCTGTGTATATCTGGAAGGAAAAAAAAAGATGAATCATTTAGAAATGGAACACGTGTTTTGTGGAAGTTCTCATATAGAAAATAAAAAAGTACTCTGTCCCATCTTACTGCTCTGAAATAGTTGTAATTCTAGTCCTAAAATGCATTTTTACAAATTTAAACTGACATAAATCATTCAGCTATAAATTTAGTATCTTTTCTTTACGCGTTGTTTACTAAAAAAATATTATTATCAACTAAGTTTCTTATTATTTCACAAAGCTCATTGAAAAGACTACTATTGAACTGATTAAACATCATCCAGGAAAGCCTTGGTTCTGATGAAGATTCATTTAAAAGAGGAAGGAGGAAAAAAATACTGCTTTTGTAATATTGCGTAAGAAATTTCTTCATTATTGCTTTCATTTTTAAGATTTCAAAACAAATGAGAGAAGTAAGGCCTTGAAAATCGTTCAGTGTATATAACTGAACAGGAGGTGACAGCTAAGTTTGTTGCAAGTGTATAATCCGCAAGGTATTGTTAGGGCAAAATGTAATATCCATAAGTAAAGTAAGCCTGTTTTAAAAGTAAATTTTAAAACAAGTTTGTTGCAATATCTGCAGATAGCATTTTTGTAGCATTTTGTAGCTCTAAACTAAGGGTAGAAAAATATGACTGTAGTGCATATTGCTTCTAGAAATTTCTTGCCTGTCCTCCTAATATCATTTCATTGTAGTTCACGGGATCTCAGAGTTTGTGCGAGAGAGAGTGCTTCAGAAACAGTCAAAAATTAACATTAAAATTTTCTTAAAAAATGGAAATGGAAAATGTGTTTTGTAACTTTTTTTGACTTCTTATTGAAAACTAAGTTTTTAATTCTTTTTAAGTCAGTTGCTGACTATGTAAGAATTCTTCAGAATTTCCAAACCATGGTGGATAATCTGTCGTTCTCCATCTAAACAGCTTTCTGAGCATATGAGTTTTTTTAAATCAGGACTGTCTCTTGGAGCCTCATGATTTTACATCAGAACCAACAATGTAATTGTTGTAATTGTAATTCAGTTGTTACTTGATTAAATTGTTCATTTCTTCCTGGCAAGTAGCCATTGTTTAGTTCTGTAGGTTGGTACCTACCGAGCTGTCATGCCCCACAGAGGCGTAATTCAGTTAATTTTTATTCCTTTCTATCTAGATACCTGCTGTTCTTTCCCAGCTTCTTTCTTCTGCTTCGTTACCCAAGCAACACTATGAAATCTGGGTAGAGACAATAAAGTCAATTGGTCAGAAAATAGCTTTTGGTTTCCCTAATGCTGCAGGTAAGACCAGGGTATTTCTTTGTACAGGATTGTCGAAGTGCCATGCTAGAAGGACAGGAGAGCACAAAAAGAAAAGAATATATCTAAAAAATTTAAACTTAAATAAGCTTAACTATTACCTCTTGGCTTCCATTACCCCTTCATTCTTCTTAAACCAAAATATTTCACCCTAGTTCATTCATTACTGTTTCAGATGTTTTTGCAAGGGTAAATAGCCTCCCTGTAGCTGAACTAATCATGTCAGCAATGAAGTATATTATTGCATCAATTAGAAGAGATAATTTATTGGAAATGGAAGTTCAGAAATTGTGAAATTTTCTCTTTCAGCAGGATGCCTTCCACCATAAAGTAGGTTATAGTTTGCAGGCTGAAGCAAGGCCAAACACATGGTTTTGGATTGAATTCATGCACCAATAATTGTCATCGTGTGTTACTAAAAACTCCTTGACTGGAGATAATAATTGATTTGCCATTATTTTTCTTCTCTTTTGTGTGTGACACATCATTACTGGAAGCCTGTTCCCTTTGCCTCATAATTCAGATTCTTGGCACACCACATTGAATTTTATGGTTAAGGGTAGTGCAAATCATTCACAGCTGTCCATTGGTTAGGTGTTCTCTGGGCTTAAAAATAGTCAACTTGGTGTTGCTTCAGCCCAAAATTGAGAATTCCAAGTCTCTGACTTAAGCATGCCAATTTTCATACCCAATTTTCTTCTTTCTTTGCTATTTTGGACATGTGGTGGACACTTTGCAGGCAGTGTTGTCCAAACACTGATCCCTGGAGCCAAACTGGGTCTGAATTAGTAGCCAACAGTTATTGCCCCAATGGGAACATTAGCTTAATTTTCCATTATTGTACTCTTTCTTCAACAATATAGACTTTAATTTCCAATCAAGGTAATAACCATAACAAAAGATTTGAATTAATGGTATTTAAAATTTGGGATGGTGTAGTTACAATGGTTAGTTGTAAATCCTATAACCTTACATTTGGAAATTTATCTGAGCTCCACTGGCAGCATTTATCCAAATAGATGATTTCTTTTTTTTCCTTGTGTTGCCAAATTGTAAGCTCTACTTCTAAGCAGAGATATGATAATACTTACCATCTATGAATCAATATTTCGGCATCTGTCTGGGTGCTAAAAAGTCCATTTGGACTGAATACATCCAGGATATTTTGTTAGGCCTAATTAAACACATTCTAGCTTGTCTTTTCTCTGATATTCAGTGGAGCTGTCGGTTCCCCATTTCTGTGCCTGAGATCCAACACCAGAAGCAGCAAAGTTGTGGATCATTTGGCAGGAACCCACAGTATGCAGGATGCCAGCTGAGCACAGCCAGCCTAGACTGTGGCTAGAGCTATTAAGAAATAAAACCTGCTTAGGGGCTGGCTCTGTTGGGTCCATGCCTGCTGCAGAATCTGAACTAGCAGCAATCTGAATGGGGATTTATAGCTAATATCTGCTGCCTTGACACGCTTCAGGAAGTGCAAAGGAAATTACACAAGGCCCGAAATGACTTCTCAGTCAATGAAATGGGGTCCCATGTTTGTTGTTTCTTGGTGGCTCCTGGTCAAGCTTGCTCAGATTACATGTTAAAGGACAGGCTGAGTGGTTTTGTGAGTTGTATCTTAAACTCTCTGTTCTACCAGCATGATCTGTGATGTAAAAGTTAACTTGTGGTCTCTCTGGTTCTCATATCTTCTGGAATTATGAAGGTTCTTCTGCTGAAACTTTGTTGCTTGTGGTTTCTGTGCCAGAAGAAAAACATCTAACTTGTACATTCTTCTTAGGGAGTCTCTGAGAAGTTTGTATTCTGGGGGACATCTGAGCAATTTGAGAATGGTGAAATATCTTCTCTGTTGAACACTCCGTCAATTAACCTAAATTGACAAGGTTCCTTACAGGCATCTTTCAGGAACCTAAATGAGAGCAGTATATGCTGTCTGAAGAATTGATTACCAAGTCATTTGGTCTGTAAAGCAACTCCTACAGAACCAGAGTGAATTATAGTATATGTGTTTTTAAGCTCTTCTACTCATAAAACCCATTATAGTCAGAGCAAATATTTATTGACAGCATGATTTTTTTTTGTGCACGATTTATAAAAAAGACAAATTTCAATACCAGAAGAAAACAGTGCCTTTGTATATAAAGTGAGGAGAAAGATGTATATCATTCTAGGACCATGCCTATTAACTTTCTCAAGGGTACCTTTTATCATGGCTTTTCAGTACCTGCATTTGAAGCAAATAAATCACTTGAAAAATTTCTAAGATGGAAAAGTTATTGCACTGTTCCCTCTATGTGTGCCTAGTTTGCATCAACGATGGCTCATGCTTCAGTGGATTTCTTATTGAACTCTTCAGTTGGTAGTTGCCATGATTTAGAAAGCCATCCTTTTATTTAACAAAGCACATTTCAAATACGCTACGGTCTTCAAGATCATTATTAAAGACGTTGACATCCTGCTTTTCTTTCTCAGCAGATTGCTGACCTCTTAATGCCTGACAAGCTCTTTTGCTTTCACGGGTATGAGCATCTTGCTTTAGACCATAAAGTGTAAAATATTCTAAACAGATGGACATAGCAGTACAATGGTCTATTGAAGTCCAAAATTATTTAAGATACTTTAGATTTAGTCTTATTCATCTGCATTGGAAATTATTTCCCAATTTAATCAAAAGTTCTGTTTATTTGCAACCCAGTAAAAAGGAACAGAATCAGGTTGCCATTAGTCTAGGGAATTTACAGATAATTTAACTTATAAAAACTTATGAAAGAGAAGGAAATAACACATTTGTAAACAAATTAACAGTCAATATTGAAGAAAAATGCAGAAGTAGTCAGAAAAAAACCCCCATGTATTGAAATACAATTTTAAGGTAAAAATTTACAGAAGTTTTTTTGATTGAAAATAGCCTTGGGGATTTACAGAACAATCATTAATAAAAATATATTTTGTCCCAACATATTGCAAAGAGTCTATTTAATTTGTAAGAATAAAAATCACTATGTCTCTCTCCTAAAATAAATTTTTCATAGAAAATGGGTTATGGTGTATATATGGCAAAGAGGTGACACTGTTACCAATTCAGGGTAGAAATTCAGTCTCAACACATCATATCCCCATTTAGAACTTTGGGCAAGAGGTCAAAGAGGTCTACCAAGTATTGTAGATGCAGGATCTCACACTGGTTTTCCTTGTAAGTGCAAGTCAGAGCAATGAAGAGGAACAAGCAGACATTCAAAAGAGAGGAAAAAAAAAAAAAAGAAAGAGAAAGAAAGAAAAGAAGAGAGGGGAAAAAAGAAAAAAAAGAGAACAGCTTTGAAGCATTTCCTTTCATCCCCATGTGGATCAGGACCACTCTCAGAAAATTTTTCAGGCTGCAGTCTTACTCAAAGCAGCTGGATAAACAAACTGTTGAGTCATGAAAAAAGAGGAGAAGGTGTATCAGCAAACTTTAATCATCAGAGTTGAAATTAGCTCCCCAATAATCTGAGAGAAAAGAAAAGAAGACACATAAAAATGATACTCCCTTTCCCTTTATTTCTTGTTAAAATCTTGGTAGACATGTCATTGTTTCTACCTGCCTGTAACTGGAATTGAGGCTTGGCATTGAAAATGCAGTGAAACTTCAGAAAGAAGTATTGCAGTTCTTTCAGAATTTAGCTGTAATCAACATGGGGTTTAAAGTTTGCATTCTCATAAATCTTAACAACAATTTATGTATTTATTTTATATTGAACAAATAATTTCAAGTTCTCAACACTACCCCCAAAAAGAAGAGAAATAATCAATTGTGCCCTCAATGAAAAAAGTATTTCGGGACTATTGAAAAAATCCTGCTTCTTGGAAGGGTGTGCTGGCCCAGCCCTCAGCTGATTCACAGTGTTTTACTGCTGCCATAAATATGGTGGTGCAGAACATAGAAAAGTTCAAAGAACAGCTGCATGTTTGTGCTCTGATCCAGTGATGGGACAAAGGCAGTCAACAATCAAAGCAAGTGAAGGATGGTTAGTACATTCTACAGGACTTGCTCACATTCTTGAAACATCAGTCTTCAAATAAATTACTGTGATAAACCTGTAATAGGGACCTTCCTTAACAGTTACATCTCTGTGAACAGCAGAGAGAATGGCAGAGCATTAAGCTAACAAATGTTCCACATTAAAGCTTCAGGATCAATAACATTTTTAAGATGTTATCAAACAAAGCATTCAGTGTTGGAAGTAACAGCCTCAGCCTTATGCAGATAAAAAATGTAACAGTCTCAGTGTCTCTGCAGAAATGCAGTTGCAGAGCCAAAATTCCCATTCTTCCTTAATGTTTATGTTGCACTATAATGAGAAGATGCTCAATAGGAACTACAATTCGTTGCAGATGGACTTAAAAGGAAGGAAAGATACATATAGGTCCTATAATAACCCTTTTCTGCTTTGTGGAATGAAGCAGTCTTCCAAGTGTGGAATACAGTCTTTCTACTTGGTTCTCTTAAGGGGAGAAGGAGACACTTCCATGGCAAGGCTGGATGGGTCACTGGAATGCTGAAGTGTGGGTGACACGTGCCATCACTGTCTACCAGCTGCAATGATCCAATATTGTCAGATTAGTGAAGCATTGCTGCTTCAGTCCTCGGAAGGAAAACCCTTTCCAGCTGCTGGTATGAACTGATGGAATAAGATTAATTAGAAGCAGAGAACAGTGTCAGCTTCCTGAGACAGAGACAGCTGAGCTGTTCTCGAGATGAGATTGTGTCCTTGTCTAAATGATTTGGAAGTCTACATGGAAATGCACGAAAGATTAAATTTGTGTACAGTGCACAAAAAACCCTATAAACTGTGCGTGTAATAATTTGGGGTAATTCAGTTCTGGATTTAGAAACCTAACTGGAGACATCTCGTGTTCCTCAGGGATGTCTCCATATATGGCCAAGATGTCTAAATTCCCTTTGTAGTCAGTGCGGACTCACTGATGTACTCAGACTCTGAAGAACAATAAGTCTGTGAAAATCAAGTTTCTACCCTTGCAGTCAACATTTCTCCCCTATTCAGCGTCCAAAATTTATCTCTTTCATGAAATAGATAGAAGTTACTGTAGCATTGGACTCTCTCTCTCTGTTCTTTTTTTAACAGAAAAACGATGAAAATTTCAAAAACTAAAAAAAAGTATTTTTCCTGTATGCTTCTCTGAAATTTTACCTGTAATCAGGAAAATCATAGCAGATCTGGAAAACTCCAAGGAATTATCTGCTAATTTATGACCGAAACAGAAAAGAAATCCATCTTCTCTTTATCTTCTTTCTTTCCCTTCCACATTCCTGCCTTCCTTTATTCCTTTCTTGTTTTCATTGTCAGTTCATTCTTTCACTTCTTTGGCAAAAGATAAAAACGTGTTTGTCCAGACCTCACTTTTCACTAGTCTGGTAATCTTTCTGCAAAATTTTACCGTCTTAATCTTTTTGAAAAGGCCTTTAACTGATTAAAAATTCAGGATAATGCCATGCAAAAATAGTTCCATTAACTAATTCACTCACTGACTGATAAGAGATGCTGGTGATTTTCCTTGACCAGGAGTTAGTACACAGGAAACAGGGCAAAGTACAGCACCTTAGAAAAACATGTTCTGAGGAGAATTGTTCAATAGTAAAATTTTAAAAATGCACAAATTCACATTTGTTTTTCAAACCTAGAGAGTAGGAAGCTAATAAATTTTAGAAGCTAAAATTAGAATCCCTTCTGTTCCTCAGGTATGGCACTAGAAACAGATTTTTACCCTGGCCATTGATTCACACTCCTGACTGCACTTCCTTTTCCTCAACTTTGAAATGGAGATAGTGAAACCCTCTCACCCCATGGAGTCCAATTTTAATTGGAATGAGAAATCTTTTGATGTGTTTACTATTTCTGTTTCCAAGATTAAAAAAAAAAAAATGCAAGATTTAATTTTTTCTCACGTTTCTCAAATCCGACTCAGGTGCTGTATAAATTAAAAATGGATAAATGCAAAAAGTCAAATTCACAATTGTCAATCCTCTCCCTTTTCCTCTGGATGGTATCACTAACTTTTGATCAGAAAGTAGGCACTTACAGTTTCTTATTATACAGGAATATAACTTTTGCTTGACAGTAAAGAATGAGATTCAGAAAATTGCACTCTCTCAAAAGTCTGTGTTAATTTTCTTAGTTAAATTCTGTCTCACTATAAAGGTTAGAATGTCTCTTTATTTACAGAACAGCTTATTCATTCAGCTCTTTTTTTTTCCTCTTGAGCTTGTCAGAAGCTGTTAATGTTGATACAGTTTGACATTTTGCCCAGACTGCATCAAACCACAAACCTGAGAATAGAATGTGGCCATTAACAATTTAATAACCTGTTGCAATACTTAATTTTTTTCCACATCAGCAGTGTCACACTTCATAATGGTATATTTTTTACCTTTACTGAATTAGATGAGACTATTTTCTTTACATGCTGTGGTTTTTAAATGTGCTTCAGAACCGTAACTAGTCAGAGGTTGAATTTTTGAGTGCTGGTCTGTTGGAAATGTCAGAATCCATAAATATGCCTGAGCTGAGGTTTAACTGAAAAGCGAAAGTTTTGTCTGAGGAGTAGACATGAAAGTCTTGATTCAATGTAGTAGATAAGCACAGGTATAATCTGAGTAATATGAAAAGCTTTGACATCAGTGGAAATGCTTTCACACATAAGCTTGGGGTATGATAACATGGTGAAATATTAAAATTCTATTCATATCTTGGTAAAAGTCAATAAGGCATATAGAACTATTCCATTGGTTTCAGCAAGCTTTGACTCTTACATTGTAATTGGAAATATGAAAAGTTTGTATGGAACGAGGTTTTTAGAACAGTTTCCATAACCAGTGTGCAGGTGTAACTTTTGGCTATAATGATAAGTATCTCAGGCAAGCCATGGCTAACAAAAAGTGCATGTTATTTCTAATGGCAGATTTGCCAAAAAGATTGAAGACAACATGAATATTTCCGAAATATTTTGCACTCCAAGAGTGCGTGGGTGGAGCAGAAATGTCTGGAGAGGCTGTACAATATTTTCTCAGTACTTAATATAGCCATACTTGAGCAGGCAATGGTGTAGCTTTCTTCTGCCTTTTGGAGTGTGTTTTTTCCCTGATGATACTTATGGGAAACGTTTATAGACCATTGGTAGTCCAGCAAAGCCTGTTGCACCCTAACATAATCCAGTCATCACTGTCCATTTTCCAAATATTAAAACTGCTGTAGTCTGAAGGAGCTCATGTCTCTGCATTGTTTCAAATACATTTCTATAGACTAACATCTGATCTTGGTTATACCACTATAAATTCACAATAACTTAATTGGTTTTCATGGAATTCTTGCTGGTTTATATTGGTCTCAGTGCATGCTTTGGCCACACTAGAAGTAAATTTAAAAACTCTTCTTCCCTTGTAGGATGGGAAAAACTTTAAGTACAGCTCTTTAGGTACACTTAAAAAATTCTACTCCTTTCTAGTCACTGGATCTTAGTGTGATGCTGACTGCTACATAAAAGTCCGTCATGTTATCCCTGTCTTCTCTAACTACATATTTGTTTCTTTGCAACTTTTTGTTATTTATGCTGGTTGATAATCTACTTCTTTGTGACTTTTTTTTTTTTGTTTTTTTGCATCGGTATGAAAAATATAAGAAATTTTCTTTTGGATTCTGCTGAGTGGGCATCCTTCTTATACAAAGAAATCTTGCTTCTTTGAGAAGTAAAGAGTGCTAACATTTCTACAGAGAAATAAGTTTTCTTTTTTTCCTAGAAGAAACTAGGAAAAGACCTTGCCAACCTGAGAGATAATATTATAATAAATTGTCTATTTCAAATACTTTTTTAAGCTTTCGAAGTAGAATAATTTTTGACTTTTATTTTATTGTCAGTCTGTTCTTTCATATTTTTGTGCGTCTTTTTGCTAGAGTTCTGTGAAATCCTCTGTAGAGAATCTCTGCAATGTTTATTGTAGGGTCATTATCTTAGCTGTAAGTGAGAGATGCAGAAGGTAATGTTGGTTTCAAAATTTCCTTGGGTATTACAGACTTCAACTCTTGTACACCAGCATCACTGCTGGAATTCTTGCACTTTCTGTTTGTAATCAGTCTTTGTAAGGGTAGTTAGCATAGAAGTAGACAGTGGAATAAACTCTCCCAAGAGATAACATAACCCTGGACTATTTTATTTAAAGAACTAAAGACGAAGGTCATAATTACTTTCAGTAACTTCCTCACAAATTGATATATTGACCTACAAAATACTCATTTTCATTTGTGCAAAAACATGTACTGGATCCTGCCACAAAAAGCTTTTTATTAGGAAACACTTCCATGACTTCTGAAATGAGATGTTGAGACGAGATTGCATGAGTGTATCTCTGTGTTTATACCAAAAAGGCAGTTCTAGATAGAAGCTTAAACTCATGACTAAAAATAGGCAGCCAATTAAAATTAGATTAAAGTTCTTCCATTCACTTCTTCAATCTCTATTGTCCCACCCGGTGAAAATCTTATGAAAATTTGCCCCAAAATGCTTTCAAGTGTACAGGATAGCTGAAATCAGCTGAGAAAGCTATGAAACTTCAGTTTAAAGATCTTTCTTCTTTTTGTTGGTTGGTTTTGTTGTGGTGGTTTTGTTGCCATGTTTTCCTTTTAGATCCAATGTGATTTGCCTTGAATTTCTGTTTAACAAAAAATCTAATTCAGCACGCAGGTGCTGTAAATATTTGGATGATGTGCCTGGAAAGGCATTCAAGAATGCACAGTGCAGTTCCGGAATTTTAGTACAATTGTATTTGTTGTTCACTACTAACCCCTTCAATAACTCTTCACAAATTTGAACCTTATTTTACAGCTCCATTTTGTCTAAGAGACACTGGATCTCATTCAAGGCTGTAGCACAGTTGATGGCTGCTGCAGGACCAATAAAATACGATGCGTGCTTTAGATGTGTTTTTCTGACAGCACATTCCTTCAGGATTTAGCAAATTTGTCCATTGTTTTACAACTCAGTTTTGTGTAACACACAGGACCTTGCCCTGAAATGGGATGCATATTCTCAGACTGCTTTTTAGATTTGCACAACTCTACGTTATTGCACCTTGATAAGACTATAGAGGTGCTGTAATCTGATGTCAAGAGGAATTTCAATGTCAGCTGAGAAACAGCAACACCTCAAGAACATCAGGAGAAACAGACAATATGATGTATCTCCTCTTGCATAAACAGTGACATCTAGAGTTGCCATTAGTATTCCCTAATATGCAACAAAGTTAAAGGTTATCATCTGCTGCAGATTTAATGGATTGCATTAGAATTACAGCAAATGACCCTTGCAGCTCCTTTAAACTTGATCAATCACAATGTAATTGTCAAGGCGGGCTAGCAATTAATTTTCATTAGTCAGGGAAGTCATTAATGCTTGCTGTTAGGGAAGATGACTATTGGATTGGAATGGAAGGGATTCAATCATTTTTTACAATTAAAAAAGTTGGCCTAATTTGCTGGTTCCATATGTGCAGTAGAATCATTGAGGTTCCTGCTGTGATGCACTGGTTCCAACACAGAGTGGAATATGTTCCTTTTCATACCAAAAGGAGAGGCATTTATTACCAAATTTCTACTGGGAATATTATTTTTAAAGAATGCTCCATCAATATTTTTTTTTTTTGTCTTTAAAGACAGGTTGGAATTTAATGCTATGGTGAAAGGCATGCTTCCTCAAGTCAAAGTGCTGTTTGCTTTTCCTTTGACATTTGGGGCTTTTTTACTGAATAAGACAGAGGAGTTGAAAGATCCCAGGATCATTCAGCTGCCTTGGTAAATACTAAATTGCTTGGCAATGACAATTAGCTGTGATACAGCTGTCCAACATTATGGGTGATAGAACAATACTCTTCATTCATGGAGTACAATTCATCTGAGAACTTAAAAATATTTTTCAAACTCTACCTTCAGTAAATCCTATTCAAATATGGAAGTCAAATTGAAACAGAACATCAAACACCTTAAACTACAAGATGAAATTTTTGTAAATGCTTAGTCTTGTCCAACTTCAATTAATTGGTACTGTTTTGCCATATCCTTGATGTCAGGATGCAATTTGCTAAGTCATTTTTCTTATTCTAAAAGCACTATGTCTTTCAAAGCATCATTTTAATACCTTTGTAAATGTATTTGCAGGAGCATTCTTTTAAAGAATTTGAGTAGAAGAAAAACAAAGCTATCTGGGATTCATGCAACCCCTCTGAGACTAAATTTCACCTACATTTTACATACCTAAAGAGCAGCGGTTTTTTTTTAGTACATACTGCTGTTCTTTGTAAAATGAATGCTAGAAAGCAGTGGTATTCAAATGTTTTCATAAAATTGCCTATCTCAGTTTAGGTCAATAAATTAGGTGAACATGATGTAGCTCTAAAGGCTTTCAAAAACACTTTATGCTTTTCCTTGACTAAAGGAATTTAACCACTGCAATGAGTAACTCACTTAAAATTTATGTGCTTAAAACCTGCAAAATTTGAGTAAATTGGCTCTTATCATGATGACTAAAACATATTGAAGAAGATATATTAATATTACTTATTACACTGAGAAGGACTTAGAAAGTTTAAAGCCAAGCATGGAAGTGTAATATTCTCAAATGTACCTCGGGGAATATGCATAGGGGTAAGACTCAGTTTTTAGACTTCAGAAGTTCTGTAAGCTTTTGGAAAACTACTGAGTAACTAAAATTCCACTGATTTCAGACATGGACAAGTTGACTTTGATAGTGCTTTATTTTTTGTGTGTAAAGGATGTGAATGGGAATTAAGTACTTAGCTTCTTTCGTAAATTCCTCTGAGAACCTTATTTTCACCTTTAGCAATCTAAAATGGGTTTCAGATAATTTAATTCAATGTATAAATAAGTTTTCATATAGTCAGAGAAGGCAAGGAGATACGCAGGAGTTCATGTAGAATTCACCTGATCTATTTGGAGGTCAATGCCACGCAGAGGTAAGTGGTATCCTAACATCATCCTGCATTTCTCTGATATATTTGAAGGGAAACTGGAATGACTGTCACAAACCTAGACGTCTATACCACAAGCATTTAAACACATAAGAGCCCCTCTACTGCTGTTTATAAATCTGACCATTTCTGATTCAGGAGCCTGAAACAACTTCAAAAGCTACCAAACACAAAGGTGCCTAAAAGTTCTTGAAGTGATTTACTTGATTCGAGCTTCGAAGTCACTTTTGAAAATGTTCCCCTTTGCTATAAAATATTTGCTTTCTCACTTGGAAGATTTTCAATAGCACTTTCATTGCATAGAGTATATTGTTCTGCAGTTTGATGAATTGCCTCTTTTATAAAACAAAAATATGTTCAAGATGTGATAGTGTAATCCTGGTTTTTAGGTATGTAGCAATCTAGGTGCTCCACTTTTAGAAGAATATTTTCAAATTTGGGATGTAAAGCAAAGTCCTTTCTAGTGTGCAATGATGGCCAACATTCAGCATTTTGCTTACACCATGAAGTTCATCAGTTCTGAACGTTAAATATTTGGGAAACTGAGGCTCCTTATGTCATGTAATACTCTGCTCATACATTGTATGACTACATATTTAACTTACTTTAAAAAAGGACACTTCTACTGTTTTAGCTGGTGCTTCACTGGAAGCTACCAAATATTAATTGGTACAGCCTAATGGTTAAGAAAAAGAAAATTACTAAGATGAGTGTGATTGTATTCTTTGGAATTGATGGAGTGTTCAGACGGACTCAAGTTCCTCACTTTGTTATATCCTTCAGTTTGAATATGTTTCTGTTAGCAGATTGATTACTGTAAGTCAGACTTCCTCCTAGCATTTATCTGTTACTCAGAAATGAATTCTCAAATCATTATGCACATTTTACTTTAAACATTTGTGGTTTCTAAAGAAAAAATCAGGGAATGAAATCTGGCATTTCATTCAATGTATTATATGGTATACATTAATGGTAAGGCAGTACGTTGTAATCAAAAGATTCTGTGGGAGATGGTGTGGGCAGACTTTTTGACTGGATAAATCCTTTTCTATTATTTTATTCTTTTTCATGAGATGAAACACATATAAGCTGCCATAAATCATATTTCATAGTATTAAAAAAAGGAGTAAGACCTTTGCCATCTCACATTTTTTTAAACTTTTATTGTTTTTAATTTATTTATGTTTAAAAACTTTATTCTTGCACTACTTAACTATTTAACTGTCTTTACAGAACCGCCATCATAACCCCAGGTCTTTTCTATTGTTTTTTATCTGATTAAAAGTATAATTCTTGCTTACTGATTCTGTTTAAACAGTGATATTATTTGAAATTAAAAACCACAAGCTATAGGTCCTTGGAAACTTGTTACAGAAAATCCTGAAGAGAGACCCTACTTGTTGCTCTTTTCCATTTTCCAAAGACAGAAAAAGCTTAGGGGTAGAACTAGGACTAAGACTTTGGTGTTTTTCAGAAGCAGAGTGTTACACAGTCCTCCTGGGTTAGACACAAAGGTAGAGACACAAGCTGGGGATGAGTCATGAGAGGCAGAACAGTCTTGTGAGCTTGATGGTTAACCTTACCAAAGTTTGTGTTAAATGAACAGAAAATTAACTTCCAAAACCTGTTGTACTCTTCTGTTAGATGGGTATGTAAATGTACAGAAGCATCTAAAACGAAAGTCTGTCTTTCCAGGAACTGGCCAAGTCTTTGGAGCAAAAGCCCTGGCACCTAGAAAACCATGGATTCTTTTCCTCATTAATTTTGAAAATCCTTAAGCTTTAAGGTTGCACTCAGATACTTCTACACCAACAAAAGAAACACAAAAAATGAATGAATGTAATGAATCTACATTATCGTTACTAGGGTGTAGTCTAAATTTTCAAATTCTTTAGCTGACTATTTGGCACTATTTAATCTGTTTTAAATAGACAATTTCATAAAGTTGTAGAATCATAGTGTGGTTTGGGTTAAAAGGGACCTTCAAAGTCCAACTCCTTTGCCATGTGTGGGGACATCATTCCTTAGATCAGGCTGTTCAAAGCCCCATCCAACCTGACCTTGAACACTTCCAGGGTTGGAAGATCCACAACTTCTTTGGGAAACCTGTTCCTGTGTCTCATCACCCTTACTGTAAAAAAAATTTCTTTCTTATATTATAAGAAAACATTCTTATAAATGTACCTTCCTCAGTTTAAAACGGTTGTTCCTTGTCCTGTGACTATAGGGCAGGACTTGAGTTATTGACTTTATCCTACTAAATGATTTGCATGACTTTTTTTCAGTGATTCAGTCCAGGAAATAAAAGACATAACAATCAAGTAATACACAGAAATAGATTCTCTCTTCTGGCATACCTTCACATAATTTGCATCGATTATATGTTATATAAAATCAAGATGTTAAAACTTTGATCAGGTGCATCTCTTCATTTGACATCTATCAAATACATTTGGGCCATTCTGAATTAGTACCGGAGGGCAAGAAAATTATAAACCTTGAATTCAGAACAGTACAGGTTATTTCTGGACCATTAACTCTTCCTCCTTTGTCACAAGAAGCCACCCTTCTCATTTTCCATTCTTGTTGAAAACCTGGAAATAAGAGAGATGTATCAGTATTGTATACCCCCGTTTACTTTGAAAATACTTAAATATTCCTTTCATTGCTGTATGGACTTGGATATTTAGTTTCCACAGAGATTCAAAGTAAGTCAAAGACGATACTACTGAAAATAGAGCATTAATGAGAAACTTTGAGGCAGTGTCATTTCTTCTCAAAATATCTCCACTCCCCAATAATTCTTCTTGCTGTTTAGGTCTTCTAAAGAAGGGATATTGACAGTTTAGTTTACATCTTATTGCGGATGTCTGTTTCTTCACAGATCTGCTCTACTTATATTTTCTTCAAGTGGCCTCTATTTCTAGTGTGGTCTGCCACTGGTGAAACTTGGGATTTTCTCTTTTGGTACGCAGGAACATTATTAAAACAGAACAGTGTAAAGTCAAACAGTTGCAAAGCAGAATAGGATGTCTTTATGACTTTGATTTGGTCCCTGTTTTGCATAGGAAGTGTTACAGTCTTTGATTGCATGGTTACCTACTATTTTTCCAAATAACTCTGAGCCGAGATCGTTAATTAAAATCTGTAATGTAACTATTCTTTCTTCATTATCTTCACTTCTCACTACCAAAGACACACAGTTTTTTCCAGGGAATCATTTATGATACTTATTTCCATCATTTTTTAATGCTTCACAAACATTTATTTTCTTTGGGAATCTTTGAGCCAAGAGAATGATGTTTTGCATATATTTTAGATCAGAAGGGTGAGGATGGAGAGATTAAAGGTCAAAAAGTTTGCTAACATATAAGGAAGAATTTGAGATGTACATGGCCTAATTTTTTCCAAATATGTGACAGCAAGGAATTAAAAAAATTAAATCTCCTCAATTTACATTGCAATTTTGAAGCTTAGTACTTCTTCATATCCTATTCCCTGGTCTTACAAGGGTCTTTCAGAAAATGGAGAATTTGGTGCTAGTGAGCACCAGCTGTGAGTCTGAGGTGAAGCATTTGTAAGTCTGAGGTGAACACATACCTTTGTGGCAGACAGAAAGACGCAATTATAGGGGGTGGTATCCAGCTCTCTTTTCCTCTCTGGCTGCTCTTTCTTTGTATATGTGAGTGCATTCATGGTTTACCAGAGTTAAGTATACTCCTTTACAAGAGTAAATGTGTTAAACGTATCTACATGATGAGAAGAATTTTCAGACTCTTCCTGGAGAAGCTTAGGTACATTATTTTGTTTAGACAGATAAATAGATAGAGTTAATATTTATATTGTTGAAAACAGATTCAAGAAATTAATTTTACCCATAAAGGTGTGAATAAGAGACAGAAGAGAAAAAGCAGAGAAGGTGCTGAACTGCTAAACCCCCCATGTCTTGTATGAGTTCATACCACAGCCTGAAACACCCCCTAAACACCTGTTCCCTGCTGCATGGAGAGATTACCTGGGAGCCCAGTTTCATGTTTGGTGTCATTCCATAAAAGGTCTGTGACTCTAGGTCACATAAGTTCCTGTAAATTCAGGCTGTAAGAGCTCTTTTCTTCAGATAGAAACAGGTTTGTTTCCCTTGCCAAATTATCTTCCTTCTATCTTGGCAGAAGAGGTGGTTATATAATAGAATAACTTAGACTGAAGGTCATCTAGTGCAAGCCCCTACTCTAAGCAGGGTTAAGATCCCAGTTAATCAGGTCACTCCTGCCCTCATTCAGCAGACTTCTGAGTATCTCCAAAGGGGGAGATTCCAGAGATCTTTTGGGCAGTTTGTGCAGTCTTCACAGATGAATTGAAATAGTGTCTTTTTTAAGAATGAAATGCCTTGGTTTTTACACAAACTGATTTCAATTGCAGATGAAATGTATACAACTATTTACAGTGAGGAAAATTTAGTAAACAAGAGATTATTTCCTTTTTCTAATCTGTTTTGAGGGGAAAGGAAAAAATGGCCCTTTCAAAGTATATTAAAAAACCCCCACTAAAATACTGTCTCTCTTTGTTTAAATCTTCTAGCACAGCCTTAAATATAAGTGTAGCATAGTGAATGTTTTGAAACCCCCAAGACAGTGAGCTAAGGTTTTTAAAGGATTAAGTTTGAGTAGAGGCTGGCGCTATGAAGGAATGTCATCCAGATGCTTTGTTTCATATTCACTGCGTGCAGACCCATTCTTTGGTGCATCAGATGTGAAAGGTTAGCCACATAGGTCTGAGAATGTTATTTTCTTCTTCTTTTTTAAGTATTATTCGTCATAATTTGCATTTGAAAACCTTTCCTGATTGGCCAAAGCATTTGTGAAAATAATCTTATTTAAAAATAGGTTTCTGTTTTCAACATGTACTTTTATAAAGTGTTTATGCATCATATTTCCCTAGCAGATATTCCCAAAATGTTGTCAAAACAATTTAGCTTGACAGCTTGTTTCCCATAGTTGTTTATATCTCATGGTTTCATTTATTTCTTCGACCATGAAGCAACTTGTCCTCATGGTCTGCCCAGCTTGTCCTCATGTCCAGTGATAGATACTTGTGCATTAGTAGCTTTTAGTTGCTATTTATATTTAGACACAATTTCGTTCAAACAAGGCACTAGAAAATTATTGCTACTTGCTGCATATTTAGTGCATTAAAAGTTAAAAGAGCTGCGCAAAAGGACTTTACTTAAGGATTAATCACATCTGTGACCCAGGGGATAAGGGATCCTCACCTGTCAATAAGGCTTATTACTACTTATACCAGCTGAGCCAGAGTGTTTAAGTACCTTCCTGCAAAAGTGACTTTTGCTTGGTGGGAGCTGAAATGAGGATTTCTCTGGCCCTTAAAGTTATATTTTACAATGAAGATTGCATAGAGAATGGCAATTTTCTTACTCTTTACACCTGTTAAATCATGTTTTATGTAAAAATGAAGTAGAATCCCCTGTAAAGCTATTTTTCAGCATGAACTACAGCTGTCATTGCAACTGTAGTACTGCAGGATGATGAATGAGACAGGGAATTGATTCATGTAGCTGTGACTGGGAGGCAACACAGCCCTGTGGTCCACAAACCAATTTTTCTATTAAAGTCTCATCTATTCTAGAGCTGGAGGTTCAGTTCACTGCATAAATCAGGGACTCCTCGTATCATTTCCCCTCAACTCCCTTTCCATTTTGAGCTATAGGCCACCGCAAATTCCCTTCAGCTTTCAAGGATACTTTCTTTCTTCCCCATTTCCATCCATTTTCTCTCTTCTTTAATAAGTCAGATTTGGCTTTCACACTTGCATTGGTACATGACTTAATTCCCATCTAGGAGAGGGCTCTGGGAGCACTTGGGAACTCCCCAAGACTTCACACTATCTATACACATACCTGGCTTCCCTGCCTGCTTTCTTGGAAAAGCACCAGGAGCTATTGCTAGCACATCCCTTGGCTGGATGCAGCTGGGGTGACAGAGGCAGAGGAATGCCCACCCCACAGGTGGAAGGGAGCCAGGTGCACCCCATAGCTCCAACCTGTCTCTGAGACATGAGGTTTTGAGGTTGCCATCGTTTTCAAACTGTTTAGGGAGGATTCCTAGTATGAATTAGTGACCCTAATCAAGTTGTTGTGTGTTGGGATGCAAAATCACAGAGGCAGTTGCAGCTGCTGGTACTGCTGACCAGTCTAAAAACCTTTGTATTCTTCTAATTTTTGTCTAGTTTTCTCCAAAATTGAAAGATAACATTAAAGAAATGCTACTTGAAATGTGAACCATTGTTTCTCTTAGTGTCCTCTCGATAAATATCTTTTATTCTTTTTGTTAAAACTACTGGGTGTTCTGCACTCACAGCTCAGCAGAACAGTAACGTTAGAGATCTTTTAGACTGACGTTGTGTAACTTGTTCTTTCTCCTCAAACAATGAAAAAACATACATTAATGCTCTCAAAGGAGGTTGTTTATTATTCCTGTGGTGTAAATGAGGGCAGGATTTGGCTCACAAGCAATAAAAGAGGAGTGGAGCATGTAATTCTTCACGCCATTGTGAGGAAAACTCTGTCCAGCAACAGTAAATTATCTGAAATTCTTTCAGGATATATGAATGAGTCCATAGTCAGAGAAAGCTTGTGAGGTTTAAAGCAAAAAATGACAACTATAAATAAAAGTGGAAACCCCTCATCCCCACTGAAATGAAAAAAACGTAGCATTCCCAGGGCACTAGTGTCTTTGGAAAATGCATTGCCTAGCTGACTAGAGGAAAGGGAGGGAAGAAAGCAAACCCATCGTCCTACTTAAGGCTTTGTCTTCCCAAAGTAAAGTTTAATGTTCTTGCATAAAGAGACAGTTTTCTCTGGGAATAACCGTCCTACAAGGATGTGAGTTTATTGAGTCAGTAAAACCCTCAAACAACAAATACCTGCATATGTATTTTAACTACTAAGTTTACCCAAGTGTTTAACAAATGGGCAATATACAGAGAATATCCATGTCCTTTACTCTGTAGGGTGCCAAGTGGGAACAAAGAACTGTGAGCATTTTCACAGCAATGAGTGGGTGCATATACCTTATCCTGGGAGCGCTAATCGTTCTAGAAAATTACCTGCTGTAGTCTGGACATTTTCATTATTTTAATAACATTAGCTTAGTTGCTTTTACATTAATATTACCCCATTTCATTGGCATAGTAATGCCCACTGCAGATAATGAGATAAAATAGCTTCTCAAAATGTGTGTCTTGGAAAGGAAAAATTTGCAACCCCTGTTTTGATTTGACATATTCCAAAAGCTTTGGCACCATTGCAGCAACAATTTAGAGGATGGAATCAAAATCTGTAAGCACTGTAAACAGTTCCATAATCTTAACATGCAGACTAATACTGTGTTGAGTTTAAATGCATTATGATGCTATGGATATGCCACTTCTTGCCGTCTCATTATGCTGGAGTGAAATTCTAACTTTTCAACAAACTATACTTGAGTTCAAGTTAATCATGGGGAAGAATTTTGTCAGTGATTTCTTGTTGTTACAGTAATAGAAGTGACTTGTTTGCTTTCAAATCAAACCAATCAAAGTCACTAAAAGAACAAGGTTAAAAACACTGAAGAGTGAGATAATTTTTGTAGATGGGCAATAATCAGAGACAGACTCCCAGTGAAACTTATTCTGTCTGTCTCATTTGGTCACAGAGGGTCTAAGCTGACTCCATAGTCACTCTGCAATCGATAGCAGGAATCTGTGTTCAGCACCTCATGGAAATGGGCATCTTGCTTGATTTAAAACTTTGAACCATAGATGTTCACATGCCATGCCAGCACAACTTTTGACTCCTTACAAAACCACTGACTACGGTCCACTGAGCCTATGATGGCCCGCGATGAGAGCTACCGTGATGTAGGTCAGATGTTAAAGAACTAATAGAATGACACAGCAGGTTCACATTAGTCTAGTCCCTATTTCAGCATACATAATTTTTCAGCTATTTGTCATGTACTTAATCTCAGTATTGAGGCCGTATAAAACTGTGTTTCTTCCTTACTAAACTATCATTGTCTTTTTGTATATATTCCTTTTACCATAACATATACATAAATATATGTATGAACCTATCAGAGAAAACATTTTAGATGTAAGAGTTAATGTTGTTCTATAAGAATGTTTTTAAAACTGAGTATAACTGCATTAGTATTCAGAGTTTAGTCTCAAACAATAGACTGACCATAATAAGAATAAATTCTTTTACTCAGATTTGGGGTTTTTATGCTTTCCTCTTCTTAACTGATAATTGTAGAAATATGATTCAAGAGTAGAAAACAGCAGGAAATAGCAATTGATTTTTTTCTGCCACCTGAAAATTTTACTACAGGTGTCTCTTTTTTTTTTTCCTTTGTTCTACTCCCCAATGTAAAACTCTCTTCTGTACTGGGAAAGACAATATTTTGAAAAGTAGAAAATGAATTCAAGTGTTAGCTTAAACATATTGATTAAAGGATACTGGATGAAAATTAGTGACAGTTTCATGCAGTGTGAGTGCATTTTTATATTAGTTATCTTTTGATTTAGATTTCAAGAAAATGCTAGAAGGCACTATCATTATACCAACATGCTGATTTTTCGATCTTTTTAGAAAACAAGTATAACACAGAGAAGCAGTATATGATACACCAGCTATAAATAACATGCTTTTAATTATGTGTTATTATTCTAGAGGGTCTTCTAAACACAGAGGGTCCCTGTGGTATTTTTATCACTGTTTAAGACATCTCACTTGGTTCTTTTTCTTTACAGAAAGGCATTGGGCTGAGAATTCCAAGTGGCAGTGGGTTTTCCTCTTAGTTGCACTACTGAGTAGTTTTATGCATCAGTCTTTGTAATAAGTGCATATAATTCAAATATAATTTTCACCACCATATCACACTGAGATTACTGCTTAGCTAGTGCACGATATTCTTTAAATACTGAAATTTCTGAAGAAATCTGTTTAAACAGTGCAAATCAAAACTATCAGTATTATAAATATTTCTCTTAAAACTGAATGCAAGATAGCAATATAATGCAGTGGAATTATTGCAATGCTGAAGGTTTTTTTAATTTATATCAGAGATAACATTTCTGACTGAATTTTTTGGATAATATTTTAGACAAAGACATGTGTTGGCCAAGTAATTAGCTTATCACACTGAATTTCTTATTAAAACAGACCCTGTCTTTTGATTCATCTAGTATAAATACTGTGGCTAAAACTATGGGGGTCATCAGCTTGAATATTAGAACAACTTCTAAGTTTGTATACCTCTTAATTTATTTTATAATGTAAATACAGAATAAATACAATAAAGAATTTCTAATTTCAATATTATGCCAAGAAAAATTTTGCAACTGGTTGCTAGTACCGAAATAAAAACTATTATAAAGGTATTACTTAAAGTAAAGGATAAAAATTTCAAAAGGTAAGTTTCAATTATGTGGAAAAATGATGCATAAAAGTTACTTTTGTAAAATTGTATGTGACGGGGGAAAATATAATAATAAAATTAATAAAATACATTATATATAGAAATATATATCTAGAAATATATCTAGAAATATATATAATATAATATGATCTATTTTTTGCCTCTTATCTGGAGACAATTGCTGTGTTGAAAAATGTATAAATTAATTAATTAAGAAGCTGAAGAAAGAAAATACTGTCTTTTGTTTCTGGACACAGTGCAAGGAAAAATAAAAACTGAGTGCAAGATTTCCAGGTGCATACACAGAACACAGATAGGAAATCAACAGGGAACTGCATTTTTCCAGGTAGTTTGTCAAATCCCACATGACTTTTCAGTGACAGTATTTCTATAAATGAAAGCAATTTGCTTAACTTCCTACAGAAATCTATGTCAGAGGTAGGCACTTTGTTTCAGCTACCAGATTGGGATGCTGGTGCCTTTCTAGGACAAGTACACACTATACTGACATGATTTCACAGAAAAATGATTTCTCTGCTGTGAACACTCTGGTTTACAATGAAGGTTAAATTTTGTAGGTGGATAAAAGTCAAAACAGTCCATAAGCGTATTAATCATGGAATCAGACCTTCAAATAGCACTACTTGTGCACATGCAGGGAGCCAACCTACCCCCATACAAATTTCTTGTGGGTATTGACTGATAATATGATATCTCTGGTCTCACATGCTATGATTAGACAGGCTTTCCTCTTTAAGCACTTTAACTTCAGAAGCTTAGTGCATTATCTGCAAAAGCTATTTTGAAATAGACCTAATTTAAAAGGATAGGTTTTAGGAAGGAAATAGGAAGGAGGTGTCTTCAGAAGGAGGTCTGAATCCTTGACTTCAGA
This sequence comes from Ifrita kowaldi, assembly GCA_013398055.1. NCBI lineage: Eukaryota > Metazoa > Chordata > Aves > Passeriformes > Cinclosomatidae > Ifrita > Ifrita kowaldi. The sequence goes on along the minus strand of VZRS01003593.1, from coordinate 247,378 downwards.
GCCAAGCATTAACTTACTTTTTTAAATGCATCATTGTTCTTGAAGACCCTATATCAAATAAAGAGTCTTCCACACTCTGCTGCCGAAGTTTATGGCTCAAAAGAAACCATCCCCAGGCTGTAACACAGTCCATATGGCTGGCTGTTTGAAGTGTGCTTAGTGCTCCATTAGGGATTCTCGATTTGTACTTCTCAATCTGATTTCGATAAGATACAGGTTTCCTTTAGTGGCCTGACCTGGTGCAAACACATAATAGATTAACTCTGTAATAAATTATGGTGGCAGTAAAGCTTTCTGGACCATTTTGCCTTTTAAGTAACAATTTTTTTTTTATGTACTCTTATAAAGCTGAACCAATGTTTCATTTGTAGCTCACTTTATGTATATACAGAACTACTTGAAGCTTGGGAATGTAATTTTGTGCTGTGTGCATTACCTCTGAGTGTATTCCATTTTATTGTATTTCTGGAGCTACTGACATATTGAGGAGTACTAAGAGCTTTGCGAAACAACATTATGCCTACAAATGTGTTGAACTGCTTTTCAGGAAGCTCCAGCTGGTTTCTATCCTAACAGTGGCATAACTAGACTATTTCTATATGCAAAACTCCATTTCTATAAAGTCCACTATTATCTTCTACTTGTATGTATCGTTTTCACATGATGCTGTTATTTTCAACCACCAAGTTTATTTTAGATTTATTATATACTTAGCACTTTCCATAGCTCTGCTGCCATTTCTAAATTCTCTGGTACAGAAAGAGCAAACTATGTTATTTTAGGCATTGCTGCTAGTCAGAGCTGAGGACCCCAGTGTGCTTGCTGTCTGGTAAACCCAAAGCCCAGATCTTACAGAGGAAAGGCAAAAGATGAGAGATGTGACTGAAAAAACAATGAAGTACAGAAAATAAATCACACCAAATACCTTAACAAGGGTGGCAGCCCACTGAGAATCGAGTATAATTTAATAATTTGTATTTTTAAAGGGCAGTATTAAGGAGAGCTGCAGGAGCCTGCTAGTTATTTCCAGGGAAGCCTAGAGATAAGGGACAGCATGAGAGGAAAGCACCATAGTGCTTTTAAATATATTGCCAATCGGTGACAAAGGGTGCTAATCTGTCAGCTTTTATCACCCTTCCTTTTCTGGCTCATGAGCTCCATGATAACTCTCCTCTTACAGACACCCAGATCCATCTCCTTACTTTACCTCAGACCTTCTCAAAACTGATTATGATGGCAAGGTAGGAAAGGAAGAGACTGGGAAGTCTTTGCAAGTGACTAAACTAAAAGTTCTTAACCAGAACTAACACACAAAATGTGCAACAACTCACAAAGTTTTGGTGTTCTTTTTTCTGTTTCTTTTAGGTCACATACCCTGGAAGACACACCCGTGAAGGTGCTGTGTGATAAGACGATTCCACAAAAACCCCAATAAACACCAGTCACAAAGACAAAAATCCCACTGAGCCATACAGTGTTCTTGGTAGCAAGAAAATGCTGAGAGGACCATCTATTGTTTCATCAGCTGTCTGCCAAGATTTATCTGCACACATCAGAGAGATTCATCTACACCTTACATGTAAGGATACAAGAAGAGGAAAAAGCATGAAATGAATGAAAGAGAGATGGGAACATTTTGGGTTCTGTGGAAGGACATAGAAAATGTAGGTGTAGAGGAAGCTGAGATGGAACCTGAAGAAAAAGGAGAATGATGTCAGCTACAGGCAGAGTATTTCAGGTGCACATGGCATGAAACTTTAGGCTCCTGTAAGCAAGGAGGAAAGTAGAGAATAAGGATAAAAAAAAAAAAAAAGACACATAAATAAGAGAAAGAAGGAAAGAAAAATACATAGGATATTAAAATCAGAAAATTAAAGAAAAAAAAATAAGACTCTACAGAAAAGTAAAGGAATAAAATCTACCAGAGTACAAGGATGCAGCAGAATTAATTGGAAAAGACTGATGTCACATATTAAATATATTGGTTTACTTATAATGAGCATGAGAGACAGAGGCAGATAAGATTTTATTATTAGAGAGAAAGAAAATGACATAAATTCAAGTACATAACTTACCATTTTCCAATGAAAATTCATAAGAGAAGCAAAATGTTGCTGCATTAAAGACAATTAGCATTTTAAACTAATTTAGCCTTAATACCAAGATCAAGTTAATCTTTTAATAATCAGCTGAAATTATCTTTTTCCCAGATGGAAATGCTTTTTGTGTATTGCCCAATGGCTTTCAGGAAACTTTGACTTTTCTTATTAAGTAATATGTTTTTTCTTATTTGATCTTTTAAAAAAGTCTCAGTTATCATTACAAACAAAAGGACACTGGCCGGCAGTAATAGGGAAGGATTTTTGTAAATCACTTAGTAAGCCCATGCAGGTAAAGGAAGGCTGAGAACATTCACTGCCAAGTCCTCGTCTTACAAAATGTCATTTCGTGCATGAGCAGTCAAAATGAACCTGAGGTGTTTATCCCTGTACGAAGATTTGTGCAGAGGCAAAAAAGAATGCTTGCATAACTCTTTTAAAATTTCCCCTATAGAAAAAAAAACAAACCCAAAACCCAACCCAGAAAGTGCTACTCTACATCATCTCCAATACAGAGCGATATTTTTATTACTTGCACTGATTAGATTAAATTGATTTACTTTTCAAAGTAACTAAATATATATTTGTAGTACTAAATAGATATAACTGCATAGATACTTTTCCCAAGTTTCATGCACCTAGGCATACTTTGTCAATTAATTCCAAACTTCAACAGAGCTGCTTGATGATTCAGCATCTACGGTGGAAAATTACTTTTCATCATCCAGATTCTCAGCTTTGTTCATAGCCACTCCCTTTGAGATGACTTTGCCTTGTGCCTGGAAAGTCATCAAATGAAAGAAAGGATAATCCATTGAACAGGATAGTGAAAAATAGAAGTTCTTTCATTATTTTGATTTTTGAGTGTCAGATACTGAGATGGGGAAAGCTTATAAGTACTTTCAAAAATCTAATTTCCTTTTCTTGAAAGTATGAGATCAAGGAAACACAGTAAGAAACTTTTAACTAAAATAAAGATCCATTTACGCATGTGGGGTAGTTAAACACTATATTAGCTAAGTATTTTTACCACTGGAAACAGTCAAAATTATCATTACAATGGACTTCCTGACATGGTACATGAGACAGGGGAATTTGTGAAATAGTTCTCACCTCCTACATTCAAGTTAATTATTTCTGTATATTGAAGCCATCACAGCCTGATTCAATCCTGCCTAAAATGAGCAGCTAGTGAAGTCATAAAATAGGACATTAGTGATTCAGGCTCTCCATGGGGAAGGGAACGACTGTCTCCACTGGCCCTGCTGGGGACCTGGGGCAGATGAGGCAGCTGTCTCAAAGCTTCTCACCTTTGACCAGGTATATCAGACAAGGCCTAAAATTGTTGCCATAATTCCAGACCAGTTTCATCTAGAAGTAAAGAAGAAATCATGTATTGCACATTTGTGTTACTAGGTTTGTTTTCATTTTTCACTTCTGTGAAGATAGAGTGGAAAAAAAAATGCACATTTCAACTCAAAGAGGTCTTGAACTGAAAACGCCTTACAGTTCATATATGTTGTCAAAATTGAAGTATTGATTTTCTTCTTGTTTCAATTTGGGTTCACAAATACCCATTAACTGAATGAAGCCTTCATGAAACCTTCTATTATTAAATTATTTCCTCTAAGGGATTCCAGATAATAATTGCAATGATTGGGCACGGGTGTTTAATTTTTGAGCACAAAAATTTAGGTCACTTAAAGCTTCCTGGGTGATGTCATATTGGTTCCTTCTATCTTTTAATATGTGCATCAGTGCTCCATTTTTGCACACAGTTGGTTCTAGAATTTCCTTCCTCCCTCATAGTGAGATAAAGAGTGTGTTAAGTAGGATAATTTTGATTATCTCAATATCAGAAGATGTTTCAGAGAATGAATCTGCAAGCTAAAACATTTTTAAGGTCCTTTCTTGTCTGAAGCTGTTTTATTTGGAAGTGATTTAAATTCACAAACAGTTCTTCCTGGGTGACAAGATATCCATGGGACCTTCGTAGGGGTAAGGCCTCTGATTGGAACCACCATCTGTGACTGCTTCTCCCCCTGGGAACAATGGAGGAAACTCGCCTAACAGGCAAGTTTTGAACCATAACTCTCATTATGGATCAGGCTTAAAGATTGTCCTTATCTCTCAGCTGGCTCCAGACCAGCTCAGAAATAGATTCACTAATCAGAAATAGTATGTGTCTTGGAAAGCCAAAGTTATTACACTGAACTTTGCTGAGTCTACAGCTAGGGATAGCAATGTCACATAGGACAGAGCATCTTCAGGTTGCTGACTGAACAAATGGGTACAAAAAATGGCTATATATTCCTGGAGTTTCCTTGGACAAGAAAATTAAAATTAATTATTGTTCCTTCATAATTATTCATATTTGTTACCATGTTTCTAGGCAATTTGCTAGTAATTACAATTTTAAACAGAATAGATGTGTCCCTTTTAGATGTCCACGCTTATAAATCTTTATGGTTTTTTAAACCCAGGATTATTTAAAGCAGTTTTCCATTAAAAAGGAGGTGAAATACAAATTTGAGGGGGGGGGGAAATGAGGAGTAGAATTTCCATGTATGCAGAAACCTGGTCTCAGGTATGGTTGTTAATATTATTTCTTTCATAATCAACATAAACCTTATCCATCCATTTGCACTGAGCTCTGTTGAAATGTGAAGTTTTCCTGAAATCATTGCTATAATACTACCATTATATGAATTGGCCAAAATTTTGGTCTGTTTTATATCCAAGTTGAGACCAGCAGAAATACTGCAGGCTTGTAATAGTATTATAGAGGGCAGAGTTTATGCTAATCAGTTTTGGTTCTTTATTCCTAAACTGCATTTGGCATTACCAGGTAATAACCAAAGAATCTGGAAAATTACTTTTGCATTTTGATGGTTATTTATGCAATTTATGCAATTTAGCTGGAGCTTAGAATTCTTTGTTTAAAGAAAATGCCAATGAATTGCTGAGCAGAATTAAGTATTCAGTATGTATTTTGCAAGGAAACTCTGAAAAGTGAACACTTAAAAAAATTGTTGAATAGTGAAGATTAGCTTTAGAGAAAATTAATAGAACTGGTATCTTAGACCAGCCTCTCCCTGCTAAATCAATAATATCCAGTGACCTACTTTGAGAAGTCCTAAGCTCCCACAGCAGTGACTGACTTCAGTAATAGCTGTGGGTTCTACAAACTTTTTCAAAATCAAGAGCACAAACCCTTTAGGCCTGGAGCTAAGTTCTAAAATCCAACCTAGGTATCTCAAAGACAAAAAGAAACATTCTGCAGAGCTACCTTTGTCTGATATTTATAGAATCCTGTCCTTGATTAGCCTCACAAAAGCAAGTGATCACAAAATTTAGTCAGGTATAAAAATATGAAGAACTTGTATGCTTTTTCCTGCAAATCATGATCCTAATCTAAACAGAAAATGAAAAGAAAGAAAGAAAACTAACCAGAAAAAAATGGTAATATATTACTAATGAATCTATGAAATTAAAATTCAAAAATTTCAACTTTAATGATGATATAGGATGAGGAAGCCTTTCAAGATGTGAGTACAAGTTAAATCAGGTTAGATTTTAAGTCCATCAAGGCCGGTACCTACCGTTATTAATGGCTAATTCAAAGGTGCCTACAGGAGAATACAGTATTTCTCCAGAATACTCACACAGCTTTAAGCAAGTTTTGTATCAGGGACTGTAGCCAGCAATAGTCTTATGTCAAAAGCCATTTTATGTACATTTTCGTACAATGAACAGTGACTCCAGAATTTCCTCATCCTTTTTTCTATATATTTCTGTCATGCTGGGTTTTGTCTTACTGCTTGTGTTTTACTTTATTGAATTCTTCTTTCTATCAAACGTTCTCCTAATCTTTCCAGTTTTTCTGTCTTTCCAGGAAGAGGGAACTTCAGCATTACCTAGACTTATATTCAGGATTTCTCTTTGGTTATTATCTCTTTCCTAATAACTTCAATATTTTTTGCCCACTTCTAATCACTGACACCTTATTTTCATAAAAATACATATCATACTTCTAAGATCTTGCCCCTGGGGGACAAGAGACCATTACTTTATTAGCAAGGTCAGAATTGTTTTTCTCATGTGCACCACTAATGAATTGGTGCATCCATCTGCAATGAATTTTGTCTGCCATTCTAATGTTCAGTCACTTTCTCTAGTAAGGATCTCGTGCAATTCTGCTCCACAGACCTTTGTCTTTACTGCCCTGAATAATTTAGCACCATCAGTAAACTTTATCGTCTCAGCAGTTGCTTCTTTCTACATATATGAATATATACATATAGTTTCTGAATATATGCAAACCACAAAGAAGGCACAAACTTTCATATAGAAATCAACCTGTAATTTTTATTCATTATGAAAACTGATCCTTCACTCTGCTTTGTATTTTAATTATTACAGAGCTATGTAAGAATCTTCCATGTTATATTATTTTAGCTTTCGATCCTGTACAAATTTTGCTGAAGTGCCTTGGTTTTTTTTAAGTTTCTGAAATCCATGTAACATGTAGAGCAAATAGATTTTGCTGTTGCAACTCGTAATTGCCAAGGAAATGGAAAATTTGGCCAAACTTTGTCAGCTCATAAAAAAAAAATGTGTAACAAATTTTTTTTTTTGTTGTCAAACCTTTTTTATGGTCTGGCATTCAGAAATCCCCTGATAATTAGATCCTGGAAAAGAGATAGAAGCACCTAATCTAACGGAGACAAGAAGAAAATTTGCCAAGAGCATAATCTCTTGAGACTGTATAATGAGAATAGGGAAGTTCTGGGAAGGTCATCAAAGTCAATAATGAGTTAACAATGAGAGAGTTGCTTCAAGAATGCTACAGAGGTCACAACAAATTTTTCTCAGACAGAGAAAAAGTAAAATTTGAGAGCTAGCAAAATATTTTCAGTGGAGCAAACAAAGACCAGAATTACACTGGTGAAAAAACAAAAAAAGGTAAAAAATAACATGTGGGAATGTAGTAAAGGAAGCTGTTAAGTACAGAAGAAGGACAGGGGCTTGGCATTAGAAGATATAACAGTGGGTTGAAGAACATAGGCAACTAAGAAATTTATTAGGGAATAAATGACTAACTGTGAGGGCAATCAGCTCTGCAACAAGTAAGGTAATTAAACATTAAACAAGCAAGAGTGGTAATTTAAAGTATTTGAAATCAATTGCACAATTAAGCAGTTGATAATGAGGCAATTTAGGGAAAATAGAACTAGGGACTATGGAAATAGCTGGTTCTAATCAGATAGTTATTTATATTGGAATCCAGGAGGAGCAAGACACCTACCAGGTAACAGTCTCTAAAGGAGAATAGGGAATGAAGTCAATATATGGGGCCTATACCCTCCGTTCTGTACAGCCCTATAAAGGGTGAGTCCCAGAAGAGGGCAGTGGTGCTCCATAGAGACCATAAAATGATGGTGGCCAAGGGTTTTAGTGACTCTGGTCTGGTGCTCTTCCTAAACAAGAACTTGCCTACATAGGACTGGAGTGAGGAACAAGGTGATGCAGAGTCATATCTGAACCTTAATTCTCGTGGAGATGCAAGGCTCTTCTCTTGCACAGAAGTCAAAATATTTCAGCTTTCTGTCCTCTGAGATATCTTTGTTTTTGAGGGCTGGTGCTTTGAAATGTGGTGAGCGTTGGGCTTCCATACCACATTAGTGCTTATCTCATTTCTCTGGGTTCTTGTCTAAAAAGACTTGGTACAAAATGATTTGCAGTGTTTGGCCTTCATGGGAGAAAAGGTTCACTGAGATTCCTGGGGTCCCCTTATAAGTTATAGCAGCTGTAATTTCAGCCACTTTATGGAGCAGTCCATTTGTGTCTGCTCCAGTTCCTAATGCTACCAGCCAGTCTGTAAAATGCTCCTAATCTATTACATTTAAGTCACTTGAGTCATCTTTTTGAAGATTGTTGAGTGCAGAGATACCCATAAGGAAACAATGTGAGTTTTCCATATACCACATATGTTATATGTCTGGTGAAATGTACTGCACACATTTAAAAAAGTGACAGTATTAAAAAACTGACAACTTTTCATGACCTTTTGTATTATAATGTATTTTAAACATATGGTAGGATTCTGTTCTTCTCGTGGATGTGTCAGATACAGTATGAATATTTCATGAATTGTATGTGCATGTGAAAAAAAATGTAAAAAACCAAGAAATTCAAGAAAACACATTAGCCTTTTACATTTAAAGTGGGAAAATAGCTACTGGTTAAATATATTATACTGAATATTTATAGAGAAACAGTGACTGTTTATTGAGAAGCAGTGAAAATCAAGAGGAAAATAGTAAAACCAAAATTGTGATGTATTGACATGCTTTGCTTTTTTCTCTAGTTTTAAAATACAAGCTCTTTAAATCTTGACTTAGGTACCTTGGTCATCACAGCTATCACTTACCATACTCAATGAAATTTAAGAGTAGTTGAAATTAGAGGTTTCTCGTACCTCAAAGAATTTTTTGTGTATCCTAGGGGATTCCCTCTGATAGACATTAGAATACATTCTAATAGACAAAAAGTTAGAATACATTCTCTTGTCAGTGTTGTTGCACAGAACCTATTTCCTACATTTTGCTCTTCCAGCTACGTATTATGCAATGGTCAATAAGTTTTAGTTAGGCCACTTGTATTGAAAAGAGAGAAGCAGAATGCGGATTTCTACACTAAAGAGTACTGATGCCTAAGGTCAGGTGTGCTTCAGATTAATATGCAAATAATTTGACTGAGTTTTTAGTGTAAGTGTTACTGCAGAATTTATGATGTCGAAAACACCAATAAGAGAATTAGGACATCCGTGTTTTTCGTGTTTCTTTTGAAGCTATTTTTCTCAAATACTCTAAAAGGTCGTTTCAATACATTGCTTGTCTTCTCATTAATCTAGAAAATAGAAGATGTCTGTGTTTTTCATTCAAAAATGTAAGCAACTGTTTTGACAGCCAAGAGTATTTTGAGATTCATGGGACAATGTCAATTTGTATTGGGTTTGCATGGCAAGGTTTGGTGGGGTGGGATAGAGGGTGGCATCTGTGAAAAGGTGCCAGAAGCTGTCCCCATGTTTGAGGGAGCCAATGCCGGAGGGTTCAAGGCAGATTCACTGCTGGCCAAGGCTGAGCCCATCAGCAACGAAGATAGAGCCTGTGGAACAACTTAAGAAGGGGGAAAAATGCCCAAATAACAGTGCAGCGGTTACAAGCAGAGAGACGAGACAACATGTGAGAGAAACAGCCCTGCAGACCCAGGTCAGTGCAGAATATGGGCGAGGAGATGCTCCAGAGGAGAGATTCCCCTGCAGGTGGTGAACGTTAGGGCAATACATAGTGCAGGAGAGAATGAGTGAGCTACCAGGGTAAGAGAGGGCTAATGGGGGCTGTATTTGTTTGGCTGAAGTAACAGCAAAAGTCCAGTTGGATTCCATCAGCAGAAAGTCATCTGTGCCAGAGAAAATCTAAACTGAACTGGATGAGGGTGGGAGTCACCAGATCCTACTGGGATGTTAACCCTCTTCTGGAGGGCTGGAGTCGATGACTTCCAGAGCTTCCTCAACCCCAGTTCCTGCTGTGGTTTCAGGGCTCTGTGAGGCAATATCCCAATGCAAAAACTTTTATTTCTATAATTTCTCTCCCTTAGTGTCTGAAAGCATGCAGATGGAAATATAGACTGATGCAGACTTACAGAAAGCAAGATATGAATTGTTGTAAGTATGATGTTCATACTGGGTGGAATTTTTTTTAAAGATAATAATAAAAAAGTGTCAAAACAATTTAGTAATTTCAAACTTTAATAATGCATTAGCTGTTGATAATGAAAAAAAAAAATTCTTTTTAGTCCAAGAGGTGTAGTTATTGATTCCAGATGGGTTCTTTGCAAATTTCTTAACACCTAAAACATTTAGGTTTTGTCCAAACATTTTGGACAAATCACTCTTGACAGTCCATGTTTGGCTACATAATGTCTAAAAAGCCCTGCAAACCCTAGTAGTAATTTCTCAGTGTTTACAAACAGTGAAACTTTGAACACATTACGTTTTTGTATTTATTCTTCTACCACTAGTGCCTGTAGCTTGTGTGTTTTCAGGAAACATGTGCCATGTTTGGGAGTTCTAAAATAGAAGACATAAATTATAATTCTTGAAAACTTCTACTTTTTAAAAAGCATTTTACTTGGTTTAACTCCTGCAGTATAGATGTATGTTACCTTTTATCTTGCCAGTTCAAGCAGCAAGATGACCTCTGCTGCTAATTAGATGTAAATCACATTGATAATTCTTTTGGAATTTATTTTCCACTTGTAATTGCAATATAACTTCTATTAGCTTTATGCTCGTCGTGACTAGCCCTTCAGCTTCTGTGTTATGGCAGTCTTTCATTTTTTCAAGTTTAATCAGTGTTCCATTACTATTTTAATTACCGTAATACAGTAAGAATGTGCCAGAGACTATAGACGTATTTTGTTAATCAGAGCAGGCTTTTTCATAGTGGTTCTTAGTGACTAGCTGCATTTGAATTTATCACAAGATGTGTTTTTTGTAGAGAATATTTGGAAAGTCTGGCTATTTCAATGATGTAAATTTTCCAACTCTGTGTTATTCAAGGCTCTATCTTGAATGGTTTTTTGGTAATTTTTTAATTTGTGGGATATAAACCAAGCAGTGTTATTGAAATACATCAAAATATGCAGAAAGTATAAGACCTTATAAAACTGGATAGAGAATGGAAGAGTTCATAGAGAGCTTGCAGAACATGTCTGAGAAGTACTTGGAAATCACAATCTGAAAGAAACAATAGATAAAAACTAATATCTCCAAGGTAGTCACAAAACTCCTATTAATACTGATGAGATAAGCATATGGATAACAGAGCTGTGGTATGAAAGAAAAAGATAAGTGCCCCGATTAAAGATTGCTTGTTTGCTTGCCCAGAGAGAATCATAGGAATTGGGAAGCCACAGAAATGTGTCACAGGTAAAACTGAAGGAGAATATCAATTAAATTGCTGAGACCTTCTCTGATTCATCACAGAGGAGTGAAGAGGTTTTGTCCTGGTTTTGTATGAGATAGAGTTAATTTTCTTCCCAGTAGCTGGCACAGTGCTGTGGTTTGGCTCTAGAGTGAGAATAATGCTGATACCACACTGATGTTTTGGCTGTTGCTGAGCAGAGCTCACAATAGGTCAAGGACTTTTCAGCTCCTCATGGCTGCCCTGCAGGGTTTTTTCTCTCAAGTTTTTCCCTTTCAGAATGCTGTATTTCGAATGCCATCAACTGCAGAGGAAGATACCTGAGGGAAGCTAAATTTAAGCTCCAAAAAAAGAGAAGCAGAGAGAAGAAAATATTTTTTAAAAAATATTTCTCTCCCAATGGCTACAGTTTTTCTAAAATAATCCTAAATTTAAGTAATTTCAATCGAATAGTGATTAAAATAATTGAAAAACCAAAACAGCTTATATACAAATTGCTTTCAATGACTTTCACAGGCGACACTCTTGGCAAGGAACAGACGAAAGCAGTATTCAGGGGAGTAGTTTAGAAAAATCCTCCCTTGTCCTACTTAGACATCTGAGATATTTGTCTTCCTTGATCTGAACATCTAGATAATCATCCCATCCCATGTTCACTCAGGCCATATCCCAGTACCTAATTCAGTGTAGCTGCCCAGCCTTCTGTGTGAATTCTGAGTAACCCTTGGGAGATCCATGCACACCCTGCAGAGCAGGAGCAGGCACAGTAACTTTTCAATTTCCTCAGTAATATCTCAACTTCCTTTGGACCTGGGTAATATCTCAAGCTTCCTTTGGACTATTCAGTGCAAACTTGCAAGTTCATTGTTACCCCTTTCTTAATTAAGGGTTACCATTGTGGGGGGAATTACCTCATGTTATGAGCATCTCTTTTTAACCTCTTCTCAGAGTGTGCATGGGACTGAAGCTATGTAATCCTTTGGCTGGAACTTTGAAAAGTGTTTTTGGCTCATTTTATTGTTAATTCATTAAATACAAGGAATAACCATAACACTAAAATATAAGTTACTAAGGCAAATTTCAGCTTTGTGTGTGCAGCACATATCCATTGTTAAGAATATAGAAATATGAATAGTTTAAGCATGGAAACATGGGAAAGATGGGGAAAGTAGACTTTTGTCCAGTTGGCAGCAAGAAGACAAGGGATTAATCCAGCCATATAATCTAACTGTACACTGCAATCCACTGTTCTCTTGCATGTTTCTGTGCTTGGACTGCCCTGGACATAGGTAATGCTTCTGAACGGTTATAATTAGGACACAGACGTCTGCAAAGACTTTACCCAATGAGCTAAAGTTGGGCTGAAGATTAAATTAAAACAGAGCTCTACACCTGAGGAGATTCAGGCAATTCTATCATTTCTATATTTATATAACTGAAGATTCTGGTCAGAACAAATGAAATACAACTGTTCTTTATTATTTTATTTTCTTCAAGCTAAGTATTTATCCTTTTTAATATATTGAGCTTTAAATAATGAGTTCAAAAGGACACTGGTTTTCTTGGGATGTTTTGCCAATCTTAATATTTTTGATAATGTTAAAATTTTACAGATTGAGTGCAAGTTACTTATCCTTAGAAATAGTAGGGACATGTTTTTGTTTCTTTCTTCATTTATCATGAAATAATATTCATGTTTTGTCTAAGGTTCTTTATCAAAAAACATCCTGAAAATGTTTTTTTTTTTAATCTTGCTTTAAAGTTTTGATCATTTGAGAACATTTGAAGAGTGAACTATTGCTTTATGAATCAAAAATATCCTACAATCTTCAAAAAGAATTAGACAATTATAACATACAGGAGCAGTCCATGATCAGTGAAGCTCAGTACCCAGAAGCAAAGACAGTATCAAACCACTGCAGTGGAACTTTGAACCTGAGGAGAATGATTGAGGATCTTGGCAGGTGTCATTTACTGTGTCATTCACCTTGACGTTTCCCTGGGCAGATATGTGGTTACTTTACTAGCAAATTTCAGACTGCCAGGGTAGACAAATGTTCTGTCTCTCCAGCTCACTCAGTGCATACATCCAAATTTATATTTGCCCCCTTGGGCGAAAGTCAGTGCTATTATCCATCTGTCCTGTATTTTCTCCTTGACCTCTTCATGCTCACTTCCTGCTCCAATGGGATAGTTTAACTACCTGTGCAATTTCCTTTTATCAGCCTTAGAAATCTTACATGCACTTTCCAAATTCAGAAAAGCAAGAAACTGGAATCAGATCTACTAGATGATAAATAATTCTGCAGTTAATGGCATGTTTCACATGAAGCATAAAGGACTTTACTTTTAAAGTTATATAGGTCTTAATTCAAAAAAGTATATAGTTATATAGAATGCATATAAAAGTAAAATCTATAGTTACACAGAGCTATATTCTTAAAGCAAACTGCCAGTGTTTGCCAAAAAAAGCTAACAGAGATGGTACACTGCTTTGTGTTAAACTCGCACCAATTATATAAGTTCCTTTACTCACAGAACTACATTATTCTTTTTTGAAGAGCATAGCATAAAGAGCTATTGCTCATGTGAGACTTGCCCTTATTTCCTTTTGGTGTGCAGGACTTCAGTGAATCTGTTATGATCACCATTTCCTATTGAACTGTCATGACGAACTTGGAGAGATACCATCCAGGATGCAGGTGTTCAGGGTCAAACGAGAGAGTAGGAAGTTCAAAGGCATTCCCTCCCACTATTCCTGATGCTGTAATGCCAGCACACTGTGTCACGGGAAGTCTCTGAAACACCATGTGAGGATGTACTCACCCAGTGTAACAGACATATTTCATTGCAGCTGAAAGAAAAAAAAGAACAAAAAAAGAATAGATTTTTTCTTTGGTAACTGAAAGAAAGCAATTTATTCAGATATACTGGGAAGGCATGCTCAATGATAAGAGTCATATACTTTGTCTTCTATAAGATACTCAACCTTATCATCCTATACAGATTTTCTCTGTAAATTGCAATAAAAGGTGTTATTCAAAACGCTTGTCATCCTGGCTTTTATCTGATTGCATATAATAGCTGGAAAACTCTTGAAACTCCTTATGTCCCTGCTGTTATTGAGAAATCTAAAATTCTTTAAGATCTCCTGGGGAAAAGAGGGTAGGAATTAATTCTTCCTCCCTCTTCTCCCTGGAGACACACGTAACTTGTGCGGGTTTAATGAAATTTGCTAAGATTTCTCTATGTGTCATTAAGCAACTCTGTTAAACAATTACCACGTTGTGCTGGGTGGTGTACAGCTATCAGTCATGGCCAAACAAGCAGGCAGCTTCTCAGTTCACATCAGCAGGTGATCTGTGCAAAGAAGCCCTGCTCTGTGGAGGACTGTTTGGACTGCAGGGTAATAGAGATGTAAGGCGTTGTTGGGATGTCAGTTTAAATGGAAGCCATTATGTCATCTAATAACAATCCCTATTGAGGCCTTAGGCACTGGTGGTAATATTAGCACGTGGGTAGTAACTACATTTAGTATGAGAAAACATGAGAAGCAGCACTAGCACAGAGTATGTGCAATAAATAACTTTTATGTAAGTAATCTTTTACAGATACTGAACCCAGAGGGAAGGTGATGCTTACCTTACATAGTAGGATTTATTAAAACAAAAAGAAACCATTTTTACCTAATATTTTATCAAACCATTCTCTGTGCTGTAAAATAGCAAGAAAAAAATCAGATAAGTCTTCAAATGTTGTAGAGAGACATCACTCCTCTTTGTTAAAACTGTGGCTAGTACAGGTTTTTTAAGGTACGCTTTTCTTGTGACCAACTCTGTGCTCATGCGTTTTATGTTCAATTTCCAAAGCAGCACCTTAATGACCACCTCCCAAGACTGCTGGCTTTCTCTAAATGTTCCCTGGAGTAACGTTTCACTTATAAGCATCATTTTAAACGTAGCCTTCTGTAGCACTTTCCTTGTGATCCTCAACCTCTGCAAAGAGGTTATGCTTTAAAAACATGTGGCAAATGCTGGCCACCTGTTAAGAGCTAATGATGCTGAAAGAAAGCCTGTTATGTCAGGACATTTTCTTAGGGAAGGTAATAAAAAAGACAGAAATCCTTCAAGCTGGAGCAGCATTAACTTTAACCCATTTTGGACTCCGCCTTTTTAAAAGCTACTTCAAAGCTAGACATAATCCTCTTGAAAGAATTGGGAGAGAGTAAAAACGGGGTGGTTTTGGCATAATAACTGCAAATGTGCAATTTTCTGTGCAAGTTTTACACTCCTATCTAGAAGGGAGGTTTATTTAATCTTCCTTTTCCTCTAGAGAGTGCTGGACAATAAAAAGATCTATAGACAGATTAAGATTAATCTGTTCAGTAACCATGGGTCTGTACATTTGGCATATAACACCGTCAGCAAAACAGAATGGACAGTTTCCAAATCCACTTGAAAATGATACCACTCTGGTGACAGAGATATCTTTAAATTAACAGACAAGAAAGACAGATTTACATTTGCGGAACTAAATAAGTGGATAAGACATTATAAATAAGGATTAAAATAAAGGTGAAAAATCACTCCCATTTTCCAGTCTCCCCCTTCAAGATTAAACTTTTGTAAGAGTATCAAACAGATATTGAAATAGCATCTGCTTTAACTTAATAAATATACAGGATAAGGTTTTTTTGGATGAATTTAAATTTAAGCATGCAATCAGTAGATTTTAAGAGGAAAAAAGAGGTGGGGTTAGGTAGAATTACATATTGCTGAAGAAACTGGAGCCATAATATTATAAGTTTGGCTTCAAAATGCAATTTTTCCTTGTCTCTACATGCCACTAGCTAAATGGATAGTTTTGATCCACAAAGAGAAGAAAGCATGTATTTGTGCCAACACGTGTTTGACATCCTTATTTTTGTTTGGCACCTTGGAGAACCAGTGCATCTCATGGGATTCAAAGTTCAAAATTAGGTGCCACTTCTGTAATTACATACAGATGCATAAGTAGGATTACAGCAGGCAAATGAAAGGCTCTTTTACATAACAAGGTGCATTTGTCTGTATTTCTCACTAATCAGTTACAGGGATCAGCATTGTTTGAAGCACAAGAAGAAATTACAACGTCAAAGAATGTCTTGGCCAGTAGCCTTTTGGAAACTTTTTTTTTTATAGTAATCATCTAAATAACATGCATTTATGTAAAGAGTCCTTTTTCTTTCTTGGAGAATTTATGTCTGGATGTAGGTTGTCTCCTTCTCTCATTGGTATTCCCACAGAGTAATACTTTCTTCCATGACAGTCCAAGTGACATTAACAACGTAATGAGGCCAGTTAGGTTATGATTGATAAATGCTTCTCCTCAAACTTCATGAATAATTCAGAATATAAACACGAATATACAGCAAATTCTTGCTTGTATAAAATAAAGCTAGTTCAAAGGATTTTCCTTTCTTCAATGACCTTCATTTTCATACAGCCCAAAGAATTCTGTTTTTATTTTATTAATATCATATTCAGTTTCAAACAGAAAACAAAGGCAACACATATGGCATTAGTATAATCCATAGAAATGCTGCCCTTTGAAGCTGTAAGAGTTCTGCAAGTGCTTTAAGTGGAAGTATATATTTATAACCATAGATACTTGGGCTTGGAAGTAAAGAACAGTAGCATTTTAAAATTACATTCTAAAATTACACCTACTGAAACATAAGCAAAGCTCTATTATTACAGCACCAGCAAAGAAACATTATAATTACTATTTTTAGCAGAAAATGTGACACTTAAGCCCGCAATTGTATCTTGACTGTAGCATTGTTCATTGCATTGAAATGTTACTCATTAAATTAGAACTCATTAAAAAGTTTTACATTGCAGTACTTTGAAAACTGAAGTGGTAAAAAAAATATAGAAGAAAGTTGGTCTTTTAGAAACAAATTATTTGTTCAACATGTTTATGAAACACTTCAGCTAATAATTTGCTAATTTCTACCTTATTTTTCCACTAACCTCTTTTCTCAACTGAGTTTCAAGGTGTTTTATAAGTGTCATTTCAGCAAATTTTATCTATTTTCTGTGGACAAGAACAGTGACTCTGGAAAATTCTGTAGCCTCAACACATGAACTCAAATATTCCTGCTTCTCTGGAACCAACACTGACAGAGGGAGAGTGGAGGCTTCATTTTCGTGCTCTGCACTGGGTGTTGTCAAAATTGGCAGCTCCAGCAGAGGGAACACTGAGTCCCATCTGAACAAAAAATAGAGTGGGGAGATTTTTAACATCAGCACATTTGGTCAAAATGTTTTTAACAGGAGTACTATACATACACATATAAAACAAATACAATATATAATACTGCATGCATATATGCATGCAACAAGCCCTGACTTTTTAGCTAAAACAGGTGTTGAATGCAAAATAGGTTTTACCTAAATGTATAGCACTTTACTTTGTCTGCAAGGACAGAATTCTCCATTGACTGTTGAATTCTGTCATAAGCTGTGTATTAAATTTTCCACTGAAGTTACTGGAAACTATTCTGTCTATTATGTTGAAGTAGCAATTTAATAACGTAAAACTCTGTAAGAACATCAGCAATAACTCTGAATGAAGGTGAAATTCCTGTCTCAGTCCAGCAAATGAATGCTACTTCTGTTAAATATTATTTTAAAATCAATGGAAGTACTATTAAAAGAACAAGCAATCATCTGATACTAAATTCTAGACAATTAAGGTGCTTCAGAGTCTAAATTTCACTTGAGCAGAATTTTAGGCCATCTAAAATGCAAATATATAAATGTTACAATGTGATTTCCAAAAATCCTCCTCCAAGTTTCCTATCTAGATATGCTTATATATTTTCTGTAAGGTTACTCTTTCCAGTAAGGGGAAAGGATGTGACATGTTCTAAAAGCATTAAATGCCTTCTAAAAACATATAATTGTCTCAATTTAATGTTTAGAACACTTAGGCATCTTTCTGATTATCCATCAAGAATCCAAGTCCAAGTCCAAGTCCAAGTCATTTCTGTGTTCAAAGGCTTAATACCTAACTTGCTAGGTAAATCCAGGAATATATTCTGGGCCTTTGTACTGACCTTTCAGCAGTTCTAGTTTTATCATGTGCATATGTTAGTGACTGAAAATTACAGTGAAAATCTATAACCATACTAACTATTTGATGATTTCAACCACCTTACATAAACATTTCCCTAAGATATCTGCCTTGCTTCATTTTGTGCTAAAATTTTTAAAAACATAGCATTTTTCCTGCAATATTCTGTAACTAAGGAATGCACATTTTATTGCAGATGTAATAAATCAGATCAGCATTTCTGTTGGGAAGTAATATTTCATGAGAACAGTAGCATAGAGACCCACGGTAAAGTTCAGCCTTGTAACTCTTTCTCTCCTTGGTCTTTTTTGTTTAACAAAACAGGTGTCATTGACATTTGGAGCCAACATTCATGCCTGAACAGCTACTTTCTAAACACATTTAAACAAAAGACAAAAGCAGTCATTACTTTGGAGTTTCTTTTTTTTTATGGATTCGTACCTTCTGGGGACAAGAGATAAATGAAGGTAAGATGAAACCTTTAGATGTTGTCCTCATCAGTGTTGACACTCTTCCTTGGGGGCTGACAGCTGCTAATGAATTAATTTTAAACATGACACACAAGAAGAACGAAAATGCTGTTTTTGTTTTGCTTCATTCTTGTAAAAGGAATAAGAATAGCAAGTAGCATTGATCATAATGTGATAGTTAATCTGTACTGATTTGTGATCAAATAAAAACGTGAACAGATTCATAAAGAAATCTTCATATTTTTCCAACAAATGAAATTAATTTGGGGTTTTTGCTTGAATTTGGACATTCCTCCTGTTCATATGAAAGTATTGTAGCTATAATCAAACCAGAGATACAGCCAGAATTTCAAATTTAGGGAACTGATTGACCAGAACTCATATATATACTGTATTTCATTCACTTAACAAAGTCCTTTTATTTGGTTCTATTCTCTATCACTAAACTTTTGTCCTTTTCTTTTTTTTTTTACATTGATATTAATTAAACTTCTCTTAACACTACTTTTATATAGAGAATTTTACTTCTGATAGAAGGAAAAAATTTATAAAGTTTCTGCTTTTCAACAGAATTTGAATTCTTTGTTGAAAACACAGTGGTCCACATCCATAACTGTTCAGGATTGTCACTGAAATTCTCTCATAAATATAATTTCAAATAAAAAGTAACTTAGTCTTGTAAATTAGTACAGCTTGTCCCTGTCAGCTGAGTGTGATTGTTGCCATGAATCTAAGGTCTGACTCTGGCCCACTGACCTACTCTTATTGGTAACATCTGTATGTTTAACTGTACACTGTTTTTTAGCTAAATGAAGGACATATGATCATGATATATTCATGAGAAGAATTGTTTATGGCTTTTGATTGCATTACCACAATATGCTTAATGGCCAGTACTGATTCCAGCCTTGTGTTGATCCCCCTTTTCAGAAGGCATTTGTAATATACAAATATTTCGCACAGTCAAAGGATGTGGAAATAGAAGGGATTTTTATAACCTGAACATGTATATAGGTGTAAAGTAATAATTTCATGCATTATGAAGTGAAAGCATTCACAAAGCTCTTTCTGTATGATCTCCATACAAAGATTCATGGAGTTAAAAAAGACCGTATATATCAATTGTCCTCTGGAAAAGATCCTTGGACATTAGAGGCAAGATTGGCACGGTGTGAACTAAGGAAGAAGCCTATGTTTTATCTGCACAAGAAATTGAAGAACACGATGATGGCATCTCAACATTACTGTACTCTGGAGAGTGGGGAAGGTCTTGGTAGATCTGGTAGATCTCATGAGGAGTAACAAACCCAACTCTGGTTTTCATCACTAATACTTCAGTGATTCCCTTCAAACCCAGGGAAGAATTTATTTAAGGAGAAGACAAACATGTAAATACAATGTAGTATGTTTTTCTGAAGGTGTGATATACTCTGCTAGATTTTGGCTGATATGGGTAAAACATCTTCAGAAATAGAGGTGCTCTAAATTTTGTTGCAAAGAAATATGAGTCAGGTGGATACAGCTGGAACTCAGATCCAGGTAACTACAGAGGAACCTTTGGCTTTTAAAAAACATGCCCGGGTATAAATATGTTTTCATACAACTAGTGGAGGGAACACATGGAATAAATATTCTCTGCTTTTCTCTTATTAACCTGTCCATTGGTTAGTCAGAACTCAATTTCATTTACACATTGTTAAATTGAGAACCAGCTTGTAAAAGTCAGGCTGTTGTAGGTATGTTTAAGTCTTCAAGTCTTAACGGTGATTTAGATATAAAGGAGGTATAAAATTGAAATACCATTAATAAAAGAGAAGTTAGTATGCTTCAATATAAGAAAAGTCATAGTAGTGAATTTAGACTAATAAATGATACATCCAGAAATTAAGCAAACAGCATAATTTTCCAAAGTTATTTTAAATTTCCTAAAAATGCATATATATATATGCATATATATATATTTTATATATAAATACTGTATGTAATTGAGACACTAGCATAGAATAAAATGAGCTGTAATTTTGTGTAATCCTGTATTGTTTTTTAAAAATATTTCATTTGAAAGCATGAGCCTAGGTTCCTTGTTCTTCCGTTTCAGGTGGGGTTGAATTTGAAAGAGAAAAACAAGATCAAAATTTTCGATGTTAGTTTCCCCCTCATGCCACATTTCTAGATGTACAATTCTTCTTTCTATTCTTTGCTTTTTAATGAAATTCAGGAAGAAAAAATGAGATAAAAACTGGAGAAAAATTAATTCTGCTGACAGAAATTGCTCACAATTTACTTAAATGTCTTTCTTTTTTTCGGCAATGTAAATGCACTCAGCAAAGAAAAAAAGAATGTTTTCAGGTTCCTATCCTTTTCTGAAACCAATCTAGTTTGTGGGTAGTTATTTTGTAAAGTCTATTTCAAAAAGGGTCGTTCCTCTTTCTGATACTCTGCTGTTGACTGCAGATCCTGCAACAAATTTGATTCACAAAGGTGCCATTTAAACAAAAAATGTTTCACAGGGATATCTTTATATATATTTCTGGTTTTTGTAGAATGCCATTTCTATGTGCATATACTGACTTTTACAAGTCTAATATTTTCTTACTCTCAGCTCTGATCTACATCCAGTGTTCCTGCAACCTTTTGCCATCACTGGAAGGTAGTTGCAATCTTTTTTTAAGCAGGCACATTTGATGTAAAAAGCTGTGTGCTGGACTTGCTCATTTGAAGGAGATTACTTTGTGCCCCTTTTTATTGCCAACAGAGATTCTAAGTAATAGCAGCCATTATTCGAGAGAATGGAACATAAAATAAACCTTTTATTGCTCTAGAAACAGTTTGTGATTCTTACCTTTCCGTAGTGATACATGAGATTTCTGCAGGCTTTGGCAACAGATATCCTATAAAACATTGATTTTTTTTCAAACATCAGGGAAGTATATGCCCTTTTGTGCTTATATCTGCATGAAAGAATCGTATACAGTTTAAAAACTAAGCAGTCAGGCAGCATTTAACTGTTTAAACCAGCAGTTCTATCCTTTTCAAAACAGCTGTACTCTTGTCAGCTGCAGGAATATTTACTGCTAGAGAAAAGTGTCAGGCGTCACATCTATTGCTGTAAAGCTTCATATAAATGAGATCACACCTTCTGATCTCTTCCTAGCAATAGTGCCAGTGCTTAACACTTTGTTCAGAAGTTGTGACAGGACAGAGCATGATTTTAAATTCACACAAGCAATACTATAATCTCTCCCCTTCTGGATAAAAAATCATGAAAAGGTGGATTGTTCACACACACACCTGTACTGAGTGAAGGAGGAATGTTACTCCAAAAAAAGGAAGTCAATGAAATTTTGGTCAGGAGACACAGAATCTTAGCCCTCCCCTTGCACACTTCGGGATTGAGCCCTTAGTATTGAATAGATTTGATGCAGAAAAATTACTCCTAATTTCTTGCCTTCAGCATTGAGTTATAACATTGACTGTATATTCATCTTCTTTTCTGCATCGTGTGCTTCAAAACCCAGAGCCTCAAAAGATACAAACTGTCTAAGTTCAGTCAAACAATGTTTTTTTTTCCCTTCCCTTTTTTCCTCTCCAAACCTTATACCTTCATCCATTGTTACTCTCACTCTTCACACTCTTTCTGCACAATGCACTGAGATTCAGATTTTGAAAAATAGCTCCTTTTGTTATTATGTCCAATGCTTCTGGTGTTTAAGAGCCCCAAGGCAATATTTTTCAAGCACATAAGTGAGTGTCCTTTTCTCGAAGATTGAAAGATTGTATAGTCTAAAAGACAGCAATAATGAAACAGTAGGACATGGGAAGGTATTAGTGGCAGCAAACAGAAGGTGTTTTTTGTCCTTTCCCTTTCCCTTTCCCTTTCCTTCCAATACTTTGGGATTGTAAGGACCAGTTTAGTTTAGTTACGAAACCAGGGAGAGGAATATATAATGCATAAAGCAAGCTGGTGTTCAGAAGTTTTTTCATCAACTGCTGCAGCTGCTCTGCAGAGTTCAACTTCCATTTAGCTTGTGACTGTTACTTCCACAGTTTTGCCAGCTGGGATCAAACTGTTCCACTGTTCGATGTCGGGACTTCAGGTACCACAGAGCATCCTGCATGATCCTGGGCACACAGCACCAGAGAAGACACAGGACACTCCTGTTGGATCCCATTTTTCTCCTTCCTCTCTCCAATTACTATTTACTCAATTAATTTTCTAACTGTACTGTGCAGGCTCAGTTTCTGAGTGCTACATTTTATTTTATCTCTAAGCCTATGCTTTAGTTTCATTTTTTAAGGACTTAATAAAAGACAGAGGCTTGCTTTCCATTGAAGGGAAACTGGAGGAGGGAAATGTGTCAGGAAATGTCTATGTGGCATCAGTCCTTTCCATTTTATAAATAGCACACATCCATAGTGAAATAAAGCATTTACGCCTTCAGAAAGAAATCTGATCACTCATGGATTAAAAAGGAGACATCTCCTAAACTTGCCAGAAAGTGGTTGATGGAAAAAATAAAAGTTTTGGGGTAGAGATAGAAGTTCATTCTTAGGTTAGATTCCAAATGCTATATAAGACCCTGAAAAGCATTTTGCATTTATCTTTCATAGCTGGGACAATGTTCTTGCTGCCTGTATAAATCTTTAATTTGAAGACTGTAATTCCCTCTTCTACACAGATCTTGTCATTAGTTGTTTTTAGTCCAATGACTTGTGTGTTGAACATTGCATTTTTGTAGAACAGTGGTACTAACAGTGATCTTATTTAAACTGAGAAACAAGTCAGGGACAGTTCTATTTAAAGCTGTGCCAGTAAGACAGTAAAAGACATAAATGAAAAAAACCTCCTGGATTTTAATGCTGAAAATGCACCTTCAGTAGTGTTACCAAATAAGAAATAAGATAGATGGGTGACACTAAAAAAACAGGACCTCATGCTTATAATGCTGTTACAATTTAGATTTTCAGAGTACTTTATGTGAATTTCATGTGAGATTATTTCTGCCAGAGGAAGTCAGATTGCAAAAGGCCAGCAAGACAGCAACTTGAGTTCTGTGCCCAGGGGCATGATAATTTCTGCTAAACTGCTTAATCGGATCTGATTTTCAAATCTTGTGTGATTTCCTCTGGTTTATTGCTGGTAAGAGAAAGACTATGTACATTAAAGAGCAGTTTTGGTACAGTTATCCAAATGAATCTCTTCTGTTTTAATTGGGCAGTTTGGTCTTGGGTGAGTGGTCAAGACAAATTCAGGTCCTTTTGCAATGTAATTTTTTACTTCATCTGTGATCTTGGGACTTTATGCTGCTGTGTGATAGTAGGTAAAGATGATATTGATGTTCTGTGCTTCACCATCACAGATATCAGGGCTCAGACCTAATGGACTTGCAGACCTTTCCCTCAGTGAATGGAGAAACAACTCAATCCTCACTTCCTAAAGAAGAGGAATGAGACCTCTCACATATACTTAGCAAGTAGAGTTAATACGTAGGTAAAGATAATGCAAAAACAGGTTATAAAACTCTAGCACAGTGTTATCTAGTGCTTTCTACAGCATAAATTTGTGTAAATCTGAGTTAATCCTCCTACGGTCCCATTAAAGTCAAAGAAGAGATACACAACAGACAGAATTTGATTCCTCTGGCCTGATCTACACATTTATCTTGGGATTGGATGAGCTTCTCTTTGGAGTCAGTCTTTTATCTCCACTGACTGTGAAAGGGACATGGGATCCCTAGCTCACACACTTCAGCATTTAATTTTTAGATACCTAAGATACACCACATAAGTTTCTTCCATTATCTCTACTGCTGGCATAAAACTGCTGGGTTTTATTGCTTCATCATCATTCTTTGAATATTTGTCATTTTTACATTGTTATTATAAACTTTTCTTTCACTAACATATGGAATTCTCCAGTAATGACCTGAATCTACACGGAGACATGCTAATAAATGCAATTTGTTGCAATAGTTCAGTGGAATATTGTCATTATAAAATTTGTTTAACAGCTTTTACTCAATACTTTCACTGCTAATTTCAGTAGTCAGCAAAGGTTTTCTGTGCTCAAATCAAACCTGAAACACTCTCTTGACCTGTTTGTCATTGGAATCCAGTGAAATTACAGACCACCAATTAAAAATAATTTCAGTGCACTGGTTTACTTTTCTTTGTGGGGTTTTTTTATGTGTTTTTGCACAGTCACAGTCTTTAACACATGTGGTTTTGTAATTGCAATATGCTGGGAAAGTTCATTGGTCTTTTACCTCCTACTTCCACCTGTGTTCTCATACATTCAGTGTTAATAACTTGGGCTGTGAGTCACACCAAATAGCTGGCTGGAAGCTTGCACTTGCATTTTATTTGAATTTGCATCATGTCAAATCTTTTCCTCAGTTTCTAGGACCCAATAATAAAATATCAGAAGAAGTGAAGAACAACCAGAAATTGTCCTCTCAGACTGATGTTTACTCTTCAATCCTATTTTTCTCCTCTTCATGTAAGTTATCCAATCCTTCAAGCAGAATCCCACGATGTGTTTGTGTCCTGGCTAACCTGTTGAAGGCCTGCTTTTCCTAAGGGACTTTAAATTTAGAGTAACAGTAATAAACAATCATAACTACTTTCCATGTTTAATAGATTATCCTTGATTAACCAAACAATAATTATTCATCTAGTTTTGAAGACAGATATAGAATTGTGACAATGAGTCATGGGTCAGCATATGTGGGATGTGAGAGACCAGAGTGTAGACATATCCTTCAAATCAGAGAGAGAAGGGCTGCGTGTGCTTGCACAGCATATACTAGATAGATTTTTATTTCTTTCTCTAATCAGATATGAGACTGAAACATTCCTGCATATGCTTCTATTCATTTGATTGTCCGTACCAACTGTATTCATAAAAATGCAATTTAATCTGTGCCCAGATGACTGTTTCTGCCTGCTTTTCTTCCTTATTAATGTGAAATGATGCAATTCCAGGAAAACTGAATGCTGTTTTGTTTCAATATTCCAGAGCATGGGATTCCTAAAGACCAAACTGTATGAACGCTGTTTTAAAACATTAAGATACATATTGCATGAAACATGGACATATAGAATTTTATCCCTCAGTAGATAAAGTCTCTGGAAAATTAGTTTATCTGACCCATTTCCTTTCAACCCAGCTTACCCTAGATCTTAATAAAGACATTCTCACTGCACGTGGACTGACCAATTTCTTAGTCCCTAGATATTTTGTAGTAAAATTCAGTTTTCCATCAGCAAGCTGTTACAATGTCCACCTGCATTTCAGTGGTCCTGTAAAAGTTGCCTTGACTGAAGACTTTATTCTTCACAACCTGTCTTCCAACTGCTTGGTTTTAACCCTCTATCCTGAACACATGTGGTATAGCAGTGTCATGTGGGGTAAATATTCAATAAAACTACTTTTGAAGGTATTTTTAGTGCAAAACTAATTATTGGTTCCTGTTTTTTTCACAGTTTTACCTGTGTCTTGATTACTATTTTTGATAGTGGTTTGATTACATTAGATGGTTCTGCATTTTCTCAAAAAGAATTACTGAAGCCTTTCAGGAACCAAATCAACTCAAACTTTGCAAAAGGATGTAAGGAGGGTACCTGTACACTGAAACACAGAAGTGCTTTTAAATGCCAGGGATCACAACATCTCTGTCATGACCACATTTCATTATTGAAATTACTTTGTACATATTCTGTAGTAGTTGATTTTCTGTAGCATTGAAGTACCTATAAAAAAAAATCCATTACATAAATTGAAATGGAAAACTTTTAATCCAAATGAAAGTTGCAAAAAAACAAATTTTGAAGCTATAGCAATATTAGGGATTAATAAATGAAAATAGTAATCATGCAAGAGTAGGACACTAAAGAAAATTGAGGTCTTATGACATGCAGAAACGTGCATAATGCAGGCATATGCTAAACAGCCAGATTTTTATCAGTGTGTGTATCTCATCCTGTGAGTATACTTCATCCAAAGGCAAAAGCTGTATGCAAAACCCTCAAAGGCTTTTGCCCCATAATTGTGGCTTCTATATCTTCCTTCCAGCTTTGACAATGCCAGTAGTTTACTAATTATATACAAGGAAAACATATACAAAAATTTACCAACAATGTGTAGTTTTAGAAGTGTATCTTATTTGGAAATCAAATTACTTAACTTTCATTGATTAATATTTTTTAAGGAACCAAAGCAGGGAAAATAAGTCTGTCCAAAACTTCAAAGTATTTCATCCCTCCTTTCCCAGTGAACTATATTCCTCATTAACTCAGATCAGTTCAGTTTTGTTTGAGCCTGTTAAAATGTGGAAACTGAAATTCTAATCTTAATTGCCTTTCTGTTGCTGCTTTTTAGATAAGACTGTAATTTATCCTCCCTTTTTGGAGCTGAATTAAGTGCATTGTGAGGGAGACTGTACTACTTAGTGAAAAAAGTGCTGGACCAGGCTTAGGGAGTTCCTGTTCCCAGCCTTGGCATTAGAGTGGAAAACCTACAGATTTTTTAACTCTTAAATTAAAAATTCTTTCTCACCTGTCAGTTTCAGTTTTGTCATTTTGATTTGCATAGATCATTTGTCACAATGTAAAAACAGAAGCCTAAGGAAACACCTGCCTCATAGGCACTCATTGCTCCCGATTCAGTTACTGTTTCCCCCAGGGTGTTCCAGTTTAGCTGTTCGTGGTGGATTTTAAGAATGACAATGGTGTCTGGCCTTCTAGAGATGATTAATGAAGAAATACTATTGATATTCTCATTCTGCTCAGTTTTTGACATCTCCCTTCCTTTAATAAACAACTTATCCCTGCAAGGAGCTCGCGAGTGGTCAGATCTGCTCTGCTCTGCACACTAACTGTGTAATGGATACACTCTCCTCTAACCTGTCAGCATACAGAACTCAAACCTGATTCAGATCTGCCTCATTCTTCAGTAAAGCAGGAGTAGCTCCTTTGAAGTCAGTGAAATTCTTCTGGTTTCGTATATGGGAAAATGAGAGAAGAATAAGGCCTTTTGTCTTTTTCCAGGGCAGCCATGCTGCTTAATAAATCATTATATCAGCAGTTGTTTTTCACTGGGGAATAGCACAATAATTGATGCCACTGTCCAGAAATGCACAGAGGCTATTGATCAGGCCAGCTTGTTAGTAATACTGTAAACCTATGGCACAGGACTGGAACAAATAGTATTGGAAGAAATGAAAATATACTCACACGGTCATTTGCAAAGTGTATTTTATGCCAATGTTTCAAAAAGAATTGAATTGCCACTTCTTTTTGTATTTCCTAGGCTGTTCCTGTAAATATATCTCTTTACTCACAGAGGGAACCACAGCCAAATTTAACATTTCTGCTTACAAAGCAAGAGACCCCCTAAACATTTTATTCTGTTTATTTAATGTGAAGATTAAAAATTTAGACCTGAATTATCAAGTACATGCTATGCAATTAAAAAAATAAGAGGAACATGGATCATGAGACTGTCATCCTTTAAAAACAACATCTTGGGGAAATCCCTGACCTGAGAAGAACAGTTTCTTAATTCAGTCATATTTTCACAGGCTTTTCATTTGGAATTCATCTGAACTGGTTTGTAATAAAGTTAATAAATGAAAGTTAAACAGAGCATGTAAATTCTCTTGAACCCCATCTATCCAACAGTGTAATCTCTTGAAGACTAGAGATTATCAAGATTTTCTTTTACATTTCTAAAAACAAGTATCGAAATAACTGCTAGTATTCAGTGAAATGTAAAAATAAGCTAGACAGTCACTGATCAACAGCATTATAAGAGAATTTTTGACTATAAAAAAATTTAGTGTGTGTAACATATATACTTAGTAAAACCAGTGAGTGGGTAATAAAGCGTGTAGTAGTAGTAGTAATAGTAGTGCGTTTAGCAGAGAGTTTGTGACTTTTTGATGACATAGTTTCATTGGAAAGAGCTGGCGTGGCAGCAATGAAAATGAAATTAAGCAAAAGAGGACTCCTTCAACAGTATGGAAAAACCGTATGTATTCTTTCTATAGCCCAGCATTTAAACCACTTCCCTAGAAAGAGTGTCCTGTTTGCCCAGCGAGGATGTGGGTGTGACTTTCTGTCCCATATATTTGATTCAGGTGTCAACCTTTTGCTACTTTGCAGGAAACTATAATTTTGATTCATTCTACCCCATCCTAATATTTTTTTTAAAATTACTTTTATTCTAAATGTAAGCAGATATGAAAATTGTAATTCTTAAAATAAAATTTACCATTAATTTCTCAGCTAGAGAATGAAGCAGAAAATAGCTACCAATACATGAAATTTATGGGATGGAAATCACTGTTTTCACTTGTGCAATAGAGAAGGGGGTAATAGAGTTCAGGAGGAAAAGAATGCTCATTAGCCAAACATTATCATTGACCATGCTGGAGAAGAGATTTATTCATATTTTAAATTGTTATTCTGAAACGCAAGGCAGAAGATAGTCCTTGCTTGATTATGTCTCCTTATTATGGAGCTGTCCGTGACAATTTATGAAGCAACACCTGCGCTGATAACTCGCTCTCCTCCCACTTCCTTCCTCCTTTTGGCTGTTTGCTCACCTGTTACTTGGTATCTGACTCCCCATTTAGAGATCTCAGAGACTATGGTTTATTTTTGTTAATTTTAATGAGAGACTATGGTTTATTTTTGTTCGTTTTAATGAGACTCTGAATAGGAGACTTTTAAACAGGATTTCTGAGGACTATTGCAAGAAATACAACATTTCTATTTCTTCTGAAGCAGAAATAAATGTTATAATTAAGGATAATAATTCAGAAAACCTAGTCAAGGAATTCATTTAGTAAAAAAGAAGGAATGGACAGTAATCATAGCTCTAGTTTTCCTGGTATTTTGACATATAGCACACCTGCAAGCAAGAAAACCAATGGCAATAATAGCAATTACTGGGAAAAAACTTTTTTGGGTGCTACAAGGAAAAAAGCGTTTATATTCACTCTCTCTGCGAATTCACTGCCTAGACCAGTGTGTTGTATGAACAAATAGTTCTCTGTATCCTCACTGAGTCTTAGTGCATTCTGACAGTTCATGTTGTTGATTGTAATGGAGTTGAGTACCTTTTTGCAGCTGTTTGTTCAGCAGACCCCAAAGCTCTCCTCCCAGAGTCATTACTAATTCAAACAAGCCACACTCAAAACCAATTACATGTCTGCACCTTGGAGCAACACAGACCTAATTGTAGACCTACGTGCCTTCTAGGCTGAGGGAAAGAAAAATCTAAAACATGTCAATATGGACTATCCCTGTTCCATATGAAACCCTGGGTTATTTTTACTGTGTATCCCAGAGGTTGCACCAAATGGATACAGAATTCTTAATGGGAGAAAGAAGTGGAGCAGGTGATTTGGAATTGCATATGTTTGGAGCTGCCTCACATCCAGCTGCACTGTAAAAGTGGTCTGTGTGTGCTCCCTGGAGATGCTGAACACACAAAAATACTTGGTCTTCTTATGGATCGACAATGAGACTCCTCACAAAATAATTAATGGCCAAGGTCCCCATTTCTGACAGCTCACATTAAAACTGCAGGCAGCTGGCACAGCTGGCATGTCTGGGCAGAGGGGATAAAATAGATATGGTCTGCCAGAAGAGTGGTAAAAGGATCATAGCGCTGAAACTGCTTGTTTGTGCTTCAAGGTAAAAATACAGCTGTAAATAAAACAGTAAAAAATACAGTTGTAAATAAAACCCAGTAATAAACCTAACTCTAGAGATGTTTTTGTGATAAATTTCATAGAAGAGTGAACTGTAGGAAAAAAACCCAATAAGAGTACTCTAATTAGCAGCGTAACGTGGTATATTAATGAATTAGTAGTCTTAGCACCTAACTTATGTCATCCTCCCGCTTCTGTTATATATAAAAAAAAAAATTTGTGATCATATTGTTTGTTGTTCTTTTTTATGTTCTAAAAAGAATGAAAATATAGTCGTGTAGTCAGAATGGAATTACTTTCTTGTCCATAAGTGCACAGACAACTATCACAGTCAGTGACCACAGTTTTTCAGGTTTATACATGTACTTTAATTTTCATAGAATTCATGAGGAGCATACATCGTTACAAGCCAGAAGGTCTCTGAATCTGGGCTGTTTGGAAGACAGAATTTTATTCTTTTCACTTTTCTTCTGTCTCTGGTTTGGTTTTAAACTTTATCACAAACTCTGTGGTAGTATTTTACCTCTTGATTTTTTTTACCTGAAATTCCTTTTGTCCCAGTTACTGATAGAGTTTGGTGAAGCTTTACAGAAAGATTTCAGGGTATTCCAAAAATGTTTTTTTTGGCCTAAAAGTGTGCTTTTGCTATACTCATACTGGTCATCAAAAATCTGTGCAAGTATCCTGAGGTTTTCCATCCTGGCTTTCTACCTAGCCCACGGCAAATGAGTCAGTTTTGAGGGCAATACAGAGGTGATGCTTGCAAATAGAATATGTGCTTTTACAGAGTCACAGGAGTCACACCCAACACAGAACATTTGTGCATGGACGGGACTGACAAAAGTGCAGACTGGCATAACTACAGAAGAGTGGTAATTGGAGCACTTGCCTCCGCAGCAAACTGCAAACATAAGTTTGCAAATGACCAAAGGATGAACTCTCTTTAGAAATGCAGAGAAATATTTCACCATCATTTGCTGCTGGTTTGGAGAGAATGCTACCAAGATAGATAAACTTGTCAAGCATGTTAAGTTCCTTTGATCTTGTGCCATGGCATAAACGTACATCTTAGTGATTAACTCTTTCTTCTTATTAGTCATTTTATTACCTTTTCGTCCTTTCATATCCTGCTTTGTACACTTTCTCTCAAAATTTATTGAAAGTGGGCTTACTGAAATGGTGCTCAGTTCTTGAACTGTTTGAAGATTAAGATTCTAAATTTGGACTACAGGAAGATCACTGGAGAAAGGACAGTTGTCCTGCAACAGAAAACAAAAAGCTAGTAGAGGATTGGTCGTCTAAGAGTTGTTGTTTCTCCATGATCTCTTTGCAGTTCGTTCAGAATATTTTCCTGATGTACCACATTAGATCTAATATTGAGTTCACAGTGATATCTCAATTATGGATCAGTTTTATCCAGTGTACTGATCAAGCCCCTCATAATAATTCATTTTCTACAAAAGCTACAGAATCTTTGTAGTCAATTGGATGAAGTGTTAGAAGAACCTCTGTAAATTAACTTTATTTCTTTTGCCTGCATGATAGCACTTTTATTTTCTGTTTCAGGGAGAAAGAAAGTGGTCTGGCATCAACATCTCTGGTTTATACAAGAACACTGCTCCATGTTTACATTCTTCACAAAATGTCTGCTAACTTGTAGACTACTTGACATACGTGGTTACTCACATTCAATTTTCTGAACCAGATTTATTTCAAGCTAGCACAGAACGTGGAAACTTAACTGTTCTTGTCAGCTTTTCCTTCAGCAATGGTCTAGACAGCTAAGGGAAACAAAAGCTGTTCCAAATTTGTATTTGTTGGTATGTGAAATAGAATGATACTGCAGGATGACATGGAATTCAAAACTGATACATAACAAATATAAAATAGAAGTAAAAAGTTAAATCCCTTCATCTTAAGAACAATGAGAATTTACAGTTATACATAAGGATTGGATAAGAAGGTATACTAACCCAGTATGGGGCTTCATTTGGATTGTGATTTAACAGTGCAAGGAAGTTCAATTTCAATTCTGGCCTGTTTCTATAAGAATTTTGAGTGGGTTTGCTGATATTAAATATGCTGCTCTTGTCAGTATATGTATACATGATAAACCTGATTATATTGAAACTAAGTCTTCAATTGTGTTGATTGATTCAAGATTCTTGAATATTCAGTGAACATTGAATTTTCTCTTACCAGGTCTGATCTTTAATCTGTTGTAACTCAATACTTTAGAGACAGTAACAATCTTTAATCAGATTCAGAGTATGAGGGGAACAAGTATTGTATCACCACAGAGAATAATAAATCCTCATTTCTCTTAAATTTTGTACTTACATGTTCTTCTATGAAGCAGTTTATTTGTAAGATCATTTAACTAATTGATTTATCACTGACAAAAAATATGTGGTTGAATTTTTAAAATCTAGAGAGTTCTATGTAGACAAACTCTGAAAGGATTTTATCTGATGAGTTAAATCAAATTAAATGCAATTCAGAAGTATCTATTAGTTTTGTTTAATTTAAACTTCTTAAATTGGCAACTTAAACTTGGTGACCACCTACTTTTTTAAAAGTTTGGCCAACATCCTAGTAGGTATCTCTGTTTCTTTCAAAAGCTTCTGAAGTCATCTGTATGGCAAATAACATCAGCATCTGGGAAATGGTGGAATGGTATGCTAAATTCTCTCAGCAGTAAGAAAACAGAACATATTTAAGAGCTGGTAAAGTGGGGAAAAGAAACCAGAGTAGAAGGAAGAAAGGGCGAAATGTGGAGAAGAGAACGTGAGAAGACAGTCTGATTTGAAGGAGATAAATTTCATCATACATTTCTGCTTGTTCTTTGGATTACATGCAGGTATTTTTAGTAGGTTTGTACTAGAGAAAGATTCATCTTGGAATGTCCATCTTGGTAGTGGGTGGTTTGTAACATAATTTGAAGAATCAGAACACTCAGTTTTTCAGAGTGCTCAATTCCCAGTGAAAATAAAAGGAAATAAGAAACTTCAGCATAAAAAAGGGGTCCAGGATCCTGGAGACCAGTCCCAGAAACCTGAAATCCATATGCTTCTATTTCATAAAGTGATATCATAAAACGTTAAAGAGATTACTCACAAATTAACACACTTATAATCAATGAGGGGACTGTCTTTGCCCTTACTCCTTTTGGAAGGACACATATTTTGTCCCATCCTCTCCTTGCTTGTATACCACAATTGTAAGCAGTCATCTGTTGAGTATTCAGTGCAAGAATAAACCAATGTTATCACTTTCCTTTCCATGACCAAGAACTACTATCACATTATGAATATGTTAAGACCATGTGTTAATACTTTGCCACCTTACTCTGCAGAGAAAAGGCAAAGCAGATTTTAGGGCAAGCGTGAAATGGGGGACAAGAGGAGATAATTAATAGAAACTTCCTTGTAAAGGCAGAAAGGGGACCTTTATTGGGGTAAAACTGTGAAGAAATTTTTTCTGTGGGGATGTGTAAAGGGTAGAGCTATTAATGATAGTTCTACTTCATAATAGTAATAGAAATGGGTTTCATAATACTAAAATATATGAAAAATTAGGTTTAAAGTGCATGTGTGTGTACATATATACTTATAAGTCTACACATGAGTGTGCTGTTTCCTTGTTCCCCAATTCCGTTCACTGAGATATCGTCAACCCTTTCACCACAATTGTATGTATCCCCTTTTCAGACATATAAAACAGGAGAACACACTTGGGGGAAAGAGGAATTTCTTCAGACTCCCCTAATGTTTCACAGATTAGATTTCTGTGGCTTTTTCCTGACTTCCTTTTCTGGGAAACAAGGTACCAAGTAAATGGGATGTTTTAACTCTGCATTTATCTGACAAGAATCTAACCTGCATGGCAAATTGTTAATGTCTAATAGGAGTTTGTTCCAAGATGTTTTATGTCAGTTCTACTATACTGGAGCAGGAGAGGCAATGTGACATTAACATTGCAGTGTTTTAGGCCCCTCCTTGCACGGGATCAGATTAAGTTCACTGCATAATTCATGGTTGTGTGTTCCATGATTGCCACGTAAGAGTGGATCTTTTGGTTCACCTCCACCTCAGTTTGTTATATCAAACAAGTCATATTTGCTTTTGAATTGCAAGGGAAAACTGAGTGAAGAGGAATGCAGAAATACTTTCTGGGGACCTTTTATTCTTTAAAAGGAAGCATGAAATCAGAGTTTTGATTGCTCAAGTGTTGTTTACCATTTCATCTATCTTGATAGTGCAGTAATTTAAGAGTTCTCAACGTCTTGCTTCAGACGCTTAAAGACTTTGAGTATTTGTGTCCCAGCTGAACTTTTTAACTCATGCAAGGGGGACGTGAAAACAGTGACCTACCTCTGAAATCATCTTTTTAAATCAGAAAAATGTGCACTGTATGACTGGAAAGAGAATTTTCTGAGCATCAAAATGGGAATTATGAGGCAAAGCTCACGGGCTCCAGTTTCCTCTAAATGAATAAGAAATTGCATGTGACGGGATGTGCATCAGCTGGCCAGTGTTTGTAAAATTTGGGTGCAGTGTTGTGCCTTAATTTAACATGTTGTGTGCATATACTGGGTGATGAATACAGTCCATGGACTTACTCAACTTACAAAATATTTTATTGTTGGAGAGGAAAAAAACTATATGTAAATTTAAAAAACAATATTTAAAAACTTGCTTCGGAAATAAGCAAACTGAGCTCTAAGAAGGAGCGTTCAGGAAAATTGCAAAGTTACTTCTATGAAGAGTAAAAATTTATGCACACTTCTTTTCCCTACTCCCTCTAAACCAGCAGTGCTTCAGTTTCAATTTAGTTACACAGTTTTTCCCTCCAGTTTAGTTCTGCCTCTCACCTCCCAATTACTGGGAAATGAGCACTGTTGGAGCAGATTTTCAAATGCAGAATTTGTGTCTCCATAAAAACACTGAGGAATAAGCAGGAGGGTTAGACTGGATGATCTCCAGAGGATTTTCCAACATAAATGGTTCTGTGGTTCCCTGAAAATAAAAAAATCTCCTTACTTGGAGGTAGACTACATCTCCACACACCTCTGAGCTGTAGGAATGCACACCTAATTCACCATCACCTTCCCTGTTCCTAAAACACCCACCACAGTGGTTTATCCATTAAAAATGGGCAGACTCCACACAGTTCTTAACCTAACAATGTGTCAAAAACTAATAATGTAAAAAAATAGGGCTACCAAAGAGTTATTAATATTCAGATAAATAGTGGTTTCAGCTGCTGATTTAAATTATTGATTAAGAAGCAGATGCAGCCAAAAGCTACCGATCTGCCGAAATCAGAACTACGCCTATGATTCTATTTCCCTTCTCACATAGATTTTTCAGTACTCCATTTTTCAACACCTAACAAAACTATTCTCAGGAGAAAAATTAAATTTAATGTTACAATTTTTCACGTGAACAAAGATACATTAGAGTTCCTTTAGTCATCTTTGAGTATTCCTTCTCTTCAGGTGTAAATAACTGATGGTTTTCATGTGGACTTGACACAGTTGCTGTAAGGAGTTCTGCAGATCTTAATTTCCCTATTACCTTATACTGTTGATATTGTCACTTAATTTCAATTATAACTGCCAAGATATTACCTATAAAAATCTACTTCTCACAATAATAGCTGACAAGGAAACTGATAGACAAATGCAGCAATGTTAGTAATGTAGAAATTACATTAATTGTAATGATTTCATCAATGAAGGGTATCTCTAACTGTAATTACATATGAAAAATTATGATAATTATACATATAAAACCCCCCTGCAATCTAAGATTGTTCTAGTTCATTCTAGTTCAATACAGAAAATATGTTACTGCTAGTGCTTTGAACATAATTCACCTAGATAAGAGATATATGGTCTGATGAAATGTCCTAAACCTCTTGATTGTCCTCATTGTAGCTCCATGTACTTAAAGTTTTAATGATATATCTACCATAAAAACAGATCACATTTCTGTCATGTGAAAAACTGGGAAACCATATCCAAAAATGTTTCCAAATATTTAAGACTTTTTAGTCACTGAAACATGAAGAAATTCCAGACTTCAGAGCACCTGGTCAATCCTCATTCTTCTCCCTACTGCAAAGCCTGCAGGCATTCTGATTTGAGGTCTCTGGTTATGTATTTATTTCCTCATGAGCTCTATCATCATCCACGATCATAAAACGGCAAAAAAATGCTATTTACTTTGCAAAGAAATTATAAATAGTCTCCTGTCTCCAAATACTTGTAAGTTATTAATTTTTAACTTAATTTTAGTTTCTGGAGAAAGTCAGAAAATCCATATCATATTCTCATCTGTTGAGCTGGCATGAATTCAGATTAAGTCCACTAAAATCAGTGAAGTTTCTGTGAATTTTCATCACAGTTTTCAAGGAAGATCCTCATAGAAATCAGGGGAGATACACCACTTTATATCAGCTGAAGGTTTAGTTTGCTCTCTATCTGTGCAACAGGACAGTTTAGAAACTGGTTGCATTTATCTATGTAATATATAGAGATAGACAATTAATATTAGACACTCAGTGGCACATTCCTGCTATTGCTGGGATAAAAAAAAATCCACAGTGGGGAATTCGCTCTTAATAAATAGCTTGTTGTTGAATACAAGCCAGTTAGCAGATTGACTACAAAGATGCCATCAATTTGAATCTAGAGGGTTCTTTTACAAGTTGCAAATGTCTTCTGACTTATTTCTGACTCATTAGAGCTTTTATGAATCTTGCCAGATGTTTAGGCC
This sequence comes from Ifrita kowaldi, assembly GCA_013398055.1. Classification (NCBI taxonomy): domain Eukaryota; kingdom Metazoa; phylum Chordata; class Aves; order Passeriformes; family Cinclosomatidae; genus Ifrita; species Ifrita kowaldi. The sequence continues at coordinate 210,198 of VZRS01003593.1, read as the reverse complement.
TCAGGGAAAATCAAATGTATGTGGAAAGATGACAAAAGAAAAATAGGTAGAAAGAAATACTGAGAATTATGTTGAGTGGAATCTGGCTTACGTTGTCCAGTTTTCAAGAAGGGCAAGAATGAGGACCCCTGTCAGTCTCACTGAGTGCCCAGTAAAATCATGGAAAAGATTACTCTGGGAGGTATTGAAAAATAGGTGGTGGACAACAGAGTCACATGTCCAACGAAATTGATTAATCATTATCCCTTCAAAATTGATTTAAACATACTTTGTCCCAGATTTTTAGTGAGATTCCTGTGAAATGCATATTATTTCCATGTTCATAATATATTTCTACAGCAGCACTGCAGTAGCAATCATGGATGCAATGCAGTAGTCAACACTTTGTGTTTAATTCTGCTGCTGCCACAGAGCACAGAACACTCCTACGAAGCTTGAAATGCAAAATGAGTTGGCAGTTCAGAGCTTATGTTAGGAATAGTGGTCTCCTGATTTTTGTAGACAGACTGTATTTTCAAATCAATTAATCTCAGCAGTGTTGCCACAGTAGAGGGGCACCCGCCAGGCTCAGAGGAGTGCGGGTGGCAGCACAGCCTGCAGTAACACACGGAAGGTGTTTGACGCCAAAGAGATGGGCTCACACTAAGGCTGTGGCAATGAATCTTCTTCCTACAGCTCAAGAGCAGAGAGCCAAAATACTCTGGCTCCAGACTCCAGTAGAATTCAACATTTCCTCTTAAATGATCCATAAAGAGCCAGGAAAACTCTCGCCAGCACAAGCCAAAAAAGAATTGGATGAATTAAAGGATAAAGAAAAAGAGTTTCTGCAGTGCTACGGTGGATATTAATGCTTCCATGCTAGGTGCAGTTTTGAATTTACTACAGTAGCTTGATTACTTTCCATCTCAGCTAAATCCAGTCAGAATTGTAATAAAACCTTTTAGTCAAAGAAAAGAGGTTTAATAACACGTCTGCTGCAGCTGACAAAAACCTATGTTGGAGCAGCTCCTTCCAGTGAGGAGGAATGGGATTAGACACTCGTAGAAAACATGTCCCTAAAGACCCTCTATAAGACCCCAACTCTGAAGTGATGAATGCTGCATTCCAATAAGATATTTTACACTAAATAATTAATGTATATTAGTACAAGGTGATAGAAATGCAATAATTACATTACATTTCTTAGTAGTGTGTTCATTTTTGTCAAATATTCTAAGTCCAGCGTGGGCTGTACTAAACACATGTAAAATACCAAAAAAGTTTCAATCTGCTTTTCCCGTTTTTTGTGATAGATTTTTGTGTGCTTCTTCCTATATATAGTCCTCTTTAATCTGGTATTCTGTATTTACTAAGAACGACATTTTAAGTAAACCACCAATACTATGGACAGCATGGGGTAGAATACAGGGAATTAAACTGAAATGAGGATTTACTTCAATCGTCTTTATCAACCAGTACAGAAACAGAAGGCAACAGCTCCTATAATTTCCTTCATATGTACAGCACTCTCAACAAAAAGAATTAAATTTATTAGAACAGAGTACTGGATAATTATTTCAACTATTGGAAAATCTTGGCATCATAAGTTGTAATTGGAACTATTAAAAGCAAAACTTTTGATTGTTGTTAAAAAAAATATGAAGAAAGGTCATATGGTAAAAATAGTTACACAGACAGACTGGGAGAGACATAATTACAGTCCCACCATTGTCTATGTGTGAATACTTTATGGCGTTAATTACTAAACACATGTAAATGTGTTTTCATGACTACTTTAGTTGAGAGCATTAAAACCAAACCCACAATACAGCATTTATGTGCTGTTTTTTGCCTGAAATCTCATCTAAGGCAGTTTTTAGAAGTTTTATCTATTTATTTATTTTGAGGGTTAAAGAGTTGACTAGAGGCCTTGCAAAGTTTTTCAACTTTAAAACTGCATTATCAAATACTCTTTTGCCTTTAGATTCAGCCACCTCATCAGTCACTGTTGGTCCAGTTGTATGTATGAATTCCTTTTCTAGTTTCTCCTCTCTCTACATTCCCTCACTCCAACATGCCTGGGTGAGATTTTAAGTTGTAATGCTAAACGAAACAGAGTTTCCAGGTCTGGAAGTGCAAAGACTAGAATGGCTTTGTGCCTTTACTGTCCCTTTCTGTTCCAGGGATATTTCCAGAGTAAACAGTAACTCCAGCTTCAATTTAAGCGGCGCTGAGGGCTCATTTGCGCTGTAGCAGTCTCCTTAGGCTTTCCATATTACAGTCATTCCAGCAGTGCAGGCTTTTTTGACAACATATTCACAGTATCCAGGTTTCCCTTGATCTGCTCTGTTCTTTTTCTTTTTTCTTGAAGGGATGGAAAGGGTCTCATCCTTCAGCTTCTGACTCTCTTTCCTAGACCAAAATTATAATTACAATTACAGCACCAAATTATTTTGCCTCACATAGGAGGGTCATTGGACATGATATTGATAAAAAGCAGCAGTAAGGAAGTGTCTCATTTCTTTAAAGGTGGAACAGATTTTGGGGGTCTACTGAGATTTCCTTCAGGTTAATTTTGACTTTGGGGCTTTCCAGAGTCAGACAAAATAGAAATTAATAGAATGATTCCAAGATTAGTTGTATGCTTTAGTCATTTTGTCAACCAGTGCCAGATTTTTTTCCTTCACCTGACTTTTATTACACAGTTTTATATCAGATGACTGGAATAATTGAAATTTCAACCCCCCACACCCCTACTTCTCTAACCCCTGCTCCCTTTTGCCCTGGTACATGAAGTTGTGTCTGGGTAGAGATACACTGAACAGATTCCTGTGAGTCATTCATCTGGGATAGAAAACAACAGGGCATCCCCAGTTGCTGGGACTAAATTCAGCTTCTGATGACAGCAAAGGAATTTCTAAAACAAAGTCTGGGGAAATCTCTGCAGCCTAATAGCCACTTACATGCATACCTAAATCTCTTCCTTTGCTGATCACTTGTGCAGGCATTTTAACAAGTGATGTACTCTTGCCAGATTTTCAGGATGCATGTTTAAACAAGTTGGTAAAGCAGAAATTTGCTGAGGGACAGGCTTCTCTTCAGAAATCCAAGGAATCATTCTTTATTTAACAGGGATGAATGAGCAGGAAACTTTTTAGGCTCAAGCAGATGTCAAAGCTGTCTCACAAATGCCCTGCACAATTCCAAAACTACAGATGGTACTGGAGGAGTATAAATAGGATTCAGTTGCATAAAATATCAGGAAAAAAAGTCTGTGAACTATTTTGGAGAATAAAATTTAGTTTTTCTTCTAAAGTTCTATGTTGTTTTATTGTTTCATTGTACAACTGCATGATGCTTTTGTATGCACCTATGCACTGCAGTACTACTTTAGTTTTTTTTAAAAGATATTTGCCTGAATACTGAAGGAGCACATTTTGGTGTTTTACCCTTAATTCTTAATGTGACCTTTATTTCAATTTTATTTTGCATTCCATGTATTTTGATAATCTATATTAGGCAAAAGAGGATGATGAATACCCACATAATTAGATATTTATTTTGTTAAAAACTGATTTATCTTAAAATATCACTCATTTAGAGGCTGCTACTTTTTATTTCTCTTACGGGAACATTTTCAAGTTGGAGTCCTTTCAGTCTTCATACTCACAAAAGTGTGGATTCTCTGTCCCAGAAACTAAATTTCAACAGATATAAAAGGCAAATCTATTAACCATCATTTTGGAAATGAGAAATTGAGACTGAGAAGTGAAAAGATACTTGTCTAACATAACAGAAGAACTAAGGGTAACTTGACCTTTGATGAAAACCTGGTGCATAAATGGTGAAAGGGACACTAAAACCAGCCAGAAAAGTGACCTTTCTTTTCAGTTTATAAAAGCTAATTCAGGTTTTCCACTCTTTGTAGAATCACACAGTAGTCTGGGTTGGAAGGGACCTTTGACGTTCATCTAGCCCAACCCCCTGCAATAAGCAGGGCCACCTTCCACTAGACCAGGTTTCTCAGATCCCAGTCCAGCCTTACCTTGAATGTTGCTGGGAATGGGGCATCCACCACCTCTCTGGACAACCAGTTCCAGTGTTTCACCACCTCGTTGTAAATAAAAAAAATAATTTAAAAAGCCCTAAAAAACAAAAAACAAAAAAAACTTTCTTTATCTTACCTGAATCAACCCTTCTTTAGTTTAAAATCACCACTCCTTGTCCTATCACAACAAGCCCTGCTAAAAGTCTGTCCCTATCTTTCTAGTAATAGCATCTCTCTGTAACCTTCTCTTCTCCAGGCTGAAAAATGAAAATTCTCTCAGCTTTTCCTCATAAGAGAGGTGCTCCAGCCCTCTGATCCACTTGTTGGCCTACTCTGGACTTGTTCCAACAGGTTTACATCCTTCCTGTGCTGAGGACCCCGGAACTAGACACACAACTCCAGGGGTCTCACCAGAGTTGAGTAGAGCAGCAGAGTCACCTCCTTTTGACCACTTATGCTTCTTGAGATGTGGCCCAGGATAGAGCTGGCTTCCTCCCAATCTGTTCAAAAAGCAGATATGAAATGGAAGAGATAATTGAGTTACCATGAAGTTCTGCAAGTGCTGTGGTCTAAAGTAGCCTATGAAAAACTTTGGGATTGAAATATTTTACTCCATTCTTTATTCTCCTACAGTAGCCACACCAAGCAAAGGATTTCTCTGATTTTTTTTTTTTTTTAATTCCTCTTCCACTTGAGTTGATTTTGGTGACAGAAATCTTTTCCTTGACAGAAAAGATTCTGGTTTATAAAAAGTGTGTCATCAGAAAGNAAGTGCTGTGGTCTAAAGTAGCCTATGAAAAACTTTGGGATTGAAATATTTTACTCCATTCTTTATTCTCCTACAGTAGCCACACCAAGCAAAGGATTTCTCTGATTTTTTTTTTTTAATTCCTCTTCCACTTGAGTTGATTTTGGTGACAGAAATCTTTTCCTTGACAGAAAAGATTCTGGTTTATAAAAAGTGTGTCATCAGAAAGTTATACAGAGCAAAATGTCTAAGAAGTCCATTATTTTGAAGCAAAGACACTAATATCTAGCCCAGTAAACACTTTTGTATTAACAACATCTTGTGAAAAATGAGATAGTCCTAAGGAAGAGTTCCAGAAATCTAGTTTTGGAAATGAGCATATATACTTCATCTCATCTGAAGATTACTCTTTTTTCCAAATTGGAATTCCTAGATTTATTGCAAAATAATCTGGAACAAATCTCTAAATACTATGACAAGGTAATTTTTAACAAAACAAAATGTTACTTTACTATTCATCCATTGCTATTTATGAGGCTTCTGTCTGTCTCTGAAAGCTGTTCTAAGAACAAACAGCTTCTAAGCAAATCCTTCTGTTGACTTCTAATTTCCTGGTAGTGTTCACTTTAAAGCACTGTTTATATCAGAATCCAAGGCACTGATTCTCCACTTAGTTACTCTAATGTAAAACATACTTACAAAAGAGTGTATAATTCCCATTGGTAAATAATGTTGGTTTATTTTGTCCTGGGAAGATTTTGTATCTGGAAGGTTTGATTCATGGTAATTTTTTTCCTGATCCAATATATAATTTAAAAAAAAGTTTTAAAGTCTAAAAATGAGTTGATTTTTCACTTACAGTAGATATGTCTATTATAGTCTACTGTAATAGATATAAACTTTGTAGCCAATAGCCATCAGAGAAAATAAGTGAGGTTTTTCGGTTGGTTTTACAAGGGTCCTACAACTTGAAGCTTGCAGAAGGCCCTGCAGCAAATATTGCCTAATTTTGCTTTAGGGATTTTAAACCACAGGTATTATTTAACACTTACACCCAATATTTATTCGTCTGAGACAAAAATATCATCATGGAACCTTCCTGTGGGATTCCTGTTCCCATGAAGAGCTGATATTTGGTGTCTGATGTGGATTCAGAGGTTTTAGAGCCATCCTTCCCAAATGGAGGTTCCCACACTGAGCTTTGTTACCCACAACGCAAATACAGTTTCCCAGAAAATTGACAGCCCAACTTCTTCATCTACCTACTGAAACCAGATAATTGGAGATAATAATCTTTTAGATATCAGGCTTAACTAATTTCCTGTCAGTTTGGGTTTAATTGTCTTAACTATAATTTCCTGTGATGCAGTGCTATTGTTAACACCTAGATCGAAAGGATGATGACAAACATATTTTCGGTATTTTCAGTGGGTGTGCTACTGAAAAAATAACCGGAACACATATTTTAGCAGGTGTGTTAGTCTTGGCTTTTCTTCTAATCTGTATTTCCTGATGTCTTTTGCTGTTCCCACATCTCATCCCATCTCCCACCCTGGATGTGCAGTGTAAGAAAGGGCAATAAGAGCAGGGAGTGTGCCTGCTCTGACCTTTAGAAGGTTTAGTAAATGAAAAGGGACATGCGAAATCGAATGAGGGATTTATAGTGTTTCTGGCATTGCAGGTTAAACAAATACTGAACAAACTCAAAACAGAGCTGCACAGTTTAACACTTCAGCCCTGCAGAGCGACTCAAGGGAGGCTGTTGGAGGGGTATTTGCTTATTCTGGTTTGAACTACGAATTGAGTGAAGTGATACCAGAGATTGAAACACTGTCCAAGTGTGCTTGTAATGAGCCTCCCTTTGCAAGTCCAGGTCAGGCTCCACTCTCTGACACTGACATTCAGCCTGTCACATGTAACCATTTCACATCCTTAGCTGACAGTGTTGCCTTCAGCAAAACAAAGGTACAGGAAAAAGAGAAAAGAGTAGGGACCACTCCAAGTCTTTGCTTTTGCTGAAACAAGCAAAAAAAAAAAGTTATCTCTCTAGTTAGCCATGGCAAAGAGGCTGTATTTCATGGCACATTTAAACACAATTAATTTATGTCTGGGTCAAAATAAGCGTATTATTGTGTTTGTGCTCTAGGAAATTTTTTGAAAGCTATTAACCCAAAATCTATTTTTTGATAAACCTCAAAACAAGCTTCTGTCAGAGCACTTTCAACACACTTCGCAACTTTAATGCAAATTAGAACTTGAGCATTTTTCTGGTTTGATTGCAATTTCGAATTACGGCTATGAATTTCTTTAAGGTCTTTGGAACGCAATACAAACTCTACTGAAAATGTGTGTGTCCTTACATTACATCTCAGGATCTAATAATTTAGAACTCTTAGTGAACCTTTTAGCACCAGATAGTTTCTATGAACAGTAAACAATATTCAGAATGGAATTTTACAATAGCAGAGAGCAAAAGTTTAGGGAATGAGTAATCCTTTCACTTGTGAACTTTGTCATTTTAGACAGTAGAATATAACTTCCCAAAAGAAAAAATTGATAACAACACATGGAAGAATGTTTTATCATTGAATATTGTAATAGATCTTTATTGTGCTCAAGAGGAGGCTTTATTATTGTCCCAGCAAGATAAACCAAATGAAATTCCCTAGTGTAATAGAGAACTGTAATCTCATCTATTCTTACAGATGTGAACTCTCAGGAACAGAGGAAAAAACAAACAAACTTTGGCTAAATAAACTAGTGCATACAATGTACAAGTGCAAACAGACCATTCCCTAATGATGAAAAAGTTCAGGGCATGAAACTCTTGCTTTTATTACTCAAGATCCCAGAAGGACTGAAGTGTTTGCATATTATTCTGCTGATGCTGTCAATCTATTCACATGTGCTCATCCTGTTGTGGCAATGGCAAACTTATCTTAAGGTTAAAAGCAGAGTTTCTGACAGAAGAGCCACATTATTTGAGCTTTCCTTTGTTCTGTGTCATCCCCTTGGCAAACTGTAATTTTGTCTGTCATGGTAGGAAGCACCATTAGGTTTCAATAAAATTTCCAGTTCAGTCATTCAAGCACATTGAATATTCACATTTGGGAGCCCTGGCTTTAAGGTACGAGTTGAATAGACTTGTGGGAGGGTTGCTATGTCAGTACCTACCTGACCCAAGAGAGCATCTGAGAGATGTTACCTCTGAGAGACATTCAAGCCACATTTCTACTACACCTTTCTTCAGACTGGGTAAGAATGACAAGTTAGTGATGATGCATTGTTCTGCATTTTTCTCCCAGCTAGGAAAGAAGACAGAATATTCCAGATATTCATGCAGCCCTCTTACTTTCTCTTAAATGGAAGACAAACATGTAAATTTATCTTTCCTGGAAAGCACTGGGTAATTGTTCTGGAAATCTGCCAAAGGAGAGAGAGTTTTCAATGTTCTCAGAAATATTTCATTTAGATTGAAGTTTTTCAAATATTCAAACAGATTTGGTTTGATTTATACAGTGGCAGATTTTTGCTTAATTGTCCACTACCCAACAACTGGAGTTCTGTTATTTACCTTATGGCTAAACTGGGGAATTTTTTAAATAAAGAAGTTGAAGTGGTTAAGTTAGTGGTGTATTTCTCATCGATTCTCTGTCCACTCTTAGGTTTTTGACAAGCTACTGTACTATATGTCACAAAGGAGTTTATTATTTTCATTGGTTCCCATTTATTAACAGTAAGTTTGACCTGTCGATTTTCTAATGTCTGCTCTCTTTTCATGTCAGTCAGGTTGTAAGAATAATCAAACTTCTGTATTGTTTTCCTCTGTTTTCAAGAGACATGAGTTATAGATATCGAGCTACCTGAAAGTAATAAAATAAATATTTCTGGCCTTTCTGAAGAGATTTAGATAGGGTTGTTAAATTTCTTTTGAAGATTCTGTTAAAATGACTGAAATTGTTGTTGGAACATTCAGCAAATAAAGAATATCGCAAAGGATAATCAGCAAACCAACTGACTGAGATTTATATTGTACTAAAGACTTTGATGGTAACATCTGACCATTTTGTTGACAGTCTCCTGCTTTCATTTCCAAAACTTTTGGTCAGCCTTTAAAACTAAATCCAATGAAAAATTGCACAGTTAGGTATAATCCTTTGGACGGAGCCTATTTGACGAGCCAGTTCAATAATGGATTATCAGATAAGTCTATAATTAAATGCTGGCCTTCAAGAAATTGTCTTTCTTGTTTTTATGCTTCAAGTTTTCTGAAACATAATCCAGCAATGAGTAACACATAAATCTCATAATATACCTGTAATCCTGTTGAGGTAATCTTATCTGCTGCTGTATTAAAGACAGAATGCTCTCTTCTTATAGGGCCATAATGTAAAGGTGTATAATAAGTTTTAAATGGCAATCAAGTCCTTTCTCCCAGTTGGTCATGGTTTATCCTCAAGATTTAGGAAAACTTTTTATCTAAATTCTTCAATCTAACATTTTTGCTGATTTATCAGAATTCAGCTATTGCAGTGTTATTGGCTTCATTGTGCTGTGCACTCTGAATCATGTGGGAATGTGCAATACATCGGCCATGGAGACTGATGGAAGGAAAGCAGCAGGCAGAGGTCAGCCCAATTTTATAATTTGGCTTTTGACTCAAAATCTGAAAAATATTCCCAGTCCTACTAAAAACTTCCCAGGTACTCTTGAGCATATCACCTAATGCAGGGTTTATCGCATAAGGTCTTTGCAGACAAAATGCTGTGCAAGATACTTAATTAGATTCTTTACATAGTCTGGAAAGCAGTATCTCCAGGATACAATCCATCTCACCTAATCTATATCCTTCATTCAGTCTCCCAGTTAATAGATTTTTTGAGGGTCTTAGGTTACCTGAGCAAAATTAAAACTCAGAAGTGGTAAAAATAATTTTGAAATGTCGCAGCTTGTAAGCAGATGTTCCCAAAATTAATTTGCTTATTTTTCATTAATTTTTTTTTGTAAATCCTACCATTACTTCTACAAGATATTTATGCATTCATATTTGGAGCTGGACACAACAATTCTTGTAAGTCCCTTCCAACTCAGGATGGTTCTATGATTCAGATCACAGCAGAATTTGTGAGGAGGACATGCAGGACACCATCTCTAGATGAGATTTTGGAGATAGGTCCACCTGGTCACACCAACTGCTGCTCAGCATGTTGAATCGGGAACCACTTTGTTTTTTCTCCTTCCTGCATTAATTCCACTCTTCAGTCTTTTCACAGATTGAGAAATGGTAGTCCCAAAGGGAAAATAGTGGGGTGGGAGGAGGAAAGGGTGCTTAAACATTAATTCACAAGGAAATGCTAGTGATGGTGAAAGGTGTGGCTTCCTGCTTTGCAGTCAGCTCCTTTCAGCTTCTTTCAGCCACTCCAAATTTGACAAGAGTGGTGATGCACAGCAGAGAAAGTCAGTGAGGAATATGATGGTGGCCGAAATAACTCACTGAGTCTCCCTCTAGATTTTAAACTTGTTTGTACATTTCATTTCCATTAGTTTCAGTAACATTGAATATTGAGTTAAACACATTGACTCACATTTTGTCTTCTTTATTTTCAAAATGGTTACTTTAATGTATTTTCATTGACAAAAGAGTCCCTTTACCTTACTAGGTGAGCTGCTAGGATTTCAGCTTAAGTTTTCAGTTCTGGAAGAACAAACCGATTGTGAATTGGAACAAAAGTCCTTAAATTACCATGAGATAAAACAATTTGACAAATCACAGAAACATTTCATTTTAACTGTGACATTTTCCCTACATTGTTCAAACTTTTATCTTTTTATATCTGCAAATTTTAGATACATTTTTTGTGATGTCAATGTTTAACAATATAGAACATGGAGTTAAGCGTGTTCACTTTCTCTATCAAACCTTTGTCACTGACAGTGACACATTCTTGGACAGTATTCTTTTCTTGGTTGAAAAATACCCTCATGAGTTTTTAACCAGTTTTAATTAGTTTCTCTAAACTAGGAAAATAATCCTACAAGCAAGGATGAATGCTTTGGAGATTGGTATTCAATTTAAAAATGGTGTCTATCAATGGCTCTCCCACAGCCTTTAAGAAAATTATTTATTTGCCCCATATTTGAGTTCCTCTTCTTTAAAATAGGATTTATGCAAAATAGATACTCAAGTACAGTATTCAGACGCTCAAGGTAAATAGTTGAACATGTTTTTACTTGGGAATTTTCAAATTTATAGTCTGATGGACTGTTCATAGATAGCCATATAGACAAAGAAACAAACAATTTAAATTAGTAGCGTGAAAACGTAGCTTTTCACCTTCAGTCACCACTCCAGTTCAGTCATTAGTGACTGAAAATTGTTCCCATGTGTACACCATGCAGTACAGTGTTTTGGTGGTCTTATTCTATTTCTTGATGGACAGATGTCTGTATCATTAAAAATACCTTTCACAATTAACACTAATTGGCATCAATATTGGAAAATTACCTAGACTGTGAGACCAACTGTCCTCTAAAGGGTTAAGGTGAATTCACTAGAACAGAAATGGAAAGTGAATGCGGAGCACCAAAGGAATTTTCCTTCTCTGTTCACCTGCTCGATTAACGACAGATTTCAGACTGTAGCACAAACAAATTGAATAATTTTAAGCAGTTGATGTGCCTCACAAAAGTAATTACTCAGATTTCAGCGAAATACCCCATTCCTTCCCACAGAATTCTTGAATCTGTTTCTTCCTCCAGGAAAGAATTATTTCTTGCTGATAGATAAGTAATGCAGTTTAGCATATATTTTCCTTGTGAGGAGAAGGGATTCTTTTATTATTATTATTATCACTATTATTTTTTTGTATTTTTATAGCAGTCTCTATTATTGTGCCATCTTCCATTGTAAATGTAGCCTTTCTGGAAACTCTGCCTCAAAAGAAAATATAGTGCTTTTCATGTCTAAGAGCTGGCTGAGTCTTTTTATTTGATTGACTTTATATGGCATGGGGCTCGGAGGAGATTAAAATAATTCTATCATTAGTATTAATAAAGGCCATCCTTTAACAGTTTGTGTTCTAAAATGACCCTCAACCACTTTCTTCCCTTGATGCATTGATACTCAGAGAAGGAAAACAACTTCAAAGAATGTCAAGGAAATAAATCATGTTTATATAAAAATATTTATAGCACCAAATGTATCCTTCCAGACCACTGAAGGACAGCCTTATTATCAAGACAGTTTATTCTGAGAAATGTTGGCATTAGAGTGTAGTTTTGGTGAGAAATACTTGGGCAGGATTAAATTGATTAATTTTAACTAACACCATACTTGGTAAATTAAACCAAAACATTTTCCAGTAAACCTTAATAATTATGGATCTGTCATTAGACACTTAACATTTCTATGCATTGCAGACAGAGCAAAGTAGTTACTGAGTTAGGTTGGCAAGGTTTTTGTACACACTTTATGCAGATGTAAATACAGACTGTAGAGTAATTAAATGCCATCACTTACGTTCTGTCACTGTGCATCCATTTGTGCCCTGGGCAAAGAGACTCTCCACAGTCCCCCAGCAGTGGTTGTACAGATGATACAGCTCCACAAGGGGGCTCAGGTGTATGTGTTACTCTTAAAAATGGAAGAGAGGTGTTTTAGATCACTGTGTGGATTCTTCAAATACGTTAACACTTGATTTATTATTGAAATTTCCACCTTACCCTTAAAATAGACTTGTAGACTGTTCTTTATTTTGAAAAACAAGGTTGCAGGTTGCTTTCAATTTCAGTCATTTGTTTTAGTGAGTCAAGACTGCAGAAACAATAGATCATCTACAGTATCCGTCTGTAACACATCACCTGGGTGCTCCTACAAGGACTTCATTTCAGGTATTGACTTGGTCATCAAAGCCTTAAAACACTTGGCTCATACCTGCCCTAGACATTATCTCACTTGTACTTTTTGGTAGCAGGAGAGGTAAAGCTTAGATTCTTACACATCATAATTTGTCTGAAGTTGAGTCTTCTTTATATTCCAAATTTATTCCTCATGAGCATGAGGCACGTTTTGATTAATAACAAAGTAAGAACAGAATATAAGTAGAATAATAGACTATGGTTTTGATTGATCATAGGACTCTGAATGTAAGGAGAAAACTAACTTGGACTTAAATTTGCCACAAGATGCAGAGTTTTGTTCAATATATACTGTAAGCTGGTCTGGTTTGCTGAAAATAATGAACATTTGATTTGTGCTGTAGTGGCATGAAATGATGAGTCAGGTTTATGACACCAACATTCAAAAAGAAGATATTTGTAAATAGTAATTTAAGGAGAAATTCAGAAAATTAAAATCCAAAGAATCAATGTGGAATTTACTCAGAGAATATGGGGTCATATATTTCTCAAAACAAATATATTTGAGTGCATTGAAAGGCAACATAAAGGGATAAAATAGATAAATTATGTGTGCAAGAATGAGATTTTACATATTCCACTTTAAATCCAAGACAGACTGGACAAGTAGCACTAGCATAAAGGAATGTAAGGTTTGAAAGATAAGATATAAAAAAAGGTTAAGAAAAAAACCGAGGACATAAACACAGAGAAACCCTTTAAATGATCCTGACAGATCAGAAGTATCACAGAGGCAGCGAGTGGATCTTCTGGTCCTTCAGAGTACAGAGAACCAGTCAAAAAGCACAAGATTGAGTCTACATCACGGCTACTCCTTCCAGTTAATTTGATATAGAGGCATCAAAAAGAGAGGAAGGAAAGCAAGGATTGAGCTTGTTAAGGTTTATTTTAGGGCTACAATGCAAAATGAAGTGCTATAATAATCTACTATTTGCTTTAGGACGAAAAAATAAATTATATATTTATTGCTCATTAGTACCAAGAGATGAGGGGAACACAGCAAAAAAAACCCAGATTCCTCTCTGTAATTGCAGAAGCACCTCCAAGGTGTGTCCTGCAAAAGGCATTCTGCACCAAGTTGGGAATATATCTGAAAACTTGGTGTAGGATATTAATTGTTCTAAGTTCCCTTTAGAGTCAGTGTTGAGAGAGAGGCAAAATAACACTTCCATTTGGTTGCTTCCTGAATTGCCTCCTGGAAATGTATTATGTAGTAATTCCTAGTTTACATCTTCAGAATCACAGTCAACATTTTCTTTCATTTTGATGGCATTTTTATTCCTGAGAAATTGTTGCAACCAGAGCAGTCAAAGAGAAAATACATATGAAACCATTGTGGCCTCTGACCAAAACAGACCCTAAATATTGTGAATCACCATCAACAGGATTTTTTAGGCTTTCAGAAGTATTTTTTCATGCAATGTTGTAGACAGTGGCTAACTTTTATCTCTACAAAGTAGGATGCTAAAGCCTGGCATAAATTAAAGTTTGGTTATAAGATAAGAAACTAAAAGAAAATTACACTTTCAGTTGGCACCATTCCTTTAGTTTTGTTTTCCATGAAAAGAATTTCATAATCTATTAATCTATTTGTCTCAGTATTGTTTGGTGATTAGTTTTATTAAAGTGTAGTGAAAATGCCATGACAAGTGACTTTTTATTTTGGAAGATGGTATTCAAAACTGGAAAAAGACGATATAAACAATAAAAATGTTCTAAAATTCTTTATTTCTCAGTAGAAGTCTCAGTTGAACTTCCTCTTTCATAATCTCTAGTGAAACTAATGTTAACAAGTTCAGCAGCCTTTCTTTAAATAATGTAAGGAAAGCTGTCCCAATTATATGGACAAAGAGCAAGAGTGTTTCTATTTATGTGAATTATTTATAATTTAATTAAAACTGATTAAAAGTATATGCTAATTTTTTACTTTTTGATGCAAATAAATATTGAGTGTAATTAAACCATAATCAAACCGTAACAACAATATTAGAGCATAATAAAAATTGTATAAACTTCTCAACTCTAGAGACAACTGAGAAGAATTTGAGCTGGTTCCTGGTGTTTGGTTGTTATTTTACTCAATTTAATTTGCCCCTATGTATGCACCTATGCTGGTTCTTTCAAGGTCCTCAAACTTTTGATATTTTTAATTAGCAATCAGCTGTGTCTCTGACCCATGGTCTAAGCTGCCAGCAATAAGTAGGGACCATGCATATTGGGGAAGGGTTTTTAGGTGTCTTCAACATTTTTGTGGAATGAGACGCCTGCAAAATTTGGACAGAGCTGGGTCACTTTTTATGGCACAAATGGCTGAAAGAAGACAGGGATAAGGTCTTAGCATTTCACTTTCTGCCTGTTGACCTTCTTCATGTCTTGGCTCTCCCCGAACCAGACGTATGGAGGATCAGAGCTTTGAACCTGTGCACACCTGCTTGATGCGCACAAGAAAACATGTTTATTCATTTGAAATAAGTCAAGGGAACAATTTCATGGCACTATCTGAATCTGGCCAAAGAGGAATTGCTTTATTGCTGCAGCATGTGTTGGATCTTTATTTTCTAAACATCCTGCTGGGAGACATGCAATAAAACCCTTTTTGCAATCGTTCCTCCCTCCATGGCGCTAAGGGTTCCCTGTTCCATGCTATTCCAAGTAACACATGTGAATGCCTTGCCTCTTGTTTTTAAGTTAGGACAGCTCCACAGGGCACATATTAACACACATTAATGAATGGATTATGGGCTTGTCAGAGCTTCCGGTGCTGAATTTAGAGCCCATTAAAGACCAGGCATTGATTGCACTGGAGACTGTAGCTCTCTGTTTAATCCCTGGCAGGTGGGCACTGGTGCAAGCTTCACCATCTTGCATCAGCAGTGAACCTCGAACGTGACCTCTCCAGAGGGAGAAGGGTAATTCATTTGCTGTGTTTACTTTATCTTCAGCTTCTTTTTAGAGGGAGGCTTCTAACTGTGCTGAATTGTTCTAAGCGAGGAGTGGCAGATGTGTGATGTGGCTTAGGTTTTTGAAGGATTCTGTAGCAGCCTCTGTATGGTTGACCTTCAGACAGTTTAAAGTCAAGTCCCCATGGCTAAGAAACGAGTGTATATTATGAGCTCTGCTAAATTAACTGTAGCTTTTTTGGTGGACTTTCACTCCCAGGGCATACATTAAAATTACACTCCTGCATAGTGACTTTAATTTCTGTTAGGCAAAAGCACTGCTCAGTTACTGCAGTGCTTTTACGAAATAGTACCTAATAGAAGGTGAAAACACACCAAATCAGGACAAATTTGAAATAATCACAATTGTTTTTGGTAGCATACTTTCTTTTCTCAATCACAGTGAAGTCGCAGGCATCCCTTGGATATCATGGTAGTAGTCAGATTTTAAAAACCCAGCTAAACAAAAAGCATCCCAAAAGCAAGAGGGAGGAAGAAACAATTACTTATGCAGTGTAAAATCTTATTTCATGCCAGACATTTTTCCTAACCACTACCAGTCACTGCAGGATACTTTTGTCTTGAGTTTTGTAGGGATAGATCCACGTCTGGCCCAGGCAGCTGTAAAGGAGGATGGGAAGAGCATGCAGTCCATTTCTCCGTAGATAATTTGAAGGATGAGCTGGAAGATGGTGCACACTTTTTAGAACCTCAGTGCCCAAATTCGGAGGCTTTCACAACTATGCACAAGGAATGAATGCTTTATTGTTATACAGCCATTAAATTCACACTTATTTCAACGAGATTAAAGGAGAGTGAAACTAGAATAATTTTCTCACAAGAGCCAAAATAGATAATACTTTTACAAAACGGTAAGGGTGGAAATGACACCTGTGAGGGACTGAAAGTACGCTCAAATTACTTTAATCGTATACCAAATTCAAATTGTGACGTTTTTCTCTCTTTCTCTTACCAAGCTGATTCCTACCCTTTCGTGGCTGAATAGTTGCCAATGTCTCATTCCTCATACATACCATATGCCTAACTCTCAACTTCTGATGATAATTTCTCCATTTAAGCGACTTTACCAGAGAGCACCTCTGCTTGCAGAACATTAGTTATTACAGACTCTTCTTTGAGGTATTCTGGGATATATCATTTCTTCTACAAAACCTCTCAATTTCCTCATTATCCATGAGAGAGGCTTCCCAGATTTCTTAGAAAAAAAAAAAAAAAAAAAAAAAAAAAAAAAAAAAAAAAAAAAATTAAATCCATTATTTTGATATTAAACAGTTGAAGGTCTCTTTTTGTTAGATCAAGAACTGTTTCACTTGATCTCCTTATCAATACCTTTAGCAAGGAATAAAACTCTTATTTTTGCCTTCCTTCTTTGGTGTTTTGTTGCCATATTTTCCCATGGATGCATGTCTGCATTTGTGTTTCCAATGGACTGCATGTCTGTGTCTGTGTATCTTAACCAACAGTTGATGCAGAACCCTGAACAGAATACATTTATGTCGCTCATCAGCTGGGTCTTGACAGAGGTGAGACATGGTGACAATTCACTCTCCCTCCTGTCATACTACCAGTTATTTACTTTGATATGTGTATGAAAAGAAAACAAACTGTAACAAGGAAGCATAATGAAATAGGAAATGTCACCCCAAAATATAGATCATCCTACCCTTTTTTTAACCCAACCTTTAAGTAAAATAGCTAATTGTTTTAGCTTACACTTTCCTCTTTTCTGTAAGCCTGTCCTTCCTATTTTTTCTTTTTTCCTTTGTTTTTCTAATTGAGATTGTAACTCGATTGAGATTCACTTCTGCAAATAACATCAGCAGTAGATGCTGAAAACAAATGTTGGCACAATACACTTAGACATCCAACAGATGAATATCATGTGGAATTTGGAGCTGGCTCTGGGGAAAACAGGTTTATATGGAATCTCTTTGCTCTTTAACTCAGGAAGAACTGAATTTGTTGACTCACTTTGATAGGCCTCTTCATGCCATCAGTACACAGCTACCATCACATCAGTACAGTTTTTTCCTGACTGAGGCAGTGTACCAAGAGCACCAGACAGCTACCCACCAGAGATTTGGATTGCAAGATGCTTAAGGGGCTTTATATTCCCTGTGCCTCAAGCATTCCTCTGCTTCGCAACAGCTGGTCTGAGGTCTGATTTTTGTCTAGTTCAGAGATTTTTTATCAGGCCTGAACTGGAGCTTAATCAAAGTTTATCTAAGTACTGACTTGGAAGCTGTGAGGTAGAGAAGGAATCAGTCTATCTTGTGTCTCATTTCCCTTCCTTCCTCTGGCATGGGCCTTGCTGATTTCAACACTTTCAATTTCTGAAGAGCATTTCATCCTCATTTTGTGTGCAGTCATGGGGATTTTTCTGTTCATGAGAGCAAGTCTGATGGTAGATTGTATCATTCTTAGCACCTGTCCAAATTTATTAGCCTATATAAAAGATTTGGCAGTTTGGAAACATTCAAAGTGTGCAATTTTAGCCCAGCTGATTAGGTGTGAGAGACATGTCACAGTGGACTACCTATGCAAGGTGACTGTCAACCCCTGCACCTGCAGCAAAGTGAGTTTTTTTGGGGTGGGGGTGCAGTGCCAAGAGATGAAGCTCCGCTGCTCCATCTCGTGGGAGGAACTAAGCACATCATGGTGCACTTGTCACGCAGGTGCAACCCTTCTGTAGCCTGCTTAACTGCTCTGAGCAAAGGGATAAAATCGCCGTCTGCTGTGAAGGCAAAGATTCCAACAAGAGAAACGGGCAACAGAAACCTGGCAATGTTCTCTGAAGGTGAGTTTTCACTCACGTATAGGTTTTCTCAAGTCCTCTTTCACATTCCTCAAGAAAAGAAATTCCAGACGTTGTAGATGGAGGAACAAAACTAGACCACTTCACCTCTGCTGGCCTTGGTTAATATGTAGAACCTAGGAGTTGCTGCCTTGTAGCTCTTCTAGCATCCAGACTTTCTGAGACCACATAATCCCGTGTCCTCCATCCTCACCCACTCTTTTTGAACCTATTAAAGCTGCATTTAATGAAACCAATGGCAGTCAGGTGATTTTCATGTCATTAATGGTGGCAAATTCCACTTTTGTTACACTGCTTTCCTCTCATTTGTTTCTAAACCTTCATGTCCCTTTGATCCCAGGATAGATGTCTGTTCCTTGGGGTGTGAGGCTTTTGTGTGATTGATTGGTAATGACAGATCACTGTCACGGGCACTCTTATGTGATGATTTTATCAGTGAAAATTCCAGGTAATTCCCTGTTTCACTAGCATGAATCTGCAAAGTCCCTCAATGACTGCTCTTCACAGAGTTCAGCCAAACATGAGCATCTCAATGAGACAGAATTTTCCATATAATTCTCTTGGTTAAAAAGTATAAAATAGTTTTTGTGTTTGCTTAATTTGGTAAGAAAGAAATGCCAGCTAATATAAAATTTAAAGGAATAAGTTAAAAATATTTAAAAAAAATTTAAACTTAGCATTCTTAGAAAGGTACAAAGTCTTCATACACACACACACTTTTCTTTTGGGAAAAACTGCTTCCTCTGTTGCTTTTTAATGTACATCTTCATTAATTCATGCATAATGCATATATTAATTAATTCATGATTTGAATTCATCAATCAAATTATTGATTTTTAATTCAATAAATTCATAATTAAATGATAGTTTTAAAGGAAAATGGTGTAGTCTTCAGAATTGTCTTCAATGTGATCAGATGAAACCATGTAATATTAAAAGGAAATTCAGTGTGCTTTTTATATTCCCTCATCCTTCACAAGACAATCCTGATTCCAGTAAATATACCATGTAAGCAACTCTTTTCCCTTGAGGACTGAGAGTGTAGGGCCCTCAGAATGTATTATTGAGAGGGGAAATCAGCTGAACAACCTCTCTTGCCTCAGTCTGGGAGGAATTCCATGAAAGCCAAACATGAATATTTTACTGGGGTGAATATTTTACTGGCATGCCAGTTTGGTTTGCTGTAACTTATTTATGAGTTAAATTTCCAAAGCTTTTTAAGACACGTACATGCTTTTTGGGTCACACTCTGTTTTCATTACATCAATGGAGAGAATAATTGCATTGTCTTCAGTGAGATCATGGCATATTTACACAGCCATGAAATAAATAAATATTATTAATAAACTTGGGTCTAGATCCTCCACTTTACTTACTCACAGAAGCTGGAAGAACATTGTAGCTTCAGGTGTTAGATGTCTTAAAGGAATTTAACACATCAGGTCTAAGGTTCCCCCATGTCATCCACGGGGAATAAATGCCTCACAGAGTTTGTATTTGGCCATGATCTGCGACTATCTTTGTCTTGCCTTCCAACCAAATGAAACCCAGGTGTGCTTTCACCAATTAGTCAGCAAGGTCGACAGTGATTAGAATTTTCCCTCCAGTCCAAAAATCTGCCTACAATTCTCTGACTTATAGGGAGGCATAGGGTGAAATCTCTGACAGACCCCTGACACACAGAAAGAAAATTCTGGAGTTTTTAATTGCAATGCCACTTGCAGTATAAATAATGGTAAAATTTGAATCTAAGGTTGAAGAACACCTGATGAAAAAGAGCTCTAAATCCACCAAGCAGGTATTTTAGATCAGAAAAATTGAAATAGTGTAATTTTCCTACTTTTTTTGTAGTCCTTGATTAAGAGTGAGTTTATAAGGATGAGGAATTGTCAAATTCTGACATGTTAGTGAATGATTTATTAGGTGTCCAAAAGCAAACCTGTGAGTCACAAGATATAAAGAAAACAGGCCTCAAATGGTCGGTCCAGATTTCCTGCTGAAGTAAAGACTGTTATATTCATTAGGGAATCTAACAAAGAAAAACATTACAAGTATCAAAACCACGTCTGATCTTAAGCTGTAAAAGCAGGAGTTTAAGAAATTTCAAGATGGGTGATTTGTTAACATTTGCATTACCTGCATGACATTGTGTAATCTCAGTGTCACACTCTTGAATGATAACTCTGAAGATCAAACTGGCCCCTTCGTCTCATGCTGGCTTTTCCACCCATTGCTAATTATGATGTTTGCCTTTGTGGGACTTTTATGTGCTTGGCATTCAAATGCTTTTTCCACTTGTGACCTCAGCTGGTGTGATCCTACTTCAACAAGAAGGCATGAAGCAGGGCTGGTTTTTGTTTCCATGTTTCTCTTTCTATGTTTTCACCTGCCTGCTAGAGGTTGACAGAATTTTGTCAGAAACACCAGAATTCCCACTAGGTCAGTAGACAAATACTCTGCTCAGGAATATCCCTTACCTACCCTGGGTTGTGAGATTATTAGCTAATGTCTGCAAAGTGCTCCAAAACCCTTGGATGAAAAGTAGCATGAATGTGAAAAGTGGTGCTAAATGTATATCCAGAGTTTCAAATGTATCTGTACGTGGGTGGGTGTGTATCTGTGTGCTTGTTTAAGCCTCTTTACATGTGTGTCCCCATATACATCTAGGACCACTGTATTTTGGAATCTGTAGCTGCTGCATATCAACACCATCCAGGGGACTTCTTGCTGTCTCTCCAGAACTACATGGGAGATTCCCCTTTTCCGTAGTCAGGACTGTGATGTGCATTTTTCCCAAGAAAATCTATGCAGACCCTTTACAGGGAAGAGAGTGTTTTTCACCAATGCTACAAAAACTGAAAAGAAAAATTAGCTTTTATAATAAATTGAAATATTCACTGAAGAAAATGTAGTCACAGTCCTACAGTTATGTACTCTAGCCTAGAAACCTCCAACAAAAAGTCCTTCCTCTTGATTGCTTTCATTGCTTTCAGGCCATACCTCTCATTTGCCTGAGAGTGACCTGACTGTGTATCTGCATAGTAGAGAAACGTTCATGTACCCTTGGAGTACAGATGCAGCCGTGTACCCATGGCCTTCTGAACATACAGTCAGCTACTCTCCTTTTCTTTGTTTTCTAGTAGACCTCGAGAGGTTTGACTTTTCCCTGAGTGCTTCCTGCATTTCACTATCTGTGGCTGCACCAGTCTTACTTGTAGGGTCTTTGCAATAGATTGATCTGGTCTTCTTCTGAGAATTCTGATTTAAAAAATAACATTGGAATTTTGTCAAATGGTGTGTTTATGACCTGGCAGTCTTTTGGATTAATACCCATCAAAGACTACTATGGTTTATTTCACTGTTGAACAGTTTTCTTAAACTTTTCTTTATTAAAAAAAAAAATATTTCCAATTCATTTGCAGCCACTAAAGATTCTGGAGCACATTTCACATCCTTACAGTGTTTTTTGTCCTCCTCTCAGCATCAGTTCTATTCAGTAACAGATGTTGTTATGTTTCTTTTGTATCAACTTTGGAAAGTACTCTTGCCTCCTTTGGGATGAAAAGTGCTTTATAAATGTAAGCTTATTGTTATTTCTTTATGAGAATCTTTGACAGTTCACTGCTGTTGCCCGTGGAATTTTGCCCTGGTAATAAAGCTGTTAATAATACACTATCAGTCAACCTTAAGAAAGTAATGCAGTATTTATTGGGTTAGCATCAATGTTTATCATTCTGGATTCAGTGATATAAATTACTTGTGCAGCATTTCAGATGGAGAAACAGGGTTGCTGGTGAAAAGATGGACCTGATTCTACAGAGAGCTTAGTACAATCTTTGAACAGAAATAGACGATTTTCTTCATTAGCTATGATACCCATGTAGGTTAGGGCTCATTGTGTATATGTTATTTACATACAAACTCTTAAGCTTGTGCAAACAGGACAGCATTCCTTCAGTAAGTAATGCTGGGACAAAGTGGGGAAAAAGCCCTCTCTGAATATTTGCTGCTAGTTGCATGTTAATTTTGAAACTCACAACCCTTAATTCAAAATTTCTGTACTTTGGTGCTTTGGCAGATCCTTAGGGAGCTGAAGAACAGAGTATCAGAATAGATTATAGTAAGCCTTTATTTTTAGCAGTGTAGTCTTCAAAATTGTACTGAAATTTTTACTCCTTTTGGCTGATCAAATTTTTACTCCTGTTTTTGCTGACCAAATAATGCATGTGTCTGTGTACCCAGACAGTATCACAGAATAGGAAAGCAATATGTAACAGAAACAATTGTCAAACTGCACTTTTCTGCCTGTTCAAAATGAGCAAAATCTTTTAAATGCTTTTATCAATTTTGTTTATGCTTTTTCCCTTTTTCCCTTTCTTCTGCTATCACACCAAATGTAACAGAGATGGAGTATCAGTGTCCTAGAGGCTTTAAAAACACACAGATCAAAACCAGCCAAAACAGCTAAACAGCTACAAAAGGATACTAAGAAACAAAACACCAGAAGACACAATGAAAGTTCAAGAATGACGTGTTTTAATTAGCATGGAAGTCAGAGTTTTAAGAGAGAATTTGAAAAGGGAAAATTACATAGTCTTGTCTATCTTTACAAGTAACATAAGAAGCAGCATGGGAGGAAGTAAGAAAATGCCTGTCTGAAAATGCAGCACATAGATAGGAGAATAAAGTACCACAAGCCAAAGTCTGTTGCCAAATTCTTGATACTGAATGAGATCATCTTCTGTCCTTGTTTCAATTATTTATCTATAAATCATACAAAAACTCTTGTACTTTTCCTTCCAAATACACAACAATGCAGAAATATTTACCTTTGTATTGATGTACAAGTCTTCTTTTCATTCTACACCATTTCTTTCTTCCACCAGGAAAGCTTTTTCCTACATGAACTGTGGTATAGGTCAGTTGATCTGAGCCTTTTATTCTTGCTCTTTTGGGTAATGTACACCTCAGGGATTCAAGAAAGAAACATAAACACATATTTACAATGCAAAAGTAAATAGAAAATGGGAATATAAAGTGAAAAAGGTTGGAAACTGCTGATATGAAGAAATCACAGTCTTCTTTTGTATAAGTGTAATTAAGAATAGGTTCCAACTGTGATCTCTGCAGGCTTCAGACTTTCGTTGAATTAAAGCTCAGTCTACCATGTCCAGCTAAGGGAATATCACTGTACTGGAGTTACAGAAAAGCAGAATAACAGACCAAAGTAACATCAAGAATCCTGTTCTCCCATTTTTTGTTTTTACATTGTTCCACATCATCTCTTTTGCCATGGGTTTGCTACTATTAATTCAATTCCTTCAGAACAATCTAACCAACAAAAAGTCCTGGTCTGCCTGTGTGTGAATCCTCATCATTATTTAGTCATTACTAGATGTCAGAGTAGAAGACTAAATACAAACTGGACTTGGGAATGTAAGAGAAATCATATATTTATATGCATATATATAGAAATATATAATTATATATATATTATGTATTTTTATATATGTATATATTTCTTTAGATATTTTGTAAGAGAAAGTATATATTTCTCCTGTGGTCTCTTCTCCATCATGTAAAATTTGCCAATACCTGTATCACATATCAATGGAAAATGCTCTTTTTATTCTGTTTTGGAAGCCAAGATGGGTCCCTTTGGAAATAGGTTTCTGACGGACCTATTCTTTACATCATTTTGAATGAAGTCCACCGTAAATGATGTCACTCCCTATAAATTATCCTTTGAAATTCTCTTTACCTTCATAAACCAATAGATCTAAAATGTCTTAAGACTGATGTAATGGAGAAATGCTTAAACAAAAGTATGTAAAACCTGTGATTTCATTTCTGTAAACCAAGTCTGTTTCCAACAGTATAGCTTTACAATTAAAGCTGTTCAAAGTTTCTTGAGAAGAGGTTGTCTAGAAAGATTGCCTTTATAGTCAAAAGATTTTTTGCTAAGTAATTTTAGACTTGAGAGGTGGCTTGTTGCTTGCCATCTAGCATTATTTAAGAAAAGCTCAGATAAAGAATTATGGCAGGGAAACGTATTTAAAATTGCAAAGAGTCCAAGAGAAACAGGAACAATAATATAATAAACTTCATCACCTATCTAGCAGGAATTTTTTAATGCCTAAAACACAAGAGAGTTAAAGAAAAGAAAAGAAAAATGTTAAACTGAACAGAAAAAGATAGTTTTCTTGTGGATTTTCACTGATTTTATCTCTCCATTTTTATGCCAGAATGAAAAAAAAGGCTCTTTATTGTTTAACTTTACTAGGAGTACAATACAACAAAGAAAGCTTAGTAACTCTTTCTGTCTTAACAGTGAAGAGCTGAAGAGAAAACCACAACTTGATTGTGTTAGAATGAAATGGCAGCTGATATCGCTCAAAAAAAAAAAACCAAAAACCATTCTTAGTGTTGAAAGATGATTCTGCTAAGAGATTTTCTTGTTCATTTGTACTGAGATCAAGTACAATGAAGTTTTGCAATACATCATATCTCCCCAACCCACTAGAAATTAAAACAGAATGAATTCTTCATATCTCATTGGTATTCAGACCATACAGAATGGTGTCAATTACATAGTAGACTTCAGCTAAAATATCTACTAATAAATGTAGAATGTAATGGAATTTATAACACAGTAACCTTCCATCTCTGGGACAAACAGCTGTGGTACAGGGAGCGAAAGAAACAATAAAACCGTGTTTCATATTGACTGATTATAATAGAAACAAGGCACATGGATGCCTTGGAAGCATGGATGCTTTCAAGGTATAACAGGCTGCATAAGCGTGTAGTTTAAACTCCTTTTATTTTGTTTTATTTGCTTTTCATGTCTGGTCTTGTACTTCTTTTTCTTCTCCCGTATGATCAGGGAAATTTTTTATTGTCACCTGCAGCCGAAAAGACAACACAGTGCGGTAGTTATTGACAGCTGTAGAAGGATGGGTGAAGATGATTTGGAGGGGTGCAATCCATCAGCAAGTAAAATAGATAACATCATTGGTGAGAAAAAAGGTTATTGATATTCACTTATCTCAGGAAATATCCCCCATTTGTACTGTGATACGCTAAATTTGTAGACCCTGGAGAAGTCTAACTGCAAAAGAAAATCTTCCCAAAATTAAAATACGTCTCACTAGGAGGCTTTCTTATCAGACAAATCAATGTCTTAGAGGTATTTTCAGAATAAATAGGTATAGAGGACTTAGCTAGGATGAGGCTAGGGATGGTGAAAGAAAAAAAGATGAAAGATGGCAGAAAATTAAAAGTACTGGTATAATGAATAACAATAATTACAAGAAAGGTTTTTAGGGCTGTAGATCTAGAAAGACAAGTCAAATTACTTGGTAGGAAACTCTGCTAAAAACACTAGTAATAAGCACTATGTCTTTTCCCAGTTGAGCAGTGATTTTGTTATGGAAACTAATTGTGTCCTGCATTGTTTCCAGCAATGAGACTAATTTTCATTGTATTGCAAGGTACATAACATTGTCTTTCATTTCAAGGGATTGTAGTGACCTGTGCTTCATGGATATGTTCCATACTCTACCCCACGGTACCTCAGGCACATCAGTGAGATCTCTTCACCCCAAATTAATTACAATGACCTTTATAAGCCACTTGCATGTGGCTGGGGTGTTGTGTACTCGTAGAACAAGGTGGAATGCCTTTAAACTGAAAGAGAGTATGTTTTGATTGGGTATTAGACAAAAATTCTTCTCTGTGAGGGTGGTGAGACACTGCAACAGTTGCCCAAAGAAGCTGTGGATGCCCTATCTCCGAAAGTGTTCAAGGCCAGGCTGGATGGGGCTTTGAGCAACCCAGTCTAGTGGACAGTGTCCCTGCCCACAGCAGGAAGGTTGGAACCAGATGATCTTTATATTCTCTTCCAGCCCAAGGTATTCTATGATTCTACGAAAATGCTACTCTGAAGTTTATGACCAGAAACTGAATGCAAGACACAGTCATATGCAGCAGAAAATATTTCCCAAATAACACTCTGGCAACATTAATGGAAAGAAATAGTAGGACAGACCATTGTACACTTCTATTTGGGGTAAAGGATCACCATCATGAGGAGCACACACAAGGAGACTCAACCCAAACACACCCCACTCATAACTTCTGATGCGAAGGAGTAATCATTCATTAAAAAGATAAGATCTTTTGGTGTACATTGTTGAAAGATTTTCCTGGAGTCAAGGGGCTCATAATTTAATCTTATATTGCTTTTGTGGAAACAGTGCAAGGCAATGCATTTTATCGTATGTTGATTCTGTCAGTTTCATATGTTGCTTAAAGACACCATGATTTCTGGATAAGGCAGAATCAAATGAGAAATTGCATAGAAGGAAAGAAATAGTAGGAAAAAAGTATATACAGAAGTGGCAATCAGAAGCATATTGCAAGTTTTTATCATCAGTTTTTATGAAGAATATTTGAGTATCTGCATATCTGATGTGCATATGTAATAAGTGGAGAGATATATGTTCCTAACTTAGGTACTTAGAATTAGTCTTTGAAACACCGATGCAGCCTGGGTTTTGAAACTGGACCCACTTCACTAAACTGGGTCACTGAAGTTGGAAAATACCAAATGCAACAGTCATTCGAGAACGTAAATTTTAATTTAATAGATAGTTAAGTTGTGTCCTCTGGTCAAAATTGCAGCTTTCTGAAAATGTTTTCAAATTTCCTGTTTTTCAGGTCGGGATAGATGGTAGATAGAATATAATAAAAATTTAAGATGCAAACAGACCATAAACAAATAGCAAAAAGAGTTAAAAATTTCATCTTAATGCTTCTTTTCCTTTCCTTTAGTTGGATGCACTTGAATATCAATTGTTTGGTAACAGCACATCATAAGAAAATTTCTTCTGATCTCCAATGCAATAATATCTTTTTATTTTTCTGTCTACTGAGAGAAGTAGAATTTGAAATGGCAAATGTGCACACCAGGTAAGAATGTTGGATTAATGAGTTAACTTGTCTCTTGTGACTGCTTTTACAAACAGAAGCAACAGTGAAAGAGGTGGATCAAGTGAAAGGATGGATAAACAGTCTAACACACTAAAAATGAATGGGTGGACAAAGCTGTTGTGTAAAGACAAGCAAAATATAAAAACAGGTTAAACTTTAATGATTTTATCAATATGCTTAAAAAAATAAGCCAAAGTATCAGCGGGTCCGAATGACTCAATTAAACCCTTATGTTTTATAGCTTCTTAACCATTCCTTAGTCATGTTTTCGCTTTCTAATGTATTGTATGAGCCTTCACACCAACAATGTGAAGTATGTTTTCACTTTATCCCTGGAAATATAAGCTATTAGAAAACCTATTCGACTGAAATTCAAGAAATAGACTGGCAATTTCTGTGTTGTTATGCTTTTCAAAAACCTTTAAATGATAAGACCCTTGGAGATATTTCATTTGTAATCAAGGATTTTTTTCCCCTACCTGGAATAAGTTCTTTTGGCAGAATCATCTACTAAGCTAAGCTGAGTACTACTAAACTGCTTAACAGCTACTTTCTTTCATATGACAGGTTGGATGAGACACTCTGAAGCTGAAATCCATTTTTCTCATTAAAGATTGTATTACTGTCTTAAAAGCAGTTAACCATACCACATTTGATGCTTATTACCACTTATCTGCATAAAGCCCAGCAAAAGCAAACTGACTTCTCAAGAAGAAATCAAATTTTACACACCAGATTAATTCACATGACATTCAGTGAGGTGTCCTGTGAACTTTAGAAGAAATTTCACTAAAATAGTTTAAGCAAATTGCAAATGAGTTCCCACATCTGGCTTGAACTCATCTATCATTCATTGTAACACGAATAAATGAAGACATTCATCACAAAGCACGCAACAGAAATTGTGTTCTCCTATTGATATAATTAAATACTCATAGAGGGCTAAATGCATAATAGCTTCCAGACCTTTTATTTCATGCCAGAATTCAATGGCTCCATACTCATATGTTCCTAGTCAGAATCATTGTGAACCCTCTCCAGTTTCTAAACATTTATTGCTAGTGCAGTAATAATAAACATCTTGCATTTATAAAATGTAATGTTGCCTAGAATTTTTCATTTTTCAAGAATGTAGATCACACTGTCTAATGGCTCTCATATGTCCAGCATGCCCATGAACAATTTGTCTTCTCAGTGGAGTGTTAATCTGACACCTCAAGGACAGAGCCAGTTTCAAGAAGACTCCGAGAAAAGCTGGAATATTTCACGTGTTGCAATAACTACTGAAAGCCCAAGTGTATTTACTCTGGGATTACCCAAATCTCTGGATTATATTACTTATGCTTTTCAGTGTTTTATTCTAATGGGAATTATTAAAGATGCCAGGAGATTTGCTTTGTTCTTTGGGCATATGCCAAAAATAATTAAGAGACTTTTATAGTAATAATGACATATATTGTGCAATCCTGAACTGGATTTAGGGAAGGGTGTGAAATAGGTTTGCTGGATTGCTAAAATTCCTAGAGACACAAAAAAGTAATACACTCAATTCAAACCTATGAACACAGAATATCTTCTGTAACAATGAAAATCAAGACATGTTCTATCATCCATGTCTTCCTTTTGTAAAAGAGCGAGGGCTAGACTGATGTTCCCATCTCGCTTCTCATGTCCCTGTAATGTGTTCCAGTCGTGCCATAATTGTATCAACCTAATCAAAGATCTGTTTAGTTTTATGGAGAGTTGTCTTCTGTCCTTACTGGGCTTTGAATCAAATGCTCCCATGCATTTAAAGCTACTATTCTATCCATCATAACACTTAGCTGAAGAATTAGATGTGCTTTATATTCTAGTTAGAAAATAATGGAAATTAAATTGACACGTAATGAAAATGAAACTCAATTAGATAGGAAAAATATTCTGTCCTTCCAAAGTGGCATAATTACCCTTACTGAAGAATGATTTCTCCAGGCTTGTTTGCCTGTGGTCCAATTATATATGTGAATGCTTACTTAAAATAGGGCCCAAAATAGCTGGCAAACAAACCAGCTCATGGGCCAAGGAACTGAATAACTCAGTTTACACTGTTTCCTGCCAGCAATAGAGTATTTTTGTCAGAAAATTGGTGACCACACCCCAGAATTTTATTGGGGTTACATTAGCCACTGGCTGTGATATGACCTTGTTCAACCTCAGATGTCCACAAAACTCATTTACAGTGCAGATCACATAGTTTATTGTTGGACATCTTGTTTGGGATGAGATGAATACTTTCCTCAACATTCCTGCTTCTCCTCACAGATTGTGAAGTGAGCCTGAACTGACAAGATCGGGGTGGATATTTACCTGGAGCTACATGACCCTTGCTTTGCTTCTCCTCAATGACAGCAGCAGGGAGTGGTGACACTTGGCTGCATTGAGTGTTCCAACACCCCTGTCATCCTGAGGGACCATTCCTAAAGGAACATTTGCTGTTCCAAAAGAAAGGAGAAATCTGAACGGTGGTCCATTTCATAGTCATGCATGGCTTTCTTCTGCTTTGAAAACAGAAAACCCGTTGTTTGGCTAGGGGAAATTTCTACCCTGATGGTGAAAATTATTTGTTACCTCTGATCATATAATCCTTTCAAGGAAAATATTGTCTTTCCATCTTTATTTACAACTTTATAATTAATTTGAGTTTTATTTTCTAGACTTATCTGCCACAGAAACTGCTGACATAGGAGGAAATAGAGGGATGGATTGTAACTGGAGAAGTTTTGTTTTTACTAACTGCTCACTTTCATTTAGGGGGAAGGACAAAATTAATATTTTAGATATTGCGCTCTACTCAGGTAGAAGGCAAAAGAAACTTTCTTCACCTACTCCAGACCTTGTATTACTTTATTAATGGAATTTCAGTGTGAAATTTATAAACTCTATAGGTCAATGAGACACAGACATTTAAAAACTGAAGTCGTTGTTGAAAATTAGAGTAGTAGTGTGACAGGTCATTTAGTTGTTGTTTAAGTGTTAATCAAAATCATTTCTCACTAGCAGCTCTATGAAAGAGCTAGAAATTAATTTAGATCTCTGGTTCTAGCTCCAGGACTTCAATGACAAAAATATGTTCCTGAATAACTGGCAAATTTGTATTCTTAAATTGTTTCAAAACACTTTGCATGTTTTCAGTCTTGGATTTCTCATTTCATTTCATCATCTTTTTCTTGCCAAGAAGTCCATTGTCTGGCTGGGGAAAAAAAATGTTTATGTGAAGCTCATATTTCGTTGTTAAAAAAGTGGTTTGATCTAAAAATTCCATTCATATATGGTCTTTTCCTCAGACTCTATAGAATCCAGAAATTTGCACTCAGTTGGACTTTGAGACTGTAATTCATATACCTTCAATTAAAGTAAATAGACTTTAATCTGACTGCTACAATGTATTAATTTCTTCCAATAAAATTACAAATATTGCAACCAAGTAAATTGTCACAACACTCTGCAGTAATGTTTTTAATCACATTTTCATTCTGCTTGTAATTTATCTGTTTACAGGGTTATTTATTTGTCCCTCTTCCTATTTTTTTCTGAATTTATTTTTTGTTTTTGATTTCTTTGATTTTAGTAGAGCTTTTGGTATCAAATCATACTTGAAAAGAACAAAGAGCCTATGCAGCTTAGACTGAAACTCTGCTTAGGTGTTGCATAAATGCACCCACAGGAATTGTAGCACTTGGAAAGATTTCACATATGAATTCTAAACCACACCCTCATGCCATTTATATTCAAGTGATTATTGGAATGTCTTTTGCTTGCCATGATCCAACACTACTGGCAAGCAATATTTTGGGTGCTCTCAAATCTCAGGAGATGAATGTATACAGGATGAGAGTGCACAAAGAATAATTTTACATGGATCTTTTTCTTTGAAGTAGGCAGAATCAGAATGCTTGTCACTGGCTTAAAATAATTACATATGGTAGTAGTTGTTCAAACAGTTTGAGTCCAAGATAGGGCTGAAGGGTGTAGTGTTCTGTCTATGGTAAGAACACCTGGTCTCAGGGACCAACTACAACAGCCTGGGGTGACTGGAGTGTAGATGATCTTGAATGAAAATTTTTTCCCCCAGTTCAGCACTTGGGGTGTAGCATTTTCATGAAATCTTCAATAGCTTTTTTATCACCTGCAAAAACCCTTTCTGTAATCCATGATCATCTTCCTATGCCAGCTAAAATAACCTCAGGAAGTTTGTCTGTGTTTTATACACCAGCCACTTCTGTATCATTCTAGAGCAGCCTCAAACAACTGCTGAACAGCGGAATTGGCAGTCAGTGATGTGCAATGTTCAGTAGACACATTGCTCCTTATGTTCACTTACTTTCCTGATTTAATGCAGTATTTGCTGGTATTACAAGTGTTTTACACCGATGTCACTTCAGATTCCCCTTTTTGAAGAGAAAAAAGAAGGATTTGCCTAAGTTCCCTGTAAAAAAAATAGAAGGCTTTCTAAAACTGAAAATTTAAAGTCTGATAATCTCTCTGGTAATTCTCTTTCTGATTCATTGCTTTATAGGCCAGAAGTATGAAGCTATGAAATTTTTAAGTCTGTTGCCATAATGTCATTTCTAGTAAAGGTCTGATGTGACAGCCTTTAACATTAAAGACAGGAATTTCATGTTTTTTTGCTGGCATGCAAATTCTGCAGTTAAAGCATTTACAAGAGTAAATTTATAAAGTCAATAAAAACCTTAAACCATAATACACTAAGCTGATCTGTGCTACTATATTCATTTCTCTTCAGTTCTGTTGAAGGTGCAATCTTAACCATGACCAAATGAATATTAAGATATTCAACATCTCATCACTAAAAAAATAGGACTTATTTTAGTGGAGAATCAGGAAAAAAGTAATGTTGAAAGTTTTTCGAAATAGAAATTTAAAAATAAAGTCAAATATTCAAAACTATTTTTACAAATAATACATGAGATGAAATTATATATTTGAAAACTTTACCTCTAGTATAATGGGCTATCAGGTGTTTCTACAAATGGTGTTCTTGAGATAACATCAATCCATCACTAAAAATGTAATAATTAATATGACACATAAATATCCCCTACCATTTAAATTTGTTTTCATTATAATGTCAGACAAAGAACATTCTAGTAAAGACAAATGAATATTTTAAAATGGTTTTCTTTTTTTTTGTTTGTTTTTTTGAATTCTAGGAACCTGAGTGCTTTCCTTATGTGTCTATTCATATTCGGAGTTGCATTCACTGACGATATTTACATTGAGTTTATTAACTGCAATTTTTAATTTTTATATATTAAGTCTCAATGACTCCTTAATCAATGGACAGAAATGGGCTCTTTGAGGAGGAAGTTTGTGTAACTTACATTGCATTTTTATTCTCCAGTGAAATGATTCAGGCCCTTGAAGAACTTATTTCTCTCTGTTGGCTGTAAATTCTGCACATGTTTACATGAACGTGGTTGTGTGGTACAGACCTATTACAGGCAGTAGAATGCTGTCTGATTTTCCCTGAATGACATTTTGTAGTAAATATATTTCTTTTTCTTTTTCTGTAAGTCAATAATGCAGGTTTTACTTATTTTTTAAAATCCTATCTTTAGTATTTTTTGTAATTAAATGAGTTATTTAAAACTAGTTGAAGAAAAAAAATTACTTCCTCCATTTCTACTTTTCCTAAAAAGTTTCTAAAAACTATTCCTCAAGGATTAAGAGAAAAATTACTCCTAAGGTGCTTATTCTGCCAGTATAAGTGCACTTTTTTCTTACAAAAACTATTTTTCTATATGTTTGCGTACATCAATTTGATATCAACATTACAAAGATATTTGAAATTCCACAGTTCAGGAAGTAATAATAGTAAACAATTCGTGAAACTTCATAACAATCACAATATTTCAGGTTTTATTAAAACATCTACCTTATAAAACTGGAATTTTTATTATTCAAACCACAGACAAGAATAAATTCAGGAATTAATTTAGCTGCACATGGCCATGCTGCATTATACTATACTACATACATACTTAAAGATGTTTTGATGAGAAGTATTGATAGTTTCTAAAGCTAAACACTTATGAAACCTCTACAGAAATGCAGATCATTACCTAAACATTTGAAAAATGATTTGCACTTGCAATTCACTTATATGGTTTAATTTTAAAAGCTGTTTGATATCTTCTAATTTCTGAAACACTAATTTAAGCATTTGCTCTGCGTTGAACAACTTACAAACCCCAGGAGTTCCTAATGCTCTTCACTCTTAAGGCTACTGTATTTCATTTAGCCTCATTATTTTCAATTACATGGCATAAAAGGGATTTCCAGCATGACACATGGGAAGAAATGGACACAGCTCCTATAACTTGCGAGTGTATAAAGGGCATATAAGTGCTATTTGCCTGATGTTTCACTGCAAAGACTGGTGGTGGTGGGATATCTTGTATCTGAATGGTTGGTAAGCTTCAAAATTATCTTCCATTTCCCATCTGTTTCTGTTTAAATTTGCAGATGTATTAGCACAACTCAAAAGTGTGCCTTGTTATTTTGACCCATTGCACTGTAATTTACATGAATAGGGAACAGAAAGAAGCTTCAATCAATAACTGGAATCAAAACAACCATGAAAATCTGGATCCAGATGCTCTTCCCTCTATTGCTATAGAATAAACTCTTCCACATACAATTAGTCTGCAATTTAAAATATTTGTCTCTTTAGATCCATTTTCTACTATCCTTCAGAGAAGCATACCTGTAAGACATCAGGAGTTACGCTGAAAATCCACCTATACACAAGGCCTGTATGGGACTTTTTTAATGATGTTTGTGGTAGATTGGATCCAAGTTTGTACAGTTATGAGTTTGTAGTAAAAATAAGTAAAGCTTGTTAATAATTCACACCATGTGGACTGAAAGAAAGTTCCCTAAAAAAAATAAAGCACTCTTGTCTCAGTTTCATAATATGAACAGGGATAAAAGCAGTAGCAAAATAAGCAAATATGTTTCTAATTGTGACCTTTAGCAATAAGTAAAAAGCAGATGAGGTGAACCACTAATGAAACCAGTAGATTTTGGAACAATGAGTAGTTTCTATATTAGCTTTCCATATGTGTTGATTCAATTAGGGGTTCATCAAGTCTTTCTTCTGAATTGTCATTTGGCTTTCTCTATGGTAAAATAATTTCAGATTGTCGTAGATTTACATATATTTCACAGGTAAAACTGTTTCTTAAGCCTGGAATTAAATCAACCAATGTCTTACTGTATCTTTATGTCACTCCAAAATACCTCACTTAGGGAGTTTGTAAATATTTGGGTCTTCATTTTCCAAAAGAAAATGCATCAAGTCTTCAGCTTGCTGAGACAGGAGCATTGAGTTCAGGCCCAGGTCCTGTCTACTGAGTCAGGATCCTAGATTCTGAATGTCTCCAGAAAAGCATAGATTTACAGACTCGGTAACGTTAGAGCTAGTGAGTATTTTACCACACTGATACTTAAAAGAGAACGGAGGCAAAAAAAGCAAAAACTCCTAACTCTGTACCGTGTCTATATAGTGCTTCCATATAAATGTAAGTACATGACTATAAATACATATTTACACAGACGTACACATGCATACATGTACATGTAAAAATGTATATACATATAAAACCTTACACTCTTCAAAGAGGAAAATGAAATAGCCTTTAACATAGCACTTTCCCTGCTGTTAAGCAGGAAAGTTGCTTCAGCCTTCATGAAAGATGATTGGACATTGACCCTTTCCTGGCAAATTCTGTTGCATTAGTAAGTTGGCATTTCCTAAAGAAATATTTTCAGAAGGTTTCTAGTTAGAACAACAAACTGTGTTACAGGTTATAGGCACAACTCCTACCAATTTCAGCAGGAGTTGGAAGTGTCCATCTCTACACTTAAGAATGAAGAAATAAAAGTGCTGGAATTTTGTAATTTACTTTGGTTGCACATGTAGCCCTCCTGCCAGGTGTTAGTGGTAGTAACCAGGACTGGGTTCAATAACGTCTAGGTGACTCCCTCTAAAAAAATATAAATGGTAGCTTGGTCCCCCACCTAAAACACCAACATTTAGGAATTTAATCATTTAACCTCTTACAGGTGTTCCTTCTCCCATTGCAAGTAAGCAGGAGTTCTGAGAATATGAAACCACAAAAAAACTTTTATTTGGGAAAATATAGTTAAGTATATAGTTTCAAATAGTAAGGAAAACCCACAGAGCATGTTGGGGATATGACCAGCTTCACAGTTCTCTCTGTTAGTCACACAGCTCCTCATGGTGCAACACCCTTTCCAATGTCAAAATAACCAAGCATCAGCTAGGACTTCAGGTGATGTTACTCTACAACACTTTGTCTTTATGAAAGAGCTGCATTACTCTTGTCATGGTACCAGTTTGGGGTTTTATTTGTTTGATAATTTGTTTTAATTTTGTTTGCTTTGGTTTTGTTTTTGGTTGGTTTTGGTTGGTTGATTTGTTTGTCTGTTTGTTGTTTTTTGTTTGGTTTGGTTTTGGTTTTGTTTGCTTTGTTTTAAACCCAAAAGCAGGAAATGGACCTGCTGGAACAAGTCCAGAGAAGGCCATGTAGACGATCAGAGGACTGGAGCACCTCTAGTATGAAGACAGGCTGAGGGAACTAGATGATCTTTAAGTTCCCTTCCATCCCAAAACATTCTGTGATTCTATATCAGATATAACATTCAGGATGTTGCTTTTTGGTCTTAGATGCTGCTCCTAGTCTGCTCCTGTAAATTCATATCTTACATATCGACCATTGAAGAACCTGTACACCACTGCCCTAATTTCCTGCTAAAATTTTTTTACAGAAAGAAATGGATAATTACCAACAAATAAAACAAATACAGAAATACTTGTTTCTCTATAAAAATGGAGGATTTGTTAAGCTATAAAATTGTGTTCTATTTTAGGGAATATAGGTTAGCAGAACTGTCTTGCATGTTCTACTGAGTTTGGTTTTTCTTTAAATTTCTATTGGGTTTTTTCAAATCTTCATTAGTTTTCTGAAAAATGGACAGTGACAATATTAAACATATTATTGTATGTTACAGGGGGAAAATTCAAAGGAAAGAGCAGTAAAAATTTGAGAAATAGAAAGCAGATATTTTGAGAAATTAGAACTATCAGTCAAGAAATTGTAAAATAAAGTTCAGTTAGACATGAATTCTAATGCACAAAGGGAAAATTTATCAGACACCCCAATCACTTGAAAGGAAAGAATAATGAAACAGTACATTTCAAAGGTGTTTGAATCAGATAGGAATTCATAACACAGCATGATGGCTTAGGTGGATGTGATATTGGTCTGCCTGGGAACATCCCAGTGTGTCTCCTTGAATATAAGTGATCACACTGCAGCACAGGGACTATTCAAAAGGATGCAGACAAATTGGAAAGGACTTCACAGATGTGAAAGAAAATATATGAGGCCAGATGTTGATTACGGAGTGTTGTGCTTTTGTTGGCTCACTTTAGAAATTAAATCCATACACATACAGCATAAATACATAAACACCAGGGGGAAAGAATTCTTGTTTGCTGAAATACAGGAAAGTACAGTGGAAAGTGCATTAGAAGGGAGGTAAGATAAGAGGAACAGCAGGGAATATCTCTCACACTAGAAGAGTCTTGGAGGTTAGATGAAAGGATCTTTTTCACCTGAAGTATTTAGAACGTGCTTGCATGGAGGGAGGTAGTCTCACACCCCTGTAGTTTCATGAAGGAGAGGGTTTGGGAATTTTGGACCAAAATTCTATTCAGTAAAAGAAAGGTGTTATCGGATATGGGCATCATTCAGGGAACTGGGCATTGTTCTGTGGCAGACTTGGAATGACTTTGCTACAAGCTGGAATTCTCTCACCCTTGTTTATCCATCCTTGTGAGACATTGAATCAGTTGTCAGTGTGAAAACAGCAGATCCATTAATTATGGATTTTTTTCTTCATACTAATTTTATCAGCTAATGGGAGTGACTGGGTTGCCATGTGAACCCTGATGGACATATAATGCTGGCACAGAAGTCCACAGGGCTGTTTGTTATCAATTGTTATTGTTAAAGCTACAGGAAAGTGGCAAGGCTGTCGGGCTGGCCCTGGCCTGAAGTGGTGTTAACGGAACAAAGCATGGAAAAACTGCCAGACATGACATGAGAAATTGCGTGACATAGCAGATAGCAATAGTAAGATAGTAAGAAGTTCAAGAAAATAGCAAATAGTGCCTGGGGAAGGGCTGGCTTTCATAGGTTTTTCAAGTGGCATTCCATGAGGAACAACCAAACTTCTGAGATAATTGAATTACGTCTGGACTGGGTACTAATCCGGTCTTTGGAGAGCAGTCTTGCATTTGATTGCTCCAGCCTTACCAGTAAAATAAATCAAATCTGTTCTTGTGACCATATCATGTGAGTTGAATCTTCTTCCATGATCAGAAAGCCTGGGATACTAGGGGAAACTTTCCCAAATTATTGTCACCAGTAAATTAAAGCTGTATCTATTCTGATTGCAAAATAAATATGCCCGAAACATGAGTTGGAAGTCACAACGTGGAAGACTGAATGCACCCTCAATTTCAAAACATCCTGGAGGATTTAGAACTTGTTCTGATTTTCATATAACAGTAGTAGAAACATTTATAATGTTTCATATAGAAACATGTCTATAAAATAGTGCCAGCAAGTGCTACAGCACTAAAATGAATAATAAAAATAGCAACAGCAATAGCAATAAAAATACTAATGAATTGAAGAGCATCAGCCACCAATAACCACATAAACGTAAAGAAGAATATTCAAGACAACCATTGCTCAGAGTCAAGAATTAAAAGGGTTAAATCGCTGGGATAGCATAGAGCCTCATTTGATCACGCTTGTCTTTCACCAC
The DNA here is from genome assembly GCA_013398055.1 of Ifrita kowaldi. Taxonomy (NCBI): domain Eukaryota; kingdom Metazoa; phylum Chordata; class Aves; order Passeriformes; family Cinclosomatidae; genus Ifrita; species Ifrita kowaldi. Next base: position 171,814 of record VZRS01003593.1, on the reverse strand, counting down.
TGTCCATCAACAATTTAATCTGTAAGGCTAAGCTCCATGCACACATTTGCACCTCACTCAGCTATTAGGCTACTCTGGGAAGTCTGGTTAAGCAGAGTATGGCTGCCACAGAAGTTTTTATATGACTGACTGACATTTATACCTACCATGTCCCACAGGCTTTATGAAGAACACTGTTTAGTACCAGAAATGTTACATTGTGGTGGGTGAACATGATACAACCATGGTGAGAAAGAGAAATAGATTAAACTACAACTTTGGAAACTATATCCTATTTTTCTGGAAAGAATGATTTTGTCCTGGATTATCCTGGGGAGAATCAGTTGTCCTGGTTTTTATTTCTTTCTTTTTTTCCCTTAAATAAAAAATGTGTTGAGTTCTTTAACTTCCATCTGAAACCACATCAGAGCTGAGCAGAAGCAACCTTGTTTTTGTCAAGATTCGATCTTAAGCAATCAGGGGAGATATCTGGATTACTGATCAGAGCTACTCCATTGCTCAGCATAACACATTTCTCTTTCTTCCATTTTGTAGTTCTTGGCCTTCATCCAACTTCAAAGTAAACCATCCGGAAATGATTCTTTTTCTCATTTTACTTTCTTTCCTTTTTCTTTTTCTTTTTTTTTTTTTTTTTTTTTTTTAAGAAAATGCAAACTGTATTAATTTACAGTAAGAATCATGGCATTATTTTAGAATTATCTCCATGTTCCTAGGTCTGCATTCTGAAAGGAATGTCAATAATAGGTCTAATGCAAACCCCTTGATATCTGTGGGTATCTTCCCTCTGAGTACATTAAGCCTTAAATGAATACCATTGGAGAAACGCGCATGCTTTTGCTTTATGCATTTATGCCTAGTCACAGATTCCTAAATGCTGCCTTGGCTTTTGAAAATATGTGCAAAGGCTGGTTTGAGAGGTGGAGGTTTGTCTGGATGCCATTCTGTTACAGACAAAGCCAGGAAAATCCTGAACGAGCTCCAGGAAGAGTGAAATTTGCCAAGACACTAGCTGAAGCAGGAGGTTCCAATTTGTTTGGACACTGAGTAATATGTGCATGAGAGCTTCTGAGGGAGCAGGAAGAATGGAAGAGAGCACAGGGTACTCCAGGATGAGTGACTACAATGCTTGCTCTTATCTCCTTGAACATTTTAGCTCCATTAAACTATAAAACAGATCCTTGGCTGTATTGATGGCAGTACAGCCCACTGAGGTGGTGGCAGCTGCTGTGCATCTTCACAACCTGTTTGCAAGAAAAGAAGACAGGTGCATTGACACCCTAAAATAGGAAAGCAACCAACTTAGAGCTGATTGAACTTTGTAGCCATGTCTGGATAGTCCAGAGACGGATAATTACAGCTTAATTTTCAGGGTGAATTTTGCCTGAAGTAGGTTTAGGACCATGGAATAACACGGATTCTGTGCTCTGGGCAGGTAGGGCAGGAACACTGAAGAAGGGACAAGGAATTTATTGACTTCTGAGCCTTTCTCATCTAAAAATACTTTTCTTCTATAGTCAGAAGAAAGCACCAAGCTTCTCAGAGGATTATGAATTCCTTCTAAAGTAGGTACTCTGGATGTGTGAGGAGCATCACTTTATAGATCATCACTTTTCTCCCCTCTGTGAAGGAAAATTTGACATCTTGCTTAGATTTAGAAAATGAGTTTGAAACAAAGCTAGCCTTCAATACAAGCTCTATTTGAATGAAATGAGATGTACTTAGCTGGCTGTTTTCTCCCCGGTATTTTCTTATTTCCCTGGAACCATCCTCTGTGTTCTAATATGAAAGTATTAGAAGCACTTCAGTGAAAGATAAGGATAATACATTCCCTTAAAAAAAAAGAAAGTCATATTTGATTTGTTTTGAACCCTCTGAAAACTAAGCTTCTTCCGTGAAGAGCTTTAAAAGAAAGAAGTATAGCTAAATGTGTCTGGTGAATCCTATTTTTCATGGATGTACTACTTTGGTGTGGTTGTAAGAAAGAAAGGGATGAGGAAGGTGAGTAAACCATTTTAGCTTAACAAAAAGATGTAACTGCATGGCTGGGCATTGATTTAAACTGTGTGACCAAATGCAGTGTTTAGAAGTGAGAAGTAATGAAAAAGAGGATATGTACCTCTTGGCTACACATGTATTGCCACAAGGGGGTCTGAGCTAGCTCCTGTGTCACACGGAAAAAAGTGTGAAGATGTTTGAATTTTGCTTAGAAGCAATTGAAAAAGGAGATGGAATAGAACAAACTTTCAGGGAGGAACAGAGAGGAGAATAGAAGGTTGTTGACTCTCTGATGTTCTTGAGCTTGGAATGTCCCATCTTCCACTGCAATGAAGATGTCAACTAAATTAAGAAAAGTATAAGAAAGAGCAGCAAGGGTGAGCAAAGATGGTAAAAGGCAAATGTAAATAAATAAATATAGCAATGACATCTTTATTCATGTGGAAAAGATACATACTATTCTGAAATTAAAAACTTTAATTTAGTCAGACTTATACTGGCATGAAGTACCATGAAGTCTTAAAGTAGAACCCATGTGAAAAATCTGCAGAGATGAAAAGATAAATTTTCTGAAAGATACAGTAATTTAATTTTTGTGTGAAACACCCTTATTGCCCTCATAAATGTCCTGCATTTTGCAAATGATTTTTTAAATCAAACTTACATTAAGCTTTAATTTTTCATTAAATAAAAAGAGAAAAAAATAGGAAAAATATTTTTAAAAAAGTAAAGTGAAAATTAGTAAGAAAAAAGCTGCACACTTTCTTCAGGAAAAAATAAAAGTAATTGAATCATATTAACTGTACCAAAGGATAAGTCTAAGAAAAATACATAAACATAGGAAAAGTTTTGAGTGCACAAACGACCAATGCTTTTCTACAGTTACTTCTTTCCTTCAGACAAGTTAGTGGGCTCAGAAAAATCTGAAAACTACCTTCTTATATCACCTACCTCCTTGGCTGAACTCCTAATCATCAAAACATCAGTCAAGAAAAAATTGTGTAAATATTCATAAGGTACAATAGCCGTGCTGACCACCAGAGGATCTGTCATTCCTGAAGCACGGCTCATGGTGGAGCAGGCTGGCTATGAGGAAGAAATTTTGTGGAATACTGGGGGGAATAAAGGATGGATAGAGAAAGTTATAAATAGAAATTAAACAACAAGAAAAAAAATCTTTAAAGTGCTTTAGGCATCCTAACACTGATTTTCAAGCTTAGTCTTATTATTTTAGTTCTTTCACATGCAATGCTGAAAGCTTCATTGTTGTAGATAGCAATAAGTAGTCTCTGAATATCAAAAATTATTTTTTCTTTTTTTTTTTCCTTCCCATTTCAGGTAATTTATGTCTGACTCCTTATATTTTTTATTGAAAATAATTCATATTAAGCATTTCAGGTCCAGCCCTATCTCTCTGTATATATTTTCAAATAGACACCTATCTTGAATTTAGTCTTGACCTAATTGTGTGATTCTAGTATTACGTTTATCTAGACAAAATGAATCTTTCACTAAAAGGAACTGAGCCTGCAGAAATACAAGATGTTATGAACTCCAGATAGAATATATACACAGTCTAGTTTGGAACAAATAGTCATTGTCACAAGGGTTAAGAACAGGGCTTCAAGATTTTCGTGTGTTTTGGCAAATTCTTCAGTGCTTTACTCAATTGAAGTGATCTATTGGAGGTATTTTGTGTCCTGTGTCTTAATTCTGAAGACTTTAAGACAGCTTGTATGAATCTACATATGGAATGTAATAGCTGCAAAGCAGTCAAACGTTATGGCTGATCACTTGAGGTTCTTTCAGCTCCAAATGTTGAGGTTTCAGCTCGAGATTCAAATGAAAATGGTGTGTGGAAAAACAATTCAGAAGAGAGAAAAAGAGAGAGCAAGGAATCGGTGAGTAAGAAACTGAAGACTTAAAACCTGAGTAGGAACACGGGAAAATGGGAAAATAAAACAGAGGCAAAATTATGCCTGGAACATAAGGATAGGGAGAAGGGGTAAGTGAAAAAATTAGTAGGAATTGGAACTTGCATTTAAAACCTGAATGATATCATATATTGATAACAATGTAAGAGATCTTAAAAATGGGCCTAGTCCAGAGATACTCAGTTGGAAAAATAAGCAAAAAGCTGTGATGAGATCTGAGCAGAGATGAGATGAATATGAGCCCATTTAGTCAAACCACCAATTCCTCTTGGAGCCTGAACTGAATTTGGAATAAATTCCAAACCTCAAGTTTTTCTTTTTGGTTCCAAAATAAGATCTGGCAACTCTCAACAGGAAAGGATTTATTTTCTTCACTACCCCCAACCAAAGAAAAGTCAAAATGTGAGGGCAGAATGGGAGATGTTGAAGGAGAATTGGTCAGTAGAAACACAGAAAATAATTTGGTAGAAATTGCAAGTAGAAAGGGTCAAAATGAGAAACCTCTATGGGAACCCAGGCAGTAACACACCACTAAATTATGAATGAAAAGAGAGAGGCAAATGTGATGTTAAAGAAACTGAACTTCCTGTGCTTTCAAGTTGTGGTCATAGCAAAATCTGGACTTACTAAATAGGTTGCATTTGCCTTGTAGGGTTCCATGACATAAATTAAATGACACATGTAACATGCCACTCTGAAATGTAAAATTATTGTAGAATGAGAATTTGAACAATGAGAAACAGCTTCCGCTTCTACTTGAAATTTCCTGTGCAAAAAGGCCTCAAGATTTGTTTCTTTTTATAACAGTTACATGTAAATAGGCCAAAGTGTCTTAACCAAAGTTTCTTGTTCCATAAATTTCAGTAGCTTCACATATGCAAAATTTTTAAGTAGGGTTAAGGAAGAATTATAAATTATGATTTTATTTACAGAAATACCAATATTACTACTTAAAGGACCAAAATATTTTTCCCCGATAACATCAAAGAAGTGGATCTTCAAAGAGACAGAGAATTCCTATATGTAGTAAAACTGAGAAAATCCCCATTCTTAGCTAGCAGAGCTATGCTAATTCAAAATAGTTAGAAACTGGCCATTAATTTTGCTCTCCTTTTGCAGATTTCTGTCCTGTAAGAATTACAGAAAGTACATTACTGTTGAAAAATACATAAACCGCTACTGAAGTATGCATCTTTTGTCATTTAACTAAGCTTGTGGAAGTCCCACCTTGTAATATAATAATAAAAGCTACTACTTGTCCTGCATTTGCCATCCATAAATCTCTAACCACCTTCCTCGAGGACAGTATCATTGCCTTGTGACAGATGGTGAGACTAAGAAGTAATAAAATAAAGCAAGTTACCCAAGATCACCCCAAAAGAACACCAACTCCCACTGCTCGTCCAGTTCAGAAGTCATATCAGGAAAAAAATACAGAGACAAATCTTCAGGGGTGGTCTGAAGCACTTCTGTCTGCAGAATTATTTCTGCAAATTTGTGGTGGAGGTAGAGAGTGTTATGTGTAAGTTTGGACTGAGAGAAAAGGCTCTGCTCCTCTATGCAGACTAGACCCATCCTATTAGCCTGGATTCCAGCCACTTTCACAGAAAAGAAATATGTTTTTCAGGGGCTACTGAAGGAGGAGGAGTGGGAGGATGAGATGCATGAACCCTAAAACATACTAACATGCTTTGTATACATTTCCACTGTGAAAGCTGAGCTTTTGGTTTCTTGATGCAACTAGTTTGTGGCACGAGCTGAGCAAGTGACGTTTATCAGCACTGCTAAGAAGCCCAGCAATAAGTCACTACAGAAATATTTATTACCTACTGGTAACCGCTGGTAATTGCTGAAAAAACAACCTGAAAGGCACGTCTACGCTCTTGCTGGAACAATTCACCATGATGTAATTCCCTAAGCACCTCCACTAGGAGACAGTAGTAAAAACTTATGAACATGTTCTCCCTGTTAACATTCTTTCCTTCTCTCTTTAATATAGCTAGAAAAAAATAAATCAGTGTGCACCCACAAATTCACTACAAAACAAAATCAGTTGCTTTAAGTGGGCACAGCACTGCACAAGTACATGTTAGAGAGTCACATAATCTGTAAGGGTACTGCAATTTTTTTCACATTCTGTTGTCAAGGAGTTTAATTCAAAGATATTTTCCTCATTTAGTGTTTAAAGGCATTATCACAGAAATGGACCCAATTCTCTAATTGCTGTCGTTGTCAAGCTGATAGAAAAACTACGGATGAAATAATACTAAGTCCCTGCTTTGGGAAATATTCACCTAGTATTTGTGAAAGCTCTCAATAAATTAATGCGTCTTTTGCAGCATAAGAAATGACAAAAATCTAAGGCTTGGTGAGATGCTGTCCTCCACTGCCTGCAGCCAGCAGTTCCTCCCTTCAGCTCCAGTCAGGACAGGGAGCAAGAACACTTCCAGGTTCAGAACAGCCAGAATATCAGATTGGCCAACATTTGGGCAAAATCACAGCCAGAGAACCTGGTCTGTTACCTCTCAGAGGCAAACCCTTCTCCTAACAGGGCGAGTCTTTAATTACCATTCCTCCTCCCCCTCCTCTCCCCCCACAGCACACTCAGCAATTCTCAACTCATCTGGTTAGTTTCAAACCCATATTTACACCAACTGGTTAGTTTTGTTCTATTAGCTCTCAGACCATTTAAACCATCTGGTTTTCCTCTAGCATGTCCTAGACCCCTGACCTGAGCGATCTCTACATTTGATGTTCATCCATGTCTGAAGTAACTGTTTTTAGAGGTGACAATCCCAATTTCACTCACTGGTGCGGGCATGGTCCCAGACCATGCTCTGTGGTTTCATGATGCCTGTGCATCTTCTCCCCTGCACCACCTCCTGCCACATCTGAGCCAAGGTTATACAATCCCTGCTACACGTGGTGCGGCAATAGGGAATAGGCACATTTTGTAGTCACAAAAAGAATCTTGAGTTCTAGTGCGCTTTATGTCTCCTACGGTATTTAACTAGTTCCAAAATTGTGATATTTTTTCCAGGAACAATATCACAGTAGAGTGTGCCTGGGTTTGATTTCTAGGGACTCTCGCTAAAATTCTTATGTGACGTCATCTCAGGCCCTCACCCAGAAACCTGGAAAAATAAATTGCCCTGTCTGGGTGTTCACAAAAAGAAGTAGTTCCTCATTTAAAAACAGTAAGTTTACATTAAGTGAGTTGAATGAAGTTTTATCAGGGGAAGAGGCCTTCTAAAACATTACCTTGGCAAACTTAAGTAACTAACAGAAGGTGAGACTGCTGTCCCCAAGGCCCAGCCCTGGCCCTGAACTCTTCCTACAGCAGCAAGGGGCAGCCAAGGTTATGGGCACTGTCCTCCCCCCTTCAGTTGCATCCAACTCACACAACTTATTATCCAGGCTCAAAATCCAATTTGAGGGCAGTTTAAATCTTCTGGCCCAAGTCAGAGGCAATCAGTTTGTAGAAGTGTGTGGGCTGTATGGGATCCTCAAAGGCAGGTTATTGCATCATAGGCAGCTTAGGAGCAGGCAGGGGGTTGGATGAATTGTTCTGGCAATGTTGAAATTTGCCCCCCAACATTACACTTTTCCTCCATTACAACTTTCTGCATCCTTCTCACTATGAGCTCATTGCTTCCGAAAAAAACACACAGCTTTGCTGGACACAGATGCGCTCATTCAGTGTGTAACCTGAAATTCAGGGGCTGCTGGCCAGAGCTTGATCAAACACACAGACGTGGCAGAGAGATGTGTCCCACAAGCTTCTCCACCACTGGTTTCAGGGAGCGACCACCAAACTGAGAAGGCTGGCCCCATTCTCTTAAGAGTGTTGTAGCTTCTGTGAGCTTTTCTACTCATCCCCTATGCAAAGACTAGGCTTCTCTTGCCTGAGAGGAGGTGTCAGTGAAATCCACAGGTTGACAACTGCTCCAGGTGTGTTCCATCATTCCACAACCAACTCACTGAGCCTCTTCTACTTGCCACCTCATCTCCTCTTGCCTTCCCATCACAGCCACATTTTGTCATGATTCTGCTGCACCAGTCTCCCCAGCAATATAAATGTCCAATGGGACAGTTCTTAAAATTTCTTGAGAATTTTTTGATAGAAATCGGACACATCGTATGGGAAATATTGACTGAAAGTTAGGGGTTTTTTTAAAAAGATGCTTGAATAATTTAGTTTGCAGTGAGGCACCTGTAACCTGAAGTGTTTAACTAAAGGGGGATATGGACCCAGTTTCTAAAAATATTCTGTTCTTTTTCTTCCTTCTTTTTTATTCTGCCTATATTTTTATGAAAAAAGGTATTTTCTATATCCTGTAACTCAGGTAAGTCTCAGTATAATTATAAGTGAAGGAAAAGCCCTTTTCTAGCCCAAGAGAAAATCAAAATGGGAAAATCAAAGCCTTTTTTGCCAAAAAGAAAAAAGCGAGAATATTTCCATACAAGGTCACAGTTACCTAAATAAATCACAGCCAGCTTCACACTCCAGACTGTATTTATATTTTGAGCCAGGGAACATCTGTTTAATAGTGGGTGGTCATGTAACAGTTTCATAGACTACAGGGCCATCAGAATACTCTTGGAGATGTCAGAAAGGGACTTACCCTGAAGTCAGTGAGTTTTAAATGGGAGGAAAGTAGGCCCCACTGTTCTGGAAGGTTCTCTTCTCAGAAGCCAAGTAAAACTACATGCCAGTAACTACATGGCAAAAGACAGATTGTCCAGAAAAAATTGTTATTTAAAATGTAAAATACAGACCAGAACCCCACAGCAGTTCCTCAATAATAGCTGCAATATTTTCTGCATAAATGCGTGAGACTCAAGATATGTCAGTGGCTTCCCAAGGTAGCAGAGTGCTGTCTCCCAGTATCTCCCAAAGGCTGGATGAGGAGCACAGAGAAGGCACAGACCCTGATAGTTTTTAACTATACCTTACACAGGTCAGTCACATTGGTAAAAAATTAACACAGAAAATGAACTCTGTATAATTTTGGATGTCCTGAGGCTAAGAGCACAGACATTGCTAGAGCTAAACGTTATTATTGTCCCCAGGCTATTGCCAGCAGTCTGCTGCCACTTGTAGGCACATCTAACTTCACTGACTATTGAGGGACCTTAGGGGAACTATACCCCTTTCCACAGCTCCCAAGAAACCAAGAACATGACATGCTGCAGGGAAGAGGTGATCGCTGTTGAACACTTCCTTATGAGCATCTGAGGTGCCTCATTTTTTTGTCATTTTATGTATCTTCCTTCATTTAGAATTTTTCCCTGAAAGTGTATGTCTACTTATTTCACTTCAGGAGGTCAGAGAAGGCAGGGAAAAAGCAAAAATGATGCCTGTACAGAGCTGCCGTTTGCTCTAAAATAATTCTGTTGAAAGTCTCTTCTGGAACATAAATATCCTACCCCTTGGTCCAGTCCTTTTTCCTCCTGAAGGGACCAAATCCATCTCGGCATCCTGTCACAGATGGTCAATGTATTTTTCTTCAAATTGTCTTTGTTTAAAAAGTCTTTGGTAAACAGAAAAAGTGGCATTTTCCATCACTGTTACCTCAGGTGAGTCCCTGCTACCAGGCTAAACACTGTAGCTTTCCCGTGCTAAATCTGAGCCAGGAAATCCTTTCCTATATCACCAAAAGAGCAGGCATTTAAAGCATCTAACTGCAGATAGCCTGTTGCTATTAGCCAAACAGTAGGGTAGTGCATTAGAATCTTTTCTGCTGCCATGAAAATTGGAGGTACATTTTGTACAAGTCTACTCTGCCAGAAGTCCAAGAAAAAGTTTCAAGATTGAAGATGAACACTTCACTTTCCAAGAATCCCAAAACTGCAGGCATGAAAAGGACAACGAACTGTTCAGTGTCATGAGGCCTGAGGCATTCTACTACTGCCAGACTAAGAATTGAAGATTTTTGATGAACTTTAAATGTAGATGTCTTCTAACTTTAGGTACAGGCAACTCTCATATATGCATTTTTAGGCTCATTAATCCCTAACTCTTGCTAATTTCTTTTTTGTGTGACTAAGAAACTTCATTGAGAGAAAAGAACATGCCAACAATCTACCTTCCTTAACTGAGGGAGCAATGAAAAATACACACTTGTGAAACAATTCTACAGTGTGGCAAAAAAAAAAAGATACTGCTATGAAAAGAAAAACATTTGACTATTTGTCCAGTTTTTATGTTCCCTTCTCTTTTTCAGTTACCTGGATATGAATGGGGCTTATTGAAAAATTAATAACAAGAGCTTAGATGGGAAATATCCATAGGATTTTGTATATAAAACATTCTTGTCTAAAGGTCCTGATAAAACAGATGGTAGATATTAGGGGCCAGCATTCCCTATACACAATAAATAAGTACTGTAGTATCCTACATTGGTATCTCAGAATACTGTAGTAGTATTGTTTTGGGCTGCATGAGGATAATCTCAGTTCTTACAAGACATCGTTACTGTATTGATCAATGCTGTTTTAAACCAGTTGTGGATCTATGGATCTCTCCACGGGGAGAGGTGGATTTGCCTTAGTTAACTCAAATCCGATATGCCGCAATAATCAGCAGGAACAAGATGCAACTTACTCAACCTCTTTTAGATACCTCCACAGGTCCAGACTTGCTGCCTTCTTGCAGTGACTATTTCTCACCTTTGACCATGAAGGTGTTGCAGGCTGATCAGCTCAAATGCAGCCATCTGCAATGTGGGATGTTCCACTGTAAGTGGAAAAAAATGAAGTAGAGATTCACTGAGGGAATTGTATCAGACTCAGCATTTCTGAGTAGAAGTCCAGCAAAGAGCGGGCAAGCATTATTTAAGTTCTACTTAAACCTTGAAGTAGACAGCCAGCGCACACATGAGCTCACACATGGGAGCTCTGCACTTGAGATCATTTCAGTACTGTACAAGTAGCCCTTCTCTCCTGTCTGCGTAGGAGTGTAAGGGGTACTATTACAAACCATTGTTGTGATAACAGGGATTCTCCGACCATCTGCTGTGGCCAAGTTTCAATAACCTGGGAGAGGCCACATGACAAAATCAGCCCTGACATATACTGGTGTGGTTATACTGAGGCTGATTTTGGCCCTATGCATGTCAGACAGAAGTTTGTAATAAGGTTTCCTTGTTCACTTCTCTGACAATCTGCTTCAACTATTCTCAGAAATAACTGCTAACGGCAGATTCACTCCCACTGTTCAGCTTCTCTTTTTCTTTTAAGCTGAACCAGACGTGAGAGACAATGTAAAACCCTCAAAGTAACTCTAATCCATTTCCAAAAGATGCTTCAGATTGTACGGTAGCCCAGGATTCTGTTTTGAATAAACCCATGCTCACGCTCTTTGTAACTTAGTATTTCTAATGTAAGTGCCTGCGAGGAGGAGGAGGAGGGGAGAGAGGTTCATTAATAATCATGATGGTTTCAGTATTGTTGCATAACTCGGTCAATTTGATCATCCACTGGGCTTTATCGGGTTTGTTTTACTGCAGTTTGCTTGTGCCTGTGCAGTTCCCATTTTGGGGAGTTGTAGTTCCTGGGAGCTTTCATGCTATCCCCACTTCCAAGCGCTGTAAAGCGGTGGCCTGCTGTTTTAATCACGCCTCTCTTTCTCCAATGTTGTTTGCGCCCTGGTACAACCCATCTGCCTCGAATCGAGTGCTCCACTGGGGCTGCACACATCTGCCAGCCAGACTACCTTCGTACACAATTACTCAATCCACCGTAAGGCTCTTTAATAGGAAACAAGTGTGACAACGGCAAGCCTTTATTCTCTCACTCTCTCTCTCTTTCCCTCTCTCCCCCTCTCTCTTTTTATTTTTTTTTTCTTTCAACCACATAGTCAAACCGCCCTAATAGAGATGAAGCTTGATAGATCCACCCAGGTGTAGGTGAAATGGTAGAGCCTCAAGCGCAATAGATGCCGTGCTCTTGTGCTGAAGTTCAGCCCTGTGTCCTGAAGGGTTGTCTGGCAGCACAGAGATGGGTTGCTTTTTGCACAGTTAAAAAGTCAATGTGCTTCCTCCAGCTCACATGTATGACTAATTTAGAAAGCAACCTGGATCTAGGTGAGCGCTGCAGAACTGCCTCTTCTCTTCAGTGCACGGACAAAGCACAGCACACAGTAAGTGGAAAATTTGTATTTACTCATTTTACTTGGGAATTAATTAACTGTGTTTACTTTTGAGGGAATCCTCTAAAGGCTGGTGCAGAAATGAAGCAGAATAATGTTTGCATGCAGATCCCTTGTGTATATCTTCCTCTTTCATTTTACACTGTGCCCTTGTCCTGCTGCTTCAGCCTGATTACTCAGACCATACAGCTGGGCTGAAGAAACTTTCTTATCTAAAACTGAGCTATATAATGGTATCGGTAACACATGGGTCTGTTTCTCTATTAAGGTGTGTGTCTGTACAATATCTGAATATCTGATTCTGAGCAGAGCAGAAGTTTAATCACTTTCATTAAAAAATAGATAAACGAAAATGTTAAAACTGAGAAAGTTAAATAGTCCAAACCTCCTCTTTTTCTTTTTTCTTTTTTTTTTTTTTTTTTTGGGTGGTGGGGGTGAGGAGGGAAAGGAGGAAACAAGAATTAGAAATGTTAGGCATTAAAACATTAAAAAGGGAAGTCATTTAATGTGAAAAAGAAAGCTGCATTATTTTGTTTACCAAACCATTAATTCAAACATACTGAGAATGCTGCCAAACTATAAACTCACAAACTGTATAACTACAGTGATAGTAAAGCTTGAAACAAGAAAAGAAGGTTGCTTGTCTAAAATGCAAGAGGCATATTAGAACCAGATGTACAGAATCTCAACTTTGAATACTCAGTGTTTCATGCTTGGTTTAAAGCAGCCTTAAAATTGCCTTTACTTTGCATTTACAACTTTGGATTCGCTGTTAAACTGTGCTTGAACTTGAAGTCAAGATTTGATCTTAGCACACACATATTATTCGAGCCTCCTACCAGAGATTTACTTTGCTATTGGGAGTCTATTTACTACTGTACTGTATATCCTGAAGGACATTAACAAGCTTTCTGTGATGGACTTTCAGGTGGAATGTAAAATGTAAAAGAATGTGTCCATTGCATATACAGAATGTTCTCTCTGAGAAATAAACACATGCATTATAAAAGGGATTTGCCAGCACCTCGAGCAGATGATGATACACTGTAAGAATGCATACAAGCACGTCTGAATTTATTTTCTGGAGGATCCAATGAGATGACGCTTCTCACTCAATTTATTCTGAAATATTACTCAGGTTGGAGGCTGTTGTCAACACTGGAAGTGGAAGAAATGAGTCTGCACAGTTATGCCTATAAAACATTTTCATTAGTCTTCCTTTCTGCAGAAGAGGTGCTCTTGGACAGACAAGTATATGTGGTTCTTTTAATTAGCCATGGCTTACCTGTTACAGTTATCCTTTGTGCATGATAGCCATTAGCCTGATCTGCTGCTGACAACATCCAGTCTGTTAACACCAAGATTCCAAATACTGCAATTTAAAAGTTGAAGGTTTAGGAAGGTAAAACAACCATTCCAGAAGAAATATTTAGACCTGTAGTTACTGACATCAGGCAGTGGTCAACGTCTACCCCCTACAGGGAGAGAATCTAATTTCATTGTCTCCCTCATTCATGAACACTGTGAGAGCTCCAACTCTTACACTTGAGTACTGAAGTTATTCTCTGGCTCCAACAACTGCCTTGTAGTGGTTGGGACAGACTTTGATTAATAGAAAGTCATTTTCAAAGAACTAATAAATAGCATAACTAATAAATAACAGTAGGCATTTCCTCTCTCTTAAATTGCAGCCAGTGGAAAATGGCTTTTAGACTTTAAAAGCCATAGTCAGCAGTGGTTTCTTTCCAGTTACAAAGTGCAAGAATGAGTTCACAAAACATTCCTGCTTACCTTAAGTCAGCTGCATAATGTATGGGTCTTGAATACAACTTTGCAACACGGCATAGATAATACTACTACATAAAACACGGCCCTAGACATGGCAGTATAGACACGAGGTTAAGGTACAATCAAGTACAGGTGAGGTGACAGAGTTATGGGACACATTTTTTGTGTCAAATTCGCATCTATTGTGATGAATTTTGAGTGGTATTTCGTAATTTGCTTTCAATGCAACCCATTGCTCCATAAGGCATTTAGGGATAGGAAGAAAAAAGCTTCTGATGACATTATCAACTTAAATGTTTCATTTTATATAAACATACCTGACAAAATTTATCCCAGTTTGCTGGTTTATTTAATTCAAAACTAAAAAAGCACCATGTGTTTTGATTGTATGTGCTATGTTAGCTAGTGTGCTGTAATGTAAGTTTTTAATTCAGATATTACACATTTGCATTTAAGTTATAGGACCATTTACTACTTTGCAGTGCATTTTTGCAATAGAACAACTTTTAAATATTTTAAATAAGCATCATGTGATTCCTCTTCTTCCCATTTGTTTATCATGACTATGAGTTTTGAGTATGTGCAGAGTAACCACTTAACCTACTTCTTTTCTGTCTTCCACCACCTTTCTGGTATATATGCACGCATATATACACATATATACTCACAAGAAATATTATGTCCTATGCTTCTCCACACTTTGAAATGGAGTTTTGGATCTTTCAAGACCTCTTCTGTTGTCTTCAGTGCCCAAAATGATTTCAGCAAGAAAAAACATGGCATTTCCATATTATAAAGCTGAATCCTGACTTCAGCTACAACTCATGACTGTAACACAGTTTTGGCTTTATGCATAAACTTGATTGTCACTACCCTTACCCAAAAAAGAGCAAGGATCTGAAAAATATATCCAGATCGTAAAGCATATGTTATTGACCTATATGTTCAGACCCAAATTTTTCTTTAGTAGGCTGTGTTGGTGTTTTGTTTAAATGGATGAATACAACCCTGGGTGGCTTAGTTTAGGCAAAGACATTTGAGACTTTTTGCTATATCAGTTCCATGTTCAAAAAAGGGCCCAATGGCGAATTGTCAGTTTTACTTCAGATTTATAATGGAAGCATAGTGTCTAACACATCAGTTAACTATAGTAATAAAGAATTTGTTGATTACTCAGTAATAATTTTGAAAAGTTTGTTAATAAACATAATCTTACCATACTGTTTACTAACAAAACCACTACAGACAGAAATATTAACCACATCTTTTTGCTTTCTATAACCAACATTTCAGCTGGAGGCTTTAATTTCACTCCCACTTGCTAGTGTGGTGAAAGCTATAGGTATTGTATGACACAATGAATCCTGTTTTATCTTCTTTGATACTATTACTCATGGCTGCTAAAGATTTAATGAGTCTTAAACTAAAAAAGATGTAGAAAAAGTGCTTATAGGCATAACAATGTGTTACTGATGAGCATCAAAAGATTACCAGGACATTAGCTAGGGTTACAGGAAAACCTCAAATAATGTATGTTCCACAAATCCAAAATATTTTCCATAAGCAATCACTGATGAAAGTTTCTCTTCATCTGTATTATTATTCTTCATACAAAACATCAATTCTAAGCTAGTTCAGGTCTTTTTTCTGCTAAGTCCAATGTGCTGCAGTTCTGTCAGCAAGCACTGCTAGTGCTATTAACATTAAAATCACCCTAGTCGTTTATATCAATGCACTGCAAACTTGGAAATTTTACTTTCCAGAGTCTTGGATGCTTCTGTGAATTTATGTAGAAGTGAACACAGTTTGATTTTCATTCTTCTTACATTAAATAAGTATCAATGCTGATTTGATGCGTGAGCTGCTACTTAAGAGGGCATTTTGGGTACTGCCATGGAAACTAAGCCTTTGATCTAGGAAGCTTAAGTCCAGTGATAATTAGGTTTTGGTAGTGAATGTCTGACACATACTTTTTAAATAAGGTTTAATACCAAGTAGGTCTGATTTAAAGATAAACAAATATCTTAGGAATCTGGATGCAATAAGATTTCTTGCTGATGTCTATATTAAAACTAAATCACCTCAACTACAAAAAAGTGTTTTTCAAAATTTCTGGTGGATTCAGACAACGTTATATTTTGTGTCTTGCTGCTCCATATCAACATGAAAGTCTTAAAATACCATAAAGCTGTTCTTTTTGCTTATTTAACTCATTGGTATCACAGTAAAGAGGTGTTGATTTGTTGATTGTTGATAATTTTGCTCTTAATATATAGACTTGCAGATGTTCACATAAAGTGCTTGTATGAAATAATGCTGTCATTCTGATTTATCATTCTGATACTTTAGTACCAGTTCGTGAAGTGGTTTTTCTCATAATGAATGGTAAGTTGATCTTCAAAGGAGCTTAGATGCTGAGGGCAGCAGGTACAAATATTCAGGAATAATGGAAGTTAAACTTCAGGAAGAAATAGAAAATCATGCTTTTCTAGAGACAAGCTGCATACAACCCTCTTTCTCCTATGAGGTATTGGAGTGCAAATGTTATTAAAACAAACAGCAAAGGAGTGCATTTTAAAAGAAACGTGTCTCTCTCCTTCTTCTAAAAATGTGAGTTCACTTGAAATGATTAATGGGAAAGGCTTTCTGGGGTTTTTACTGCTGTTCTTTAAAGGGTGATAAAGATATATGAACCCCATGATATGCACAAATCCCATGCATGATGACTACAAGTTTGATTCAGTAGCTTACACTCTGGTGTAAAACCTCAGAAAACAGTGGTAAGGAAACCATGAATCAGAATAATTTATTTTTCATTATTTTTTTTCCTTTAAATTTGAAAGTGACAAAAATATTCAACTAGACTAGATTGTTGTGGGTTTTTTTCCAAGTCTTATTTTGGATTTACTATTTTAAATTCAATTCAAGTGTTATCTGAGTTTCTTCCTTGGAGTTAACAGCAGGGCACAATTTTTATTTTGATTTGTTTTAAAGTAACACCAGCTATGATTTTTGTTACTCTGACAACTTTAAAATTAAAAAAACTTTCAAACTGGGACAAATTGGGATAACAGTCCTGCATGAAGAAAGGGCCAAGGTCAAAGATTAGTTTGTTACATTTCCAGAATGTTGTACTGGACTTTAAAAGCTCCATGAATGTAAACCAGTCTTTGAAACATCCTCAGAGCAAATTCACATGGTGCATGTCACAGATGTGGGTCATACCTGTATAATAACATTAGTGTTACCCTCAAAATTTACATTGAATAAAATGAAAGGAATTCTACAAGGTAATGTGATTTCCACTGGAAGTTTTTTTACCTGGGTAGGTTTTCTTACAGTGCAAATACACCCTTACCTCTGGGGAACTGATACATGACACAGTTTTAGTAATGTTGGTTTTTAAATCATAGGCCCTATGCATCCACACAAACATAGGTTTTCTTTTCAATGCTGTGACAAAACTCCCCCCCCGTTTTACTAAATCTTATTTTATAGAATTCCTAAAGAACTAATTTATTAGTTAAGTCCAAGTATATTCCTGTTCTGTAGGAAGTCTTTTGTTTGACTGAGGGAGGGCAATGCCTGATGGACTTATTTTCCTAGTAAAGATTCTGAAGACAAAAGGCTGTCTATAAGAGCACAAAAGTTACGGATGAGTATGTCACCAACAATACCACGTCTGTCCCATGTAGAGTCTTTCAGCATCATCCTAGAAAGTCTTCCTAGTCCAACCTGCCCTAACACAAAATGGGGTATTCAGCTATGATCCCAGGCATTGTGCTTTAAAAATGCCATTTAAGCAGTTGAAACACAGCCTTCACAATATTTCATATGAATAAAGATGAAAACAAAACAAAGTAATAGTCATATTTTAGGGTCATAGTGTTGCCACGTGAAGACTGCTGCCTCTCCAAGCCAAATAATAAGCTGAAGGGATATGAACAGGGCCTGAAGGCAACGGTTTGAAGAGCTTTTTGCTCTGTAGGGAAAAGCATGTTTTGGTTTGTTTTGATCACCGAGACAAAGACTCCTCTCTAATAAATCTTCCATTGGTTAATGCATAGCTGAAAAGTGATACAGCACTGTGGTGTGGATGGAGAGGGACAGGATAGAACAGAAGTAACAGATAATGGCAATTCCAACTTTTTTATTTGGAAAAAACCCACCCTTAATTTAATAGAGATGATGTTAATTTCCCTTTGATGAAATAGAGATTTGAGAAGGCTGTGCAGATGGCCAGCACTGCAGAGAACAGCTCTGTCAGGGCTCCTTACGCATCCACAAGGACACAGCATGCCAGCAAAGCTTGATGGTCCATGGATCAGTGCTTCCACCTCTTCACAGGCCAAATTTCCACAAGCTGATATGATTTCCACAAGCATGTATGAGGTGGCAGGGATATACCAAGATAAATAAACCCTGTTTGTTATTTCATGGAACTTCTTGTGGTTCGCCATTTCTCCAGGTGACCTCACTTGGCAGCCATTTTAGCAGAAGAAAGATTTAATGACATGTCAAGTGAACTACTCTGTTATCACTGCAATGGCTCCCCTCACACCAAATTTAAGGCACATTAACAGGGTATTGTGGGAGAGCAGACACAGCTGATGCCCATGCAGGATTGGATCAGTGAAAAAAACAGATAATGCTGTCTCTAGAGGGAAATTTCTGCCAAAATACAGACTGACTTCCATAGTGCGTGTATTTAACATACGGTTTTTATTTAGCACCTTTATAAAGATTTAAATGTATATGTACTTGCATTCATAAAAAAACATGTCAATCACACTTCACATTATTGTATTTAAGATCTTGTAGGCTACAAATTTACTTATTGTTAGCATTTATCAGCATTTTCATGACCAAGTACAAATTTGATGAGGGTTGACAACACCCATTTGCAGCGATTAATACAATCTCACAGAAAACACGGGTTTATGAACCTGATAATCTCAAGTGTTTTGGATTTGTTTGGGTTTAAAAATGCCAGTGGCTACTTGTCAAACTTCATTTGTAAATCAAAACTGTTTTTCAATTCTACACCTGCAAAACAAGTGTTCAAAACTTGTAAACTTCTTTATGGATATATATTCTTGGCCTTCAGATATAGTGGAAAGAGTCCAAGACAATTTTTTATGGCTGAATTATAAACACCTGAAAAATGGAGTTTGAAATGAAAATGCTGACGCAGCTTTAATTATTGCAGCATGAATGATTTTATTATACACTATCCACAGTGTCTATACATACAAAGTACATGCTGTAGTGTTCTAATATTTCATTTAAGAAAAAAGCAATTACTTAGCAGATGTAGAGACCTACGCATAAATGGGCTAAAGCAATACCTTTATGCTGTTTGAAAACCTATATGGAATGTTATTACCACATAAAAGGGTTTATACTTTAGAAGACTCAAAGGTACAGAGAACCGGCTAAAGCAATAAACTGCTCTGGTGTACTTAATTAAAAAGCTTCATGTTACTGAAGTCAATTGAAAAACAGAAGGTTTGATTCTTTAAGGTAATTTTGTCCTTTTCTGTTAAGTGCTTATCAAGTGTTAAAGAATTAAAATGCTGTCCCAGCAGTTTAAATTGAGAATAATTTGCTTTCCTTCTATTGAAGGCAATTCTTTATGCTGTCAACCTAGACACATGTAATAAAACGGGCAATGTGGATGTAATTGGGTGACATGGTCGGATTTAATTTACCTTTAATTAACTAGAATTGTAGAAGAAGCAGGGAAATCAGTATTGAGACATTTCAGAAAACAATTTTTTAATGTCAGTCTTTTCACATAAACCTGGAAAACTTTGCAAAAATGAAAAAAACAAGAGGATTGCTGAAATATATTCCAGGTTTATAAGCACAGAATGTTAGAGTGGATTTTGACTCAGTCACATAAAAGACCAATCTCCAGGCTGGATTTGTTAGTGAAACTAGAAGGCCTATGAAAAATAATGGATTTCTGTGAAGTCTACACTCTTTTAGTGATGTTGTGCGTGATCCATTTTAAAGAATTTTTTTTAAAGTGATTTTTCCTCTGTTTTTTTTTTTTTTTTTTTTTTTTTTTTGTTTCTAAAATGGTGGTACAACTTCATGAAAATGCCTATTTTTGGGAAGTCTAAGGCTTGCATGCACTTTCTCAACAGGTGAGTGTGGAATGCATGTGACTGAATGAAGCCTCTTGTGGTTCCCTCTTTCTTGAGTGAGGTCTACATAGTCCTTGGCATGGTTTGTGCTGTGAGGTGATTCCAAGAGCAGGCAGAGAACAGCAGTGCCCTGGGCCCCACTCCCAGGACACACTCTGGAGCCAAAAGCCATGAGGTGGGTGGTTTGGATTCACCAAGCCAGGTCTCTGCCGTGCTCTGGGGACATCCACCTGGAGAGAGCTGCCAACTCCCAAGGCTTTATGTAGAGTGTTCAGCACCGCACAAAGAGACAGAGCAGAAAGCTCTTTCACCTGCGAAAAAATAGGAATTAACATAGGAATGATTGCTGTTTCTATGTCTGCTGTCTTGTTCAAAATTCTGCACTGTTTTACCCACTAGAACATGTAAATGGGATCTAATACCCAGATAACACAGACAATAAATTGTTAAGAATGCATACGAACCCAGTTTGTTGCTGATTCAAAGGAATGTTTAGGTCCCATGTGGTTCCAGCATGGTTTTATGTCTGGAGAGAAGAACAGAACAGGTATATTTTTAATTATTTGGAAAGAAGGGGAAGAACTCAGTTGCAGTCAATTTTAAAGCTGTTGAACCAAATTTACAGGATATAGGATAACACATTCTGAATTAATTCCTATTTCAAATCTAATAGTCACAGTAAAATTAGAACACTTGATAAAAAATTCCAGATTACTACTACAGTTAACTACCATTGCTGAATTACTGATTTTAATTTTTCTGACTCCAGTTCCAACTATTCATTTTTGTAACATTAATGTCCATGTAATTCATAGTCCTTCAATCTTTTTCTTTGGTCTAAAATATTTTGGTGTTTATTATAAATATTGGTCCCAGATTAATTTCTAGTTATATAGCCTCCTCTATATATTCACCAAAGGCAGGTAAGGACCTCCACTGAATGATTAATCTTTTAGGTTCATACTATTGCCCTCTGGACATAACTCTTTCCTTCCACTGAAAGACCAGTAGTAACTATAGAAGAATTCTATAATACTCACTTCCAATCAGGAGATGCTTGTACTAGGTGCTTAATGATACACATGATAAATCTGGAGCTGGATTCAATATAATGTTATATATTGTCCATCTCTTTGCTCACTCTCAGAAATCCTCTGACAGCATGGGCACCAGAACTGGAAACAAAATCCAATGGTAGTTACACTAAGGGAAAAATGTATAGAAGTAATTTAATTTCAGTAACCCATACTTCTTTCTTTGGTTTTGATTACAGTCCTTCTTTTCATTTCAAGACAATGAAAATAGTAATCCTATCAGTTCTGCTTGTTGTAGAGGTGTGGCTTGATTGGTTTTTGTGTGACTCACATTTTACATCAGATCATGTAAATTAGAATCAGGCTCTGTATATATAAAATTTTAGGTCTCAATGGGTTCATATTTCATTTAGTTCTAACCTTTTCCTTTAATTAACTGTATTATACCCATACTACATAATGCAACCTAATATTTCAATCAATCTTTAAGCTACTTTCATGAGAGGATATTAGGTTTCTTCTGCATGATATATATTAGGTGAAATCAAATATAGTAAAATCCTGTATAGTTCACATTCAAAATGAATGTCTACTAAACAATCTAGCAATTTAACTTGTAACAAGGATGCTGACTAAATATATAAATAATTTCTTCATTATTGTCAGAATGCTGGAATGCAAACCAGCAGTGGGGCAAATTTTCAAATACAGTATGGATTTTACACACTATAAAGTAGGGGAGAGGGAAAGAGCAAGGCAGCAATATGATCTTAACATAGAAAAGAAATTTCCTGTTTTTCAGACAGGTACATTTAACAGTTATTACTATTTCACTATAGTCATGTACTGAAAAAACTTACAGGCACAGAAAAATAAGTAAAGCTTACTTCAGAATGCTTAAAAACAAGCAAAAATTTAAATAGTGTGGTAGTCTAACATTTCATATTCCAAAGGTTAAAGTGAGTGTAGAAGCAGGTCAGTAAGGAGCAATGTGCTCCCAGTTGCACCGGTGTAAATGTAGAAATGTTTCTTTCCTGCAGAGGTTAATGCCAGAGAACAGCTATGCCATCAAACCCCTGGCACATGTACAAGCAAGAAGTGAGTCAAGCCCGTAAACAATGAAAACAGATAGAAAAGGGGCCAAATAGTCATATCATTGATAAAATTAAATATGACACAAATAGAGCTAATTATGTCCTTGCTCTCAATTCAGATTTTATTAGTTTGGGAGCCCTTGGAGGTAGCCTAAATTATACATATTATATTTAGTTTGATGGGATTTTTTACCCTGTTTGCATCATGTCCTCGTGGGCTGAATCCCCAGGTGGCACAGAAGAGTTGCTACTACCTACCAGTAGGACTGGAAGCATTTACACAGAGGAGGGACCCCAGCTGGATTTGTTGGCTGACTAACTGGACCCTTGGATAATTTTTTGATTTTTTTTTCTTCTTTTTTTTCCTCCTTTTTTTTTCTCCTTTTTTACATACGAAACCATTTAGGTTTTAATCTCACAGTGTTTCTCTTAAAGTTTGAGAAAAATTAACTTTATCATACAACTGCTTTGATGGAAAAAGGAAAACTAACAACTTAATTCTCTGTAAAAGATGAAAAACTGAGCTGGGGAAAAAAACCCCTTTTTTTCTGCAGCAGTGCAAATGTGCTCTGTAGCACAACCTTGATCTCTTAGTTTCCAGATCCTGGAACTAATTAAAGTTCACAACAGTCCTTATTTAGCATGTGCCTTTCCCACACAAACAGAAACATGGACACGCAGGGGATGGTATATCCAGAACTTGTATGAAGTAGCTCTCTTTTATTGTGTCTACAGCACAGCACAAGGAACCAGCAATACTAGGTCTCAGCTGGCACTTTAATAATACCAGTTATAATTACACCCCCGCAAGATGCATTAAAAGAACATTTATTATTATTATTATTATGGTGGAGTTAATCACTTCTCTGTTGCAATATCTGGAATCAGTATCATTTGCTCGCATCCTCCTCACGGTTTGCACTACACGTGTAGTGCCAACTTTGGGAAGATGATTTTCAGTGTTTTGTTTTCTCATCATCGTTTCCATGGGTGGCTGCAGATCTTCTTATAAATACAATACCACATGCACTTGCTTTGATGACAGAACTGTGAATATCTCTGTGGGTCTTGCTTCTCTATTATGCCAATTTTTCAAAAAATATGTGTCTATATTTGCAACTCACTTTTGAAATAGAAAAGTGCTATTAATCCAGTTTAGGAGGGATGCTTTAGCAGCAACGTGCTCTTCCAGTTGATTTACATGGTACAAAATGTACATTACATGATATTTGTAAAAGGCAACTACTCTTACAGATTTGTTGTGTCATCAAATATAGGTATACAACTTTAAGGAAACATTTACTAAATTTATAAATTATAATATCAGAGACAATCTGGAGAAATCTAAATTGGCATAATTGCAAAGTATAACCATAATTCATTAATGTTGAATTGTTAAACAGAGGTCAGTGTGTCAAGCGAGGTCCATGTAACAGCACCCCATTCCCAAATCCATGTGCGTGACAGAGGGTATTGCGCTCAGTCTTGTAAGAGACCAGCTGAGAAGCAATGACACGTTAGAGAAATTTTAAATCAGTTAAGGTGCAATACTCTCCACTGATTCGCAGCCACTGAATGAACCATGGTTGTAGAAAGCATATCTTAAGAGATATGAGGATAAATGATAAAATGAGATACATTAAAAGAAATACAAGGTTGTGTTAAGAGAAAGAAAGAAGCAACAGCATGGGTACCCGATCAGATTCCTTTACACAGGGGCACAGAAAGAAAAAAATATTCACAGGAAACCTCCTTGCACTTTCTGCTGTTGGAAATTAAACTTTCAGTTTTCACTTCTCTGCTTGCTCAAAATCTCCCTAGAATTCCATAAAATTAGTTTTTCCATGGGTTTCAGTAAGTTTTGGATCAGAATCTTTGAAGGTAAGCTCTGGATCAGGTAGACTGACAGCAGATAACTTCCTGTAGGATGTGTGAATAGGTGAGGAGGGATATTCTAAATTTGAGTGATATATACAGAGACAGAAATTTTGAGCATCCACCATCAATCCTTCCTTGAACTATTTTTTTCCTGATTCGTTACAGAACTTTGCAATGAGGCAATTACATTATGTTGGCTTTAAAGAGACAAGGTGAGGTGCTGCAAATGGTATTTTTAACACCTGTTGAGAGTTTTTCCTAGCTGATCACAAAGGAGGCATTTTCTGCAGATGTTGTTTCCCTGAAAAATTACTGGCTTAATCTTTCCATAATACCAGCAGCTGTAATAATACCATTAATAACCGCTTGACTGCTTAATCAACATTCATTTGGTAGCAGCAGCTTTCCACAATGTTTTTAAGATGATTTAGCACAAAGGTTGGCAGGAACTTTTTGACAGAGTATTTTTTGGGTGAAGAAAATCCCAACTTCTCACAGGTACTTTTGAGAGGAGTGTGTCACTGCTGGTGATAGTCTGACCAGTAAAGGATAGGACTGGTGTTTGTGTGGAGGGCAAATGTAGAGATAGAGAAACTCACACAAGCTTTTGGGGCACTCAGTTCCTCTCTTTAGGATGCTGTTTGGCCTGTTGAAGTTTCTGTTCTTCAGGTGAGAGGATCAGAGATAATTTTCTTTTCACCAGCTGAAGGCCTCTGGAGTCTGTGTTGGGTGAGGGTGTCCATCCTGACATCCCTCAGCTCAGGCTGGTTATGGGAGAAAGCAGCTCATAGCTTAATCTATATTTATCATGGACTTTGCACAAAGGTTTATTGGTTCTGGAATTGGTTCTGGATGTTTTGGCTTGGAAATTTAATCTTTTTGGCCTGAAACATTGTGAAATGAAACCACTGAAGAAAAAGACCTGAGAATTCTGTGACTTTTGTGTGGGAGTGTTACTATGTGAGACATTTTTTCCAGGTGTTTAAGCTAAATTTTGGATCCTCCAGTCTTTATCCCTCTCTGTTGAGGCTTTCTTTCAACCAATACCAATCCTAGATTGTCCCTTACCAAATACAGTGTCAACTTGACTAGCAGATGAGCTAATTTCCAAAACTTCCATCTTGACCTCTTATAGAAAAGGAGACACCTTGAATGTCTTTTGGTGAAAGAGTACAAAACCTTTAAAAAGATAAATAAATCTGATCTGATTTACCCTCTTTTGTGACAGCGGAACATCACAGCAGGACCTGGATGTATTGCAAATGTTTAACAGGAAACAATCAGCTAAATGTAGAATAAGATCTATTTGGCAATTAAAATGATGAATATTTGTACGAATATGAAGATTATGAAAAATTCCAATCATTAGAAGGGAGGTGGTTTTATTTTTTGCTGTGCATGATGAGCATAATCAACATCAGTAAATCTTAAATACCAGAATACTCCTATTGATCTGTGGAAATATTTATATCCCTGGTGTGGCTGAGCCCCAGTGAGCTGCTAAGCCCCAAGCAGCTCCTCACTCAGAAGGCAGAAGTGTAAAAGTGAAAAACACATTGGCTGAGATAAAGACAGCTTAATAAGTAAAGGAGAAATGGGGAGGAAGCAGAAAAAAAAAAAGAGAGATTGATCTTTGGGCAAACATGCATGTGACCTCATGAGTTCCTGAAAATTCAGTGAAAATAGCTGTACCAAATTCTTATGCTAATTCTTTCAATTCATTTTAGATATTTTTAATTACATACAGATTAGTTTGGTAAGAAGAATTGCATTAATTCTAAAACCTTTATGCCAAATCAAAATTAACATTTTTCAAGTCATATTTCCTTAAATCTGAATGAATATTAGACTACATTCATGGACCTGTTAACATATCCAGTTTGTAATAATATGGGATATAGGGGTTTTTTTGTGAAAGTCTTATAAAGCTTCCAAGATTCTGAGTTTATATTTTCACTGTCCTTGAGACAATTTAAAAATTTTTTAATGATTGCAGTGCAAACAAGATACGACTTGGCTTCACTTTCTGTCATTAGATACAAAACAACCTAAACCAACTATGGCGACAAAAGATTATGAGCAAATATGAACCAAAGGTAGGGTGAGGTGAGGGATGGGAATATTTGCATAAAATTTTTGAAATCTAAGCCTGAAATTTCTGAAAAGCATTGATATGTCTTTGACTTTCAGAATTCTTAATTCCCTTCACCTTGCATTCTCTCATGGAAAGTTTCTTGCATTTCTGTAGAATAAGCATCATTCAGCAGTTATTAATGCCTAATTAAAACCACAGTCATGAAGAAGTTCCCTGAAGAGCTCCTTTAGGGATACCAGTGTATCTGTTCCAGACTTGTGTCTCTTTCTGCTATTTCTGAGATGAAGATAGCTGAGTCACAGTGAATGCTAATTTCTGTAATGACATTGCCTCATGCAGAGGCATTCCCTCTGGAGTGAAGAACTGGCAGTGCTGCAAATTCATCAGCTCATTTAGAAGGACCTGAACCAGCATTAACCTGCCATGTCCTTCAGGGAACACCAGGTAGGAGGAAAAGAAAGATAAAAGTCACCTCAACAGACAAGTTGTTCTCCATGAAAACAAGTCTACTTTTTGCTTTTCATTTCAACAGTTTGGGTCAAAAGTGACCCAGGAAGACACATTCAGGATTTTTTTGTTTGTTTGTTTGTTCTGGGTTTTTTTTGGTTTTTTTTTTTTTTTTTTGTTCTTATGGCATTGCATGGACTTCAGAGTCTTTCTCCACTCTGCCTCATGCACCTTCTTAATTTCTTTCTCTCCCGCTTTTCTACACTCTCCATTCATACTTTACTGCTGTTCTGACATATTTTCCACCTTTTCACATCTTTTTCTTTTTGTATTCTTCCTTGTGCTCCTTCTTAGTCTCCTTCTGTTTCTCTTTACTTTGACTTTACTGGACAACACTTTTCTTGTTTTCCTGGTTTTCCCCATAGTTTGTATGACATCTTGCTGTGAGGGTTCTTGCTTTCTTATGTCTTTCTTTGGTTCTTCCTCTGCTTCTCAGATACCTCTAAAAACATCTTTGTCTTACCAACTTCTGCTATTTAAAGCCTTCCTTTTAGTATCTTTTTCATTATTTTCATGCCATAAATTGTCTTGTGGTGAAGAATTTGCAGCAGATGCTGAATAAGTAAAATGGTTAAAGTCTTTGTTTAAAATCAAGGATGTTGGTATTACTGTAGGGGGAAGGTGCAGAAGACACAGGTGTAAGGACTCAATTTATGTCTCTGGACTACTTTCTCCTTTAAACTCCTTGTCTGTTTAGAAAATGCTCTATGTTTGCTCAATATTTACTGTGGCAGCAGTAATAGTAAGGACCATATGATGAAGGACAAAGTGACTTTTTCAGATGCACTAAGAACTGAGCTTCACAAAAGAGTGTCACACAGAACTGTGGCATATTACTTCAGCCTCAGGTGTTGATTTTGCCTCACTAAACTCCTAAAAATATGCTTATTCTTCCTTACTTGTCCTAATTTCTTACATATTGGTGTATATACTGACAGGCAGTTGCTACATTTCACCTAAGGGATTTCTGTACTTCAGTTCTTGATGAAGTAATCCCTTTGTCTAGTTTCTATTTAAAATCTCTTGGGATAAAAGGTAACACATGAAGACGTGTAGAATTGCACTCATTCCAATCTAGCTGTAAAAAATTGAAAGAGATGTTAATACAAAAAAAAAAAAAGGTGCAGATAATAAAATTGTGTGAGCAAGAGATATTAGGAAAAATTACTGAATGGTTTAATTCTAAAATAACATCCATCCACACCTTGATTTTTAAACAAGCTTTTCACTGGGTGACTCATCTGTAAAATGTTGAGGTCAGCAAATAACATTAACGTAGAGTAAAAATTCTTAATGGCCACCCATTCCATGTAAAGTATCAACGTTTTGCTTATTGTATATGACACAGAAGGAGGAAGTAACACAACCTGCATTTTATTACTTGAATCAGATGCAAAAGGGTTTTGAAACTTCAAATTCAACTGAAAGCAGCTGTTGGGAAAATATCATTACATTATACCTTAAGCTACAAAAGCCAATTTAATGGTGACATTTTATTTTATTCAGATGGTCCTTTCTTTTATTCTGTCTAACCCAGTAAAGCCTGTGGAAATTGTATCTGGATGAAATCACCAGAAGGTGAAGGGCCCATGACTAAAAACATTCTTTAAAGATTATTCAAGGTTACAGTCAAATGGAATAGCAGCACTAACGAGAGCAAAGGTCTCCATACCTACAGGAAGTAATATTACATCGTTTAGTAGGGCCTATAAGAAAACACAGTCTTGTTACTAGATTTGGTTAAATGTCAATTAAGGTGCTGAACAAAACCATTTGATACTATAGCAAACACGGGTATTTTGAAATGTGGGGATGTAATTTCTCCAAATCAGTGTAGAATGGAGGCTGCAGGTGGAGTTACCTCACACGCGATTCACTTCCAGCTGTAGTCATTGCACCAGTTTAAATAACTCTTCCCCTGATTTGACTAAATCATATTTCGATCTGTCTCTCCTCTGGGGTACTAATGCATTTGTTCTACATGGGGACTGAGTAGAGCCATTGTACCTTTAACTTCAATAGGTACGATAAAAACCCAAGGGCAGTCGTTCAAGTCAGCACAGAGCTGAGCCTGTGCCAGTGTTCAGCCCATGGCTACACTCGATTGAGGTCACTTCCAGGAGTGTGAGCATAAAGTGCCTCTTCGACACCTCCCCTGGCTTCTGCCCTGCAGGTGCAGTTGGCAACCCTCAAAAAATTTTGCTTCCATGGAACTGTGATTATTACCTTCTGTAACTAGTTTAGAATTCTCGTTTTGAGAAGACACTGTGACAATCCGTTTAGCAACTTAAGTTTTCATTTTATGAAAAGAAATAGCAGAG
Organism: Ifrita kowaldi; assembly: GCA_013398055.1. Taxonomy (NCBI): domain Eukaryota; kingdom Metazoa; phylum Chordata; class Aves; order Passeriformes; family Cinclosomatidae; genus Ifrita; species Ifrita kowaldi. The sequence goes on along the minus strand of VZRS01003593.1, from coordinate 142,864 downwards.
CCCAGGGGCAGTGCTGGGTAGACAAATCTGTATATCTGCATCTTCATATATCAGGCCCAGTAATGCCACCTTAATAATGAGATGGTTCTCTTACATTCACGTTCTGATTATTTGGGGCATTTGTCAAAACTCTTCAGAAAAAAAAGTCAATACCCTTGTTTAATAGAAAAATGAAGATGGGGGACTCTGGAGCTTGTCAGGAAATCATCGTAGTTGCATGATCATAACAAAATATACAAGAGCATATGTATACATACATCTACCCTTATGCATATATATTTTTATCAAAATCTAACTTGTGTTTCAATACATCAGTTTCACTTTACTAGCATTCTATGTTAAATAAAACATTACAATGAAACCATGCTTAATTCACAAAGCAAACAAAATTATTTGATTTTCCTCCAAATTCAATCCCCTGAAAGTTATTAAATCTCGGGATACCTGTTGCTTTCAGTTATTTTGAAATTCCCCCAAAACAACAACAAAAAAATCTCATTAGACTATCTTTGTAATGTTCCTAAAGTTTCCACATACCTTGAAGTTCCTAATTCATACTGAATAGCCTCAAATGAATATAACCAATATGTTTTCTGGAAAAGGTTAGGTAAACAGCTATTACAGATTATTACAAGAAGTAACTGTACTTCTTTACAGATTTGTCCTGACAAATAGTTGTCCAGTCAGTAGTCACCTTCATACATCTTTTACAATAAACTTGAATATAACTCTTTTCTTGTTATGTGTCTATGCAATCATGCCTTAAAACAGATATATTTTACTCCTGGTGAATGAATCAGGAAAAGGACATTTTTACCCATCATCACAAAGACATTTCCATACCAGAAGCTTAAATATACAGACACAAAGAATTCTGAGAAAGTTCAGGAGAGTCGGTGCTGTCAAAGAGATTTTTGCAAAGAGGATAACCCTCATTCCGCTGAGTAACAGTAATGCTGAGGTGGGAAAATTCTTCAAAAATTCCCTTTGATCCAACTTCTGTCTTTGCAGTTAAAAGTTCATTGCAGTGGGGTTTGAACTGATGAATAGATTAGAAGGACAGAATCACTGCTGAAGTTCTGCAACTGTTATGAAACATAAACATTAGGAAATTAATTGATTTCTCCCAACTGAATTGCATATGTTGTGCAGTATTTGAATTGGCAAGGCATAAATAGGTTGGTCATTTTGAATTAGATCATAAAATTTCTTCAAATTTTTTTTTCCATTTCCCATGCGGCATTCCCATTATTTACAAAGCCAGTGCGGTTTTCCCTATTGTTTTGGAAGTCTTTGTTTGATCAAAAAATATAAAATCATATTTCTTCATGCATGACTTATGCATCTGTTGACTTACACATCTGTTCTAATGACTGTTTTAATGCAAAAAAGATGAAGTGAAATAAAAATGAAATGGGGAATTTGTGTGCTTTTATACTTCACAGTGCATGTCTGTGTTGAAAAATATGGCAATATTCTACTGTATTAAGCTAATTTGTTTATACAAATACTGCTCTGTGTACTTACTGCAAATAATGCACACACTTGTAAAACTGGAAATGTAGGTTGACATGTGAGGAAAGAATATCTTATCAAAACCTCTTCCTAGTTTGATTTTTAAGCACTTACCAAGCAATTCTAAAGCAAGAGTATCTGTCACTGGAGACAACATGCATTTGCCAGCTTTAGGTCTCAGTAACAACGCATTTAAACATGGGAACTAGGAAGGAAGGGAAATGTTAAAAAAATCTACTAAAACAGAATTTTCATACTATCCTTCTAGGTTGAAGGGAAACCTTATCCATAATTTCTACATGAAGTAAGGATGTTTTCCTATGCTCAACCTTCTTTTCAGGCTGTCTGTCACATTACACAGAATGTATAATTTGTTTTTCACGTAATCTACATTTGAGATTTTCACGGTATGCTGTAAAGCCCACCTTTCTTTGAAGCATTTACAGCTATTGGAGAATAAAAAGGGTTGTGGATTGTTAGACGGGCAAGAAAAAAAGTTTTAGTTTGTCTATTTGTTTGGTTGTAATGAATACTGTTGTTTTACATGAAGAATGTCAAGCATCTTTTTTTGTTCATACGTGCTAGCAAGGGCTCCTAGCTGCTTTGCTACAAAAGTTTTCTTACAGCCACCTAGAAGCATATTTTAAAACATTATTGCTAATTAACTTCAGTTTGGAAATAATTCTGCCTGCAGTGACCATATTTTAGCGGAAGTCACTCCCAAATTATAACAAATAAGTTAAAGTGTGTCTGTTTAGAAAAATTAGGACAAATCACGTGTTACTTCTCTATAATTTTGCAATGATTTTCAGTCATTTAATCCAAAATGAAACTACATTGTTCAGCTGAACAGATAAAACTTCTAAGTCAAAAATCTCATTGCCAACAAGAAACAGAACCAAGACTTCCATGTTATGGATAATATTCCAGTCTGTGGGCAGAAGTCTGTACTGCAGAATATGTGCAAGGTGTGTTTAGTCTGCACCATACACTGTAGCAGAGTTATAAACAGTTATACCTGATGTATACCCCAAGTCATATATAGCTGTAGGTCTCAAAAAACTGATTCTAAGCATCACAAATCAAGAAGTTTACACATGCCAATGGCTGGGAGAATGGTTTCCTGCCATGCAATTCTCTGCTGCACTACTCGAAGAGGATGTAGTGGATGATGGAACCTCAGTGTAGCCTAGAATCCTTTCCACCTTGCTTTTCATCTCCTTCAGCACCACTGGGTGTTCAAAAGGAGCTTAAAATTCTTTGAAGGCCATCCTGCAAATTGCTGCTTCCTAAGAAATGGTGACAGCCAGCAGTACTGTGCTAGTCTGGAACAAGGACAAGCTAAAAAAAGCCTGTAATTGCTGTTGTGCTCCAGCTTCTGCTGCTAAAGGGCAGATATGGCTTCAATACTGATGCAGGAACGATACAGTTTGCTTTCTTCCATGTAAGGAAATCCTTTCCCTGGTGTTTAATGGAACAAATGCAGCTCCAAATGCTTCCTATTGCTGTGCTAGTGTGGCATAGCATCTGGCCTATATTTGTTAATTCCTTCATAAATCACAGACCCAGATTTTTAGAGGTTGTTGGGGTTTTCACACAAATAGGGTGGGAATGTTTCCCTTGAACACTCTTAATTGTTTTTTGGCGTAAAAGTGATTTGACCGAGATCAGGATCAGACCTAGAAACTTGAAGTAATGAAGCCTACAGACAGCTGGCAAAAGCACCACTTCTCCTTGCACATTTATCTTACTCAACTTGGGGGGCCTGGGGTTAATTAGAAGAACAAAAATTCTGTTAAACAAGGCTTTGTAAAGTAGATCTGCGTTTTTCCTGGATTTAAAACTCATTGGTTCTACTCTCTGGACAAGCATAAAAGAACTATTCAGCTCTTGGTGTACTCATTTCATCTCACCATTGACATTCAAGCAACTTGAACACAGCATGAAGTCAACCTTTGGTGATGAAACACTAATGAATCTTTAAAAGGACTGTTGATGTAATACTTTGCTGATTGGATAGTGAGCTCTTTTGTTTTCTACTTATATATGTGCTGATTGATGGAATAGCTGCTTAAATTCCTTAGGAATCTGGGTATTTTGCTTTGCTGAATTTTGATTTTGTAGTTTAATTTTTATTTTAGTTAGAAAATTGTTTCCCAGCAAGTCAGGGAAATGGAAATGTGGAGCAGCACAAGTTTTGATAAAAAAGGATGAATTGAGCAAGTAAACAAAAATCACCATGAGTCATTTCCTCTTCATCACAAACATTTCCACACTTGTATGGTAAGACTTTAGGGATAATTCCCCACTGAAAATTAATGATTTGGCTGTTTGATTTCTGTACACTGATTCTCTGTGTCCTGTTCTGTGCCGATGGGTCGTTCATATCTTTTGCTCTGAGAAGCATCATATTTCTTGCCTAACAAGAAAAGTTCAAAAAGGAGTAATAGTTTCACTTTTCCTGCAGTAGTAAATTGGTTACATAAGGTTGTTGCATACTGCCAGTTTCTGCTTTGCTCCTTTGCAGTACTTTAGAGTAGTTTTGCTGTTGTCCCTCCTGGCATCCTATTGAATGGCTGTTGTTATACTCTGTTTTAAGAAAGGATCAAAATATGCCTCCAGTTTGGAAAGATTAGGATTCTGAAAGAAAATGCCATAAACCTCTTTAAAGGTTAAAGAGATGCTATAATAGATGTTTACATAGGTAGAAAGTCTGCCATTTTCAGCACACAGCCACTCCAACATCAGTGAGAACAGCGCACATATGACAATGGAGACCGTTCCAATATCCAGGAACAAAAATATTTAGCCAATTAAAACCCACTGATGGAATTATTTTTCAATGGCAGCCAACTGTCTCGCTTTGAACACTTGGAGGAATCAGGACTGTTTTAACAAATCAGCACCTAGACAGCTTCCAAAAATGCGTTACTAGTTATGAAATAATATTTATGGAAATGAAATATAAATTAAAAACAGGGCATTTTTTCAACAAATGCATACTCAAACAAGCTTATTTTCTCCCAAAGATTTTGTGTATGAAAGACCATATAATTTGAAAATATTTATGTGAAAAAAAAGGTGAGCAAAACAAGGGAAAATTCTGAATTGCTTACTTACTTTCAGTTAAATTTTCAAGATGAATAGAATTAGTACAAAGGGGAAAATAATTTGGCACACAATTTAAAGTCTTTTGTAGTTCAAAAAACTGCAGCCCTTTTATCAACTGAAAAGTCACTTGGGAGAATACACAACTGGACACCATAAAAAAACATACTGCGTCCATTCACATTCATAAATCTATTTCTGTCTTTGTCCTGCAAGCAGACTCTTCTCAAGTCTGATCATCTTTCTGAGTATTAGTCAGAAAATGTTCATCTTTTTTCAGTAACATATTTGCCTTTCCTTTGTTTTTAATTTTCTATTATTCCATCTTTAAAAACTAACCAAACTTGAACATTTTAATTGGATTCAAAAGTCTGAATGTGTATTTCGATTTAACATGTTATATTTCACTGCACAGAAAATATGATTTTCAGGGAGAAAAGGTCTTCAATCTTTTTAAAATTTTTCCTAAGGCAAGAGAAGACATCTTAAATTACAGATGATATAAGATGGCTCTGAAAATTCCATGGAGTCTGCATATCTTTAGGAGTCTGTGTTTTAAATTAATTCTAAAGTGCAAGGCTGAAGCTTCAGGGATTTTTAGCAAGTCTCATCAAAACATTAAAATAATTCCAGCATGTGATTTCTTATTGTTACATATGGTATATAAAACCCAGAATCTTTTGATGTAATACTCTTAATGCTAAGAAAACCGTCTGATTATTCTCTAAACTTTGATATAGCCCCAATCTAGAATGAGTCCCGAACACAGTATTTTCTAATCCTTAAGAGGTAAGTTTTTATTCAGTAACAGTTATAGTAGGAAAAATAACAACTTGTTTATTTAAAGATGGTGCTTAATATAAGTTTAGATAATATAGGTCTTATATATAGCTTCTGCAGTAACAGAGGGTTGCTTTTGTTAATGCCTGAGGTTTTGTCCATTGCCATATGCCTGGTCTCCAAATAAATCCATTGATATCTATTTTCAAATAATTGTTTCTCTTCTACATAATACAATATATTTTAAGCATAGGTCATTTAATTTATGGTGTATCTCAAATTACACCATCCCTCAGCACATTTGTAAATTTCCAAGAAGTTATATTGCTGTATACATCCACTGGGACAAATTCTCCTCTAGATACCAAGAGAAATCCTGTATGAGGAAGTCTACATCGAAGTCAATTAAGTGGCAATCATTTGCAGCACTTAATTTTGCCATTAAACTCTAAGCAGGGACCATAATATCCAAATGTGTGCAGACATGCTATGATCAGGAGGTCTCGGTTGGTTAGGGATTAATTCTAGGAATTATTGAAATACAAATAACTGACATTCATAGAGCAGAGATAGAAGAATTTTTCTCAGTGAGTTTCACCACAGTTAGAAATGAACTTTATTATGACAAGTACAAAATCACAGTAAAACGAAATGCAGGGGTATCTTTCCCTCTCCCTCATACAAAAATATTACATTTACATAGCAGTAGCTGAAAAATAATTTGTGTGAGAACAAACTATTTCATTATGTTTAAACTAGTCACCTGTTAATGTCTGGTTCTCTCCTACATGCTATTTAAACCAGAACAAACCAAACATAAAGCAGTCTGCAAAGTCCCTAAATATTCTTTATCTCTAATCATGTGATAGATAATTTTAGATTAATGGCCATGTTATCTTAACATAATAAAGTCTCTATACATGCTTCTCTACAAACATCAACAGGAGAAGGGAAATATGTGACAGTTGTTAAAGATTTATTTCAGAAATCATGGGGTTTTTTGCTTGCACAAATGGTCAGAGAGAGTGATGAGTGACCTCTTGCTCTGGGTTCAAGCCAGTTGCAAAAGGCAAAGAAAAATGGTACCACTGGTCACTGAGAGATGAACTTCCCATTTGTCAATACAACTTCATTGGGAAAGCAGGTAATGGCCTTGATAACATCACCGACAAGCTCCCACATCAGCTTTGGCCCACAGTACCTCTGCTTTGCTTACAACTACTGCAGAAATGAGTAATACACCCTTTGGGCATTCTCAAGGGCTAGCTTCATTAAGACAGTAGATTATCATAAACTACTGCTGAATTTTATAATTCAGTACTGACAAAAAGGGATGATATAGTGAAAAAAAGGATAATGAAAATATACAGTGTGGAGTAATACTTTGAATTGTAGATCTGACTCAAGCCTCAAAGTATCAAATCCCTCTGAAACTTAGAAAATGCAGAGACTTAGATCCAATGGCAGCTTTCTTTAACTCCAGATTTCACTCTAAGTTAAAATCTAGAATGTCAGATTAGTTAGGTAAGTTATTACAAATTGATATATTCTGAATTTCACTCAGCTGTTTGACAAAGCCACTTGCATCTCTGACTATTACAACACAGCAAGATGGAAGGGAAGAATCAGTTTCCTCCTACCATGGGATCCCACCACTCTCCTTTTCACACCTTCTAGGTTTTTCATCCATCCTTGATGAATTTAGTTCATACCCCTTCAGTCCTTTCCACTTTTATCAGTTCTGAGTTATTAAACTAGTAACACTGGGAACTTCTTAAACAGAAGCTCTGTCTAAGCCTGCTTATAATCATTAACTATGGTTATAATTGTCCAAGACAGTTGTCCAACCCTGTTCTCATAGTATTGTGAAACCTTCAAACTTTCTTCACAGCTTCACCACTCAGAACAGTGCTACAGTTCTTGCATCTGCACAGATATATGTCATGACAAGGAGAGGCAGACAGAGAGGATTAAGGTTCAGTATTGTAGGTTGTTTTGTCAGATAACGACATCAGTTCCAATCTAGAATGGCAGCAGATCCATCCCATTTGTATGGGTTTTTCTTTTGTGAGAACAATTTTGTGTCTTTCCACTTCCCAGGGGATATAAGGCCGTGTTCCAGGTCAGTACTTAAGTAGAAGCTTGTCCCACCATTTTACATGACACCTGTTAAGTCCACCTCCACCTGACACTTCTCTGCCTGTGTTCTAGTCCTTGAGCAGCATGTGAAACTGCTCGGATATTCTTGATTCCTGAGGCTGCTGAGGCAGCTGGGAAGCCCTATTTATTCCCAGCTTACACCTCACACTGCAGTCTCTCTTCTCTCTGTTGACCTCAAATTTAGCTATATGTTTCATTATGTAGCTCACTGACATGTTCTGCTGCCTGGCATTGCGTAACAAAAAGGAGTCATAAAAAAAATTGTGTCCATGACTGGGACTCCAGTAACATGGCAGTTTTCATGGATATACCTATAATCCACCATTTAGAATGACACACTTGAGACAACATTTGCAATGAAACAGTTTTCTGCAAGATTCCAGCAAATATCAATGTAGTATCTAGAGGATCTGTCTAAACTGTCTGAAGAAGTCCTGCCTTGGGAACAATGCAGAATGTACAAAAATCTCAGGACACTGTGAGCTGAACACATTAACTTGTTAGTCAAATACCAATTTGAAGAGAAGATAAAAGAATACAGTAGGATGTGAGGTTAAATTAGGAGAGCTTTATTTCACAGAATCACAGAATATTCTGAGTTGGAAGGAATCCACAAGGATTACTGAGTACAACTCTTAGCCGAATGGCCTGTACGGGGATCAAACCCACAACTTTGGCATTATTAGTGCTGTGCTCCACCCAGCTGAGATAATCTTGGGGTCTAGCTAAGGTCTGGCTGGTGGAGCAGTAGTCAGCAGCCTTCATGGGCATGCCTGCTGCCATAAAGGTGCACAAAGTTGTCTTTTCCTGTCCTCAGTCTGCTGATCCAGTGGGGGCAAGATATTCCCCCTTCCTTATCGATACCTCCGGCACCCCAGGAGTGTAAACTGGCACTGAAGTGATAGCATTGAAGTGACAGCATCGAAGACAACAAAGCCTCACAAGAAGGTTGTAGTGTGGGTGCATAGTGAGAGAGGTGACAATATCCAAATGAAAACTGCATTTTTGGTCTCCCGCTAATCCCTTCTTCCCCCATTACAGCAACGAGGACTCACAACTTCCTCCCATTTCATGTCTCATCAGCTCCCTGACCTTGTGCACTGTGTATGGAAAGGCGACGAGAAGTTGTGGTGCTCGACAATGCCAAAGTGTACGGGCTTATCTTATCTCTGATTGTCCCACAATACGGGACATGCCCTTGTCACTTGATGCAGTGGGTAGGAGAGAAAGGCTGAGGGGCAGCACTGGGTTGTGGCTGCTCCTCAACTGGCTGCAAGCCTTGCAAGCACAAAGCACTGATGACGCAGTAAAATATGTCATGTATTTACTGCAGAAAATAATAGGAAACAACAGGGCATGAGAACATAAAATTTTTAGCAGTTTTACTATGGAATAATCACATATATTACTGTACACCTTTATTCTGCCTCAAAACAAATATCTTTGTCTAGACCTCGAATACATATACACTTAGTGGTTCAATATTAATAAATAAAATAATGAAAGTTATGTATAGTTTTGCTTTTATTTTTAACTCCAGTAATTTTCAAACTTGTGAAGCCTATATTCCATACATGTACATATAGTCCATTATTTTATCTGTGAGTAGATAGTAGATTCCTTTTTATTCTCTTATTATTTGGGCCATTTTGCCATAAGTTTGTCTTTCAATGATTTTTAAATAGCAAATAAAAATCATAACAGAGTGTCAATAAAACAGTCAACTTTTTTATATGGTAAAGTTTAGAGTGATGTAAAAGTGACTGGATTCTTTTAAAGACATCTCTTTGTTAAATGCATTTAATTCCTGTCACACTACCCTAAGGTCAGCACAGGAAGGATATGTCTTCATTTGATAGCCTTAATCTAAATCTTCTTTGTGGTTAACCTCTGATAGCCTTTTTGGCCTCTGTTTAGAACCTCATATCAGACCTGTCCACTCTTCTAAATATATCCTGATCCATGTCTCTATTTTAGTATACAGCTCAGAAATTACCTTTCAAGCTCTGTACACTGAGTTCAAAGATGTTAAACTGGCAGGATCTGTGCACAAGTTGAAAGGAAGCTGCAGGACATCTAAAGACAAAACAATAGAGAAATAAGTGATTTGTATTCAAAGGAAATAGGAAACAGTTTCAAATATATTAAGAGAGATAATTTTGAGAAATGTGCTAATTTTTTTACCTTTTTGAAGTTCTCTGTAGAAACAGTCCCTCCCCCCTCTAAGACTTAAAGTGAAGTCCGATAAGAAGGGAATTTAATCTTTCTTTGAATCCAGATGGATTTGCACGCATTAATACCTGATCGAAATCTGGTTGTAATGTCACAAAACGAGCTGTAAATTTACTCTCCCTGCAACAGTGGTAGTCTTTCTGTCCTTTCTCCATGACTGAATGGTAAGTTAGGGCTTTTTGGCACAGTATATTTTTTCATCTGGCGTTCCTGAACATAACTCTGAATCCTCCCACAATAGATGCACCTGACCACAGCCTCCTGTGGTGGTTTCTTGGGTTATGGTGTGGACGGACATGTTCACATTGAATCACTGCTCCAGCCATGCCTGAGATCACCAGATAAGGTGGTATGTCCAGATGAAGCATCACCATGTTTATGTGGAGAGAAAACCTCATTTCTGAACACATAATGGTGTCAGCCCCATGTCATGCTGATGCAAGGGTCAACCTGTCATTATTACCACGTTTCAGGGCTGCCACATGCAGGGCATTCATATGGACACTCTACTATGCTGTTTACACGTAGATGTAGCCTCAGGCAGAAAGTCTGGGGCAAAGCAGCTGACTCAGCTCCGTGTCCTGACTCACAGCCTTGTGCTCTGACTATGGGTCACACTTCCTCTCTTCCACAGATCCGGCTGTTTCTAGTTTTCCTGCAAGGATCTCAATCAAAACTCATTGAAGTTAAAATAAAGAATCTCACTGCCATCTGTGGGCTGTGGGTCACTTCCAGACCAAAACAAATTTGGCTTTCAGTATTTGTCCTGCATTATTTCTTATTAAAAACACATTCTTCAATTTTTTTTTGCTCTCTCTTCCATCTGTCTGTTTGTTGTGCTCTCTCTCTGTTGACACAATACTGGCTGAGGCTGATTAGTACTGTGCCTTCTCCAAATAGGTCACTCCAAGAGTAGCACTGCAGAGCTTTGGACATCTTTGAGATGAAATTGGCAGCCTGCTTGCCCCAGTCACATACAGAAAGATAGAGCCGGACTTGTTTCCTCAAGATGTTGTTTGCACCAAAAATTGTGCAGAGTAAGCAACCTATGATTTCACACATGCAGAAATAACACTCTGTTGAGTGCTTTAAAGAGGATGTTTGGACTTTGGCAGTCTAGAAAAGTCAGTTGCAGTCTTGCCTTAAGTCTGAGAATTCTCATCTTAGAGCTTCTTTCCAGCCATATATAAGATTCCTAATGTTCACATTGCTAGGTACGTACCATAGCATAAATCACCTGGAACAGAAACAATACCATGTGGTGAACTGAAGATCTTCAAAATGAACTGTTCATAAATGAACTGCAGACCTTGGTTTGTTTTCTGGGGGAGAAAAACTTGTGAACATTTTTGAATTAGGGAAGGATTGAAAATTTCATGCTCTCTGCATGAATACACAGAAGGGGAAGGATACTAGGGAAGGCAGCTTTTTCAGATTTTTACTCCACTTAAATTTATCAATATCTGTTACATTTTCTGAGTAAATAACATTAGAAAAAAAGATTGTGTATGAAACAAAAAATAAACTTGCTTCACTCGATTTTCACAAGGGTTTGATCATCCATCCTGTTTACAAATGGCTATGTTAATCATTGCAATCTGAGAATTCAGTGACATTTTAGTATAAATAGTTTATGGGTCTAAGCTTTCATTTAGACCTGGTTCTTATAAACAGTTGGCCTAATTACCTTTCAAGTGTTCCTGTATCTTCTGACTAATGAAAAATCTTTCTTGCGGCTTACACACCAGTTGTTTCAAACCCAATGACAAATAAAGAAAACAAAATTCAAATATACATCCTAATGTCACAGACATTCACTTATTCTAGTCTAGAAATCACTTAAGCACATGCTAAGTTTACAGTCATATTTACATTTTTTTATTTCTGTTGAAATTAAGCAGGTGCTTAAGTGAATATGCAAGTGTTTTTTTGGTTAAGAGTGGGTTTTTTTAATGAATCACAATGCTTCCAGCTGACCAAAACAGAAGTATCTTGATTGCAACAGTGTTTAAATATAGGATAGATCTATTACTGTGCCCCAGACAGCTGGCAAGCCAGACTAGGCGTAATCAGAGTGGTCACCACATGAACAGGAAGAACATCATAGCAGCTGATAACATGCATCCATATGATTTTTGATAGTATAATTAGGTGCACAGAAAAATAGAAAGAAATTAAGTGAAGTGACATAGTTTGGAGGGCAAAATAAGACGAAGAGGACAAGAAATACAGGGTGAAACTGGTAAGGAAGGGAGCTAGAGCAAATGGATAGGCAGAAACTGAAATACATTAATTCACAGCACACTGAACTTAATGAGTGGAGTAAAGTTACATGGAGTCTTGCACTAGAAGTTTTTAAAGCTGATGGATGCACATTTGTGGCTTCACTGAAGACATAGAATTTTTTTTCCCAGTAAGAATATAACATTTCCTCCTGAGCACAGTTATATCATCGCCACCACAAAGAGAAAGTCCAACCTTATTCTGGCTTCCAGTGTGTGTTTTTGAGGTTACTCTTAAAAAAATACAAATTATTCTTTGGATTATTGGGCACCTCTGTAGAATTTTGAAACCTGGAATTCCCAAGGCCAGCTGCTTGCTGAGATGTAAGATGGATTTTGATCTTCTTTTATTTAGTATATTTTACTTTATAAAAAGTATCTATATTTCTAAAAACTGCTGTGAACTCAAAGTGTCTGTGTTGGCTCAAGCAAAGTTGTGACAATATCTGCCTTGTCCAATCTGACCACAGTTCAAAACTTTAATCTACATTCTCCCCAGCAAGTTTGTTCTCTTCCCTTCAGCTTTGATAACTTTGAAGCTGCAAATGATCAAAGTTGCATGGAAAGCATCAAACTCCATATTAAAAAGTTTGTGTCTCAGTACAAGGGACCTCTTCCAGGATTTCTTTTCTTTAAGTTCATCAGTGGAGGAAACAGTCTCTAAGACATCTCATCTGAATGTATCTTCAATTAAGAAGAAAACTGAGTTTCTTCTTCAGTGGTGACTTTTGGTCTTGGAGCTTGTTTGCATTTCAGTTCCTTTTCACTACCAGCAAAAAGATATTATGTGTAAAATTAGACTAAAGTTTAATATTTCTCTTTATTGTAAAGAATTACAGAATTATAATACTCCATGGTAACTCTTTGCATAACTGAAAGCTGTTGAAACTAGCTTACTTATTGAAAAGTACTGTTTCTTCATGATAATACATCCCACACACATGAATCATGCATTACAGGACAGAGGAAATGATGAAAAATATAGGGCTAAATGAGAGGAAGGAAATATGGGAGTAAGAGAATAAAGTCACTTATCAAACAGTACCAAAGAAAACAATTTTATTGTAGATGGGCATAATGTTACTTTGCAATTTGACAGTGAGAAAAATTACTGTTGACTAGGAATTTGTTTGCTGATGTGTAAAACAGTGATGTGTCTGCATGTGAACCATGCATACAGTCACTCACCCACTGCTCTGAATACTCCCTTCAGTGAAGGACACAGAGCCCCATCCTTCTCTAGTGCTAAGAATTCCTGAGTAACTCCTTCAATGCTGGAAGAGTTATTCTAGATGTGCTTTGTCATAACCCAACAAAACCTTAGACTAGTATTAAGAAGTCTCTGAAATCAGGCTTAATATAGAAAACTTATTTTATTTCATAAACTAGACAGTTGCCAGTAAGTGAAGAAGGAACACAGATTGTGTTACATCAGCTGTGACATCCATAAGATTCAGCATTAATGGAGTATGAAGAAATTGGTAGCAACCTCCAGAGTTCAACAGATATGCTTTCAACTTGCTGTTCTGCAGTACAGCAAATTAGCTTATAAATAACTATATCTATTCCTGCATTTGCTCTAATCACTCTGAAAAAAAGTGTCAGTAATTAGCAAGGCCAAAGTCTTAATATGACACATTCTGCAGACTTCATTTTCTAAACAAAGGAGCAAAAATCCAAAATTTTAAAAACAAGTTGGATTAATTTATGGTGTAATTGAAAACACATGGTCCGACATGGAAATGCGTCTGGTTTCTTGTGGCTGAACCCAATTGGAGAATCTAGAGTCATGTCTGTTTAATGCTAGATTCTACGTTAGCATGAAATAGTGGAAATGGAAGTCCCATATGTGCTTAAATTAATAAATAGTGTCCAAATAAGTTTATGTCTGGCATAGTCAAGAGAAATGGAACATGTATTTACAGTATGGGGGACACCCTAATTGATGTCTTAATAGTAAAACAAACTCAGAAGTAATTGTCTAATAATGCATTTACCCTCTGAAGCACTGGTGGCAATGTAGTCTTAGAGAGTGTTCTTAAGTCAGGTGTGACTAAATAGAGAAATTACATGTTTCATATTAATCATCAGCTATGTTGGTAGCACAAAATTTTTCTTCTCTTAATAAAACCAATTCAGGCTTAAGTGGTACTCCACAGTAAATGTTATTAATTGTGTGCTTCCTGAATTGACTCCATTTATGTGTAAATATTAATGTTTGAGTATGTTTTATTTACATAAGACCCCTTTTTTTCCAGTGGAAAAGCAGATTACCATACCAAGTACAGAACTACTCAGACACTGCAAAGTGCAGACTGATAAATGAATTGGAAATGATGACTGTTGGATATGACTGAGACCAGGAAATTAAAAGACAATATCTAACCAAGGCTCTGTTGTTTCAATTATGAGCATGTCAGCTTTGATTCGAAGTATGGCTATGAACAAAAAAATGCCTATGCAGTGGGATTCAACCTCCCTTTTTTCATCTATTTTTTATGTAGACAAATAAATTTTTATTGTCATATAAGCAGGATTCATCCATGCCTTGCATTCCAGTACTATTGCTACCTTGCAGGTCTGTTCTTGAAAACATGCAGATTTTTCTATATAAACTGGACTAAGTGGATCTGGAAGTAACTTAGAGACAATAAACAGATGAACAAATTTAATTTTCAAGATCTTTTTGTGATTATGAGTGTACAATTTCACATACAGAAAGTATTATTTTGGTGTCTAAATACAGCCTAGGAGCTGGGGTGCTTAAAACTTCTCTATAGCAGAATAAATTCAGATGCAGAGACAATTTATTATATAACACTAAAGACAGTGAATATTGCTCATAATGGAATTGTAGAAGCAGGTCTGCAGAATACCTTTTTTTTTTAAGAAAGGAATAATTTACCTTCTTCATTACAAAAGATGTATTCTCTTATTTTTATACATACAGGGTCAAAGTTTATTTTCTGATCCTTATTATAATGTGTTCAGAACAGTCCAGTTACTGGGAATCTCTGATTTCCTGCACCTTGTTTGACTGACCACAAAAAGCAAAAAGATTTCCTTGTAAAGCGAAGCATTCCCAGCTGGACACACCATCAGAGAATACTCTGGATTGTAAAACTGATCATAGTCCAAATCAAATACTTATTACTTATTTCAAGTGCTTTCCTTTTATGCGTCAACCTGAATTGGAATTCAAGTCAATGGCAAAACTCCCATTGACTTTCAGGAAAAAAGATTAAACTCTATAATGTGTATTGAATGTTTTGTTCTGGTACTCAACTCAGAACTGCTGGGTGGGCTCAGGAATACATCAGACAAAAATTCATCCATATCAACTGTGAGAAAAAAGAAAAATATGAAAGATGCTGAAAAATCCTTTGTTCCGTTGGAGAGATGTCTGTCATTAAATCAATGCCATGTGAAAGTATTGGTAAGGGATGTTAACATTCTTGCTTGTGAGCAAAGAGGAAGCTCAGTAACACATAAACATTCTCCCCACAGCACATCTATTCACTGTTTTTCTGATCACATGGGAAGCACAATGTTAAGAAGTTAAATCAGTGGTTTAAGCACAGTATTGAACTTCCATTATATTATCAAGATAATAAGGGATATTTTCAGAATGCTATTATGTGTTGCTTTAATTATTTTCTTGCTCTTTTTATGTTGTTGACACATGAGGTGGGTAGAAACTCTAGAATGTTTTTCCCAGCTGTATAACACTAAATGCATCCATGCAGTTGAGAAGCAAAAAGTAGGCTTAAGATAGCAGTTACGAATTCACATATCAGAGCAATTTCACTGAGAATTCCAGGGCTGAAATCACTGTGAAATTACAAGGTGTATAAACACCATGAGCTCGGTTGGTTAGAGCAACCATCCAACCACGGTTGATTGGTGCTAATAGCGCCAAGGTTGTGGGTGGCCATTTGCTTAAGAGTTGGACTCAAGGATCTTTGTGGATCCCTTCCAACTTCAAATATTCCATGATTCGGTGGTTCATTATTTCAGCAGCGTTGGGGTCATTCTTTTTCGTAGCAGGGGTTTAGGCTTGGGTTGTGGGGGACACCATATTTCACTTTCATTGCCAATTCAGACAATATGAGATGAACAGTCTCTGGACAATATAGAAGAAAACACAAATTTGTCTTTCCCAAGACATGTCGCTTCTAGTCTTTCATCCGTGTATAATTTTATTTATTTATTATTTTGTATATTGTTTCTAAACCAGAAACTTAGCTGGGTAAAGAGCCTGCCCCACTGGCTCTACTAGTGAGCTACACTAGTTAAAGACCTGATTCTTTTAGAATATTTCCATCTTATATTTTATTAAAAGGTACATTTAAAAAGTTGGTAAATTCTATTTTAAATGTAGAAGGATGTTTTTCTTTTAATTTTGAAGAACAGAAACCATTCGGAGAAATGAAACATCACTTGTTTGTCCTTCTTTCCTTTTCTCTTTTCATCTAAAAGCTGATTTTCCATCCACCCGAGAAATTGAGCATAGAACCAAAGTTGTTGAAAAGATATTCTTTTAAAATGCACTTTGAAATTCTATCACCTCTTAGAAGTGGTGTTTCTCTGCTGGACAGTTTGTATGTTCTTGTTCTTACCTGAAGTTCTCATATTCACAGCTTTCAAATCGCCCACACACTCCTCAATGAGCACAACAAGGTCAAACAGCCTGACTGCGAGCAAGGCCAGTGTTAAGTTGCCTGGATGGTGATACACTCTGTCTTGTCATAAAAAGTTATAAAATGATAAATTCCTGAATAACAGCCAGGAGAACATGAAAAGAAAAAAAAAAGACCTGATTTAAAAACCAGGTAAATGGCTAAAGAGGTAATATTTCTAAGAAACAATTTGGCCAAAATTATATGAGACAAATGTCTTTGCCTTATTTTTGCTGTGCTCTGTAAAGAGAGGTGAATTTTATTTCCTTAAATTCTTTGTAACAGTTTAAAAATATGTTGACCAAAGCATATTTTGACACCTTCTGCAGGACTGGAAGGGTCCTCTGGGAAATAATTGCATGAACTGAATAACCTTTAGCTGGACAAACACAAATATTCCTTGACTTGAGAGGGCTTGAGCAGATCAGGCATCACAGGTTTGGAATACTATTTTCAGCAGACCTGTTCACCTTAATAAGGCTACTTTTGCTGAGTAAACGCTGCAGATCAGAGGGAACATCTTGGCACACACTCAATAACAGATTACACATACATGTCTAGACCTCAAACATCTTTGAAACACCAGGAGTATTTATGTTGACTTCAGAGTCTTTTCCCCCTGAGCTTGCTTCAAGAAGTATCAATAAGTTCTAATTTCCTTGACATTTTTGAAGGGTTTTTGTCACAATGCAAACTGAATTTTTAAAAAGTGTCATTTTTGACTGATTTGGCATTCTTTTATTTGGTTTTTTAAAATGAAATTAAAAGTTGAGGTAGGTCTTTGATGCAGGAATAACAATTTTATATTTCTCTGTGTTTTGTACAGCATGTTTCAAACAGGTAGTGTTTAGCACATAAGTGATATAGGAAAAATATATATTGTTTCTCTTTTGACCCTGGAAGTCAAATGGGTGATTTAAAAAAATATGTATTTACATCAGTCAAGTTTTCATCAGGCCCATTTGGTTCAGAAAGAAAAGAAATAATCTCTCAGACAGGATTTTTTTTTATTTCAAGGAGTCTGACAATAAGTTTTGAAGCTTTTATGCAGACAGCTTCTAAGGGTAGGATTAGGACTCTGCTCACTTCTAAATTGGTTGAAATGGATGGATCACCTATTTTATTCAGCTCTTGCTTAAGCTACTGCAGAACAAAAACTGCCTTCAGATTGGTGATGCAAAGGAAGGAGTTTTAGGGGGATTTCCAAGTGACAAGCACCGTTACTAATAAATTGTCTCAGAATGTAAAAATGTGACCCTCTCAGGTGGTTCAGCCACAGTGTTTGCAAACTGTGACCAAGTATCGGATTCCTGACTTTTTGCTTAGCACTTGCCGTGGAACAATACGGGCTGTGACTTCTTGCTCCAGCTCTGATTGTGCAGACTGTAATTAAGGATTTGGGCGAGGATGAATGGCAAAAATGCCATTGTGCAATTGGCTGTAACAAATGCGACCTAAACTGATCCTAGATCTGGAAAAAAAAAAAAGGGAAGAAAAAAGAAAGAGAAGGAAGGAAAAAAATGACCTCTTGTACCCTCTTCCATGATCCGTGTATGTAGTTAGCACGGACTCCCCTGCCAGGCTTTTCATCGCTGTGCTTTTAAAACCATTAGCTTGCTTTGTAGTCTTAGCAAGACATACATTTTTGAGCTATCATAAATGAAATCTTAGAAGATACCTTTCAACATATGCCAGGCACAGTTAAAAAAGAAAAAGACCATTATGGCTCTTTAAATAAGGTGAAAAAAACCTCAGGGTGAACTGGTGCAGACGTTTTGTGGAATATGGAAAGTTCGAAAGAAGTTAACATATAATAAAGGGACACAAGAAAACACAGTTGTGTTACATAAAGAGCTGGCAACCTGGATAGACTATGGTTTTAATAGGATTCTTTTTTCCTATATATTAGTTTTCATCTTCTATGGTAAGCCAGGTGATGCCATTTTGTCTCCTACCAACTTGCCCTTGATATTCTTTTCTTTAATAAATATCAGAATACATTACCAAAGTGTTGCCTGGGATAATCCAGCTGTTATCTGCTGTCGCTGCAGAAATACATGATTGGAAAGAATGTATATCTCAATTTATTTAGGAAAAATTTGGGTTACAATTGTTCCAGTGAAAGTTTTATGTGGCATTTGGATAGCACTGTGTGGGAACAGAATCGGCCTCCCAACTCTCAGGCTTCCTCAGTAGACAGAGGGATGTGCCAGAACTCTTCATCCGAATCTGGATTGTTGTATCTAAACTTCAACCAGACATAGAACTTTTCTTATTGTGTTGGTTTTAACTGGGATGCAGATAGTTTTCTTCACAGTACCGTATATGGGATTGAGTTTTGGATTTGTGCTTGAAAATGTGTTGGTAATTTGGGGATATTTTCTTTATTGCTGAGCAATGCTTGCACACACTCAAGACCTTTTCTGCTTCTCACCCCACACCACCAGCAAGTAGGTTGGGGGTGCACATGAAGTTGGGAGTGGACACAGCCAGGACAGATGACCCCAACTGACACAAGGAATATTCCAGACCCGTCATACTCAGCATAAAAAGCTGGGGAAGAAGAAGGGAAGGGGAGGGGTGCAATTGGAGTGATAGCATTTTTCTTTCCATGCCACCGTCACGTGTGATGGAGCCCTGATCTCCTAGGGAGTGGCTGAACACCTGCCTGCCCAATGGGTGTAAAAATTCCTTGTGTCCTTTGCTTGCATTTTCAGCTTTTGCTTTGACTATTAAACTGTATTTATCTCAAGTGGGTTGTTTTCTCAATTTTATTCTGGTTTTCTCCCCCATCCCACCAGTAGGGAGTGAGTGAGTGCCTGTGTGCAATTAAGTTGCTGCAACTATGGGACACATTGACTATGGAAAGGGAGTTTTATTGCACTAGAAATCTTTTGTCAGGACCTTGAAGATGACACATTGTGAACTGGGGGTCAGAACTTTGCTGCACTTTTATAGTGAAAAAGAAACAGGTAGATTTTAAAATTTTAAATCCTACTTGTAATCAGGAGTGATAGAAATCAGGTTCATTTTGCAAAAGAGAGAAACATATATACCGGTGATGGATGTCTGGGGCACACAGAATCAGAGTGGGAAGGCTTTTGTGTTCTTTTCATCTCTTTATACTAAACAGCTGGGAAATGTGGAGGAGTCAGGGCCTCTAATGGTAAGGATGCTTCTCTCTAAGAGCAAAACACAACAAAAATCCTATAAGAAAATAAGTAGTTGTTTTAACTGAAAGAAACACAAATAGTGAATTCAGTGAGACACAGAAGCAAAGCCTTGAACAGGTTCATTTATTGTTGGGTTGTGTTGAATTTTAGCGTGTATAATACTTTGATTTCACTTTTCTGGTTTTGTTTCCCTTTGATGTTTTTGTTTTCTTTATAAGTCATGCGCATTTAATGAGTGGGAGGAGGGGAAAGAAAAAAAACCCAAACTGCTTTTTCTTACCGTTTTCTGCCTGTATGGAACAGGCACTGCCCTAAAGTCTTACTCTGCTTATGCTCTGTAATCATATTTGATTTAACCACGTCGATTCCCTGGAGTTAAATACACTTTAGAAAGAACACCTTGAGCTTAGGACTCCTGACCTCTGATCTCATGCAGACTGTTCTCTATGCGGGATAAACCCACAGAGGGAAAAAATTTCCCACTAAGTGATGATATCTTTCACATCTTCTTAGCCAGGAAGCGGCTTTCAGGTACAATCACACTGGAGGAAGTTTCATCTCAATATAAGAAAGAATTTTTTTCAGTATGAAAAATCAATCTCTGGAAAAATCTGCCCAGGTATTTGGTATACCTGTCCTCAATGAAGGTTTTCAAGATATGACTGAACAGGATGACAGAGGATCTCATGTAGGATTCCCTTCCAATAAAAGGCAGGACCAGATGATCTTTCAAGGTCCCTTCCCTCCTGGGATTTTCTGTGATTCTCTGACTCTCTTTCTAGTTATGATTCACTTAGTCATTAAGGAAGACATTTCTATTACTGCATTATGATTTTTCTTGCTGACAATATCAATGAATTAAATCAAAACCTTATTAGAAATGTTTGTTTCTACAATAAATTAGTGATTTTTTTAGGACAAATGATAAAACTAGGTAAGTGAGAGATTATAATAGAGATTGGACTCATACCTTCAAAACCCAAATTATTTTTATGCAAGTGCTAAGAGAGCTGGAAAATGTCGTTAAAAGGCCACCTTGATTATGTTTGAAATGTGGCAATCAGGAGAGGTTTCTGAGGACCTGAAAAAAGAAAGTATCTCTCTTTGACCTCAGGAAGACAAGGAGAACACAGGAAACTACAGGTTGGTCAGTCTCACCTCAGTCACTGGGAAGGTGATGGAGCAAATAGTGCTGGAAACCATTTCCAGGCATGAAGATCAAGAAAGTGATCAGGAGCAGCTAGCATGAAATTACAAAGGGGAAACCATGCTTCACCAACTTGGTGGCCTCAACAATGAGAGGACTGGCATGGTGGATAAGGGGACAGCAGTGAGAGTAGTTTCTCTTCATTTTTGATAAGGTGTTTCTTTGCTATCTCCCCTAACATCTTCACAGACAAGCTGCTCAAGTATGTTCTGTGTAAGTGAGGTGAACTGGAAATTGGTTGAACTGACAGGCTCAAAGTGTTTTCACAAGTGTTGTACCCGAGTACTGATACGAGGAGAAATATTGTTAAATTGTTTACTGTTCCCTAAGGAGATTGGTGAGGAGATCAAGTACACCCTCAGCAAGTTTGCAGATGATATAAAACTCAGAGGAGCTGTTCATACACCAGACCTGCGCTGCCATTCAAGAGGACCTCAACACGCTGGAGCAATGGACTGACAGAAACCTTCTGAAATTGAACAAGGGAAAATACCAAGTCCTGTCCATGCGAAGGATACCCTCAAGTACCAGTACACACTGGGGACCAACAATGTGGAAAGCAGCTCTGCAGAGGAGGATCTGTTGGTTGGGTCATACAGCAAACCAAGCACGAGCCAGCAATGAGTATTTAGGGCAGAAAAGACCAGAAGCCTCCAGGGATACTCTAGGCAAAGTATTGCCAACAGGACCAGAGAAATGATTGTTCCCCTCTACTCGACGCTGGTGAGACCTATCAGGAATGCTGGGTCCAGTGCTGGCCTCCCTGGTACAAGAAAAATATTCATTAAGTGAAGAAAAACCAGGGAAGGGCTGCAAAATGATTAAGAGGCTGGGCTGTCTGTCATTCAGTGATGATGAGTGACCTGGGGTTGCTCAGCCTGGAGAAGTAAAGGCTCAGGGCGACCTTAGCAGTGTGTGTGAACGCCTGAGTGGGGGAGTGAAGAACTCAGGTTCTTCTAGACTCGCCTTGCGACAGGACAGGAGACCATTGGCATTAACTGAAAAATTATGTAGTGATAAACTGTCTGCAGAACTTTAATTCACTTGCATTGTAACATTTACTGTGTGCAAGGTGGTGATGGGCACTCCAGTTTCTTAACAAATCATGCATTCATGGTAAACAGGCAAACATGAGCACCTGGTTTACACACTGCATGTGTCAGAGCTGAGCTTCCTGAACTTGCCCAGTGAAGTGCATATAAAATTCTTCTTATAAAAATAACTTAAAACAGCCTGAAGAAAAAAAATGTCCATTTTATTTAACTACCCACCTGTGAAATATGAAAGAACATCCTTAAATACCATAGAGTGGCTTGTTGATTGTTTGGAAAACAGAAATGTTAAAGAGCCCAGCTCAATATTGTGCTTAACACTATGCTTAAATGTAATTACATGTTCAAACCCTGTTTTAATTCATTTTCAAATACCTCAGTGGTACTTAAATTCACATGTAACTGTGCAATTAAATGCTTTGCTGAAAAGGTGCCCCTGACATTTCTGAGACACCACATAGTCCAAGATACCAAATAATGCTATGATTAGAGAAACTAATCATAGTTTGTAAATGTAAGTACCTGTAACTATGTTTAATGCCACTAATTTTAAATGCTGATTACAAGAATTTGCTGATTACTCTGTATTTGAGTATATTTTAAAATATACTTTTACTTCTGTAAGATTCACAGTCAGTTTTCACTAGGACTCTTAACAAAACTGTAAAATCCCATTTTTCATTTTGCGTGGGCATTATTTCAGAAAAAGAATGAAGATAGTATCATGTTTTATTTTTTGGGATGTAGAAGTGGTGGTAACTGCTAGGAATGAAAGATAACACATGAAGCAGTAAGAAAACAAGACTCAAAGTTTCACATGAAGAAAGGTCTAGGATCATTCCTTTCTTTTTTTTAGCCTGGCTCTAATAAACATAGTGTGTGTAAGGTGAAGGGGGGTTTGTTCCCTTTGAATTTTTCAATGGACATTGAAAACTTATATTATTTTTCCAGAAGTTAAAAAATAAGATTAAAAAAATGACGGAAACATAAAAGCAAACCCAAACCCCAAAACTCAGAACTGCTCACTGAGCTTCATTTATTAAAACTGAAAATTAAAAAAGCTGTATTTTAGCTAATTTTTGTTTGTTTATTCAGTTCTGTTGTGCTTTTAAGTGGAAGTACCAATCAGTGACTATTTTACGTGCATTTTGAACCCCATATTTGTAGATAATGAAGTTCTTTTTGAAAATCGTGTTAAATCATGCATAGATTAACAGAGAATGGATGTTAGTACAGTTCTGACTCCAGCTGAGTTTTCTACCATAGATGCATGTTGATGTGGGCAGGTGACCTGGGTGCAGTTCACACCTTCACCACTGCTGTTTGTGTAGCAAAGGTTTTCTTCAGAGCCCTTGTGCAAAGCCATAGCACAGACCTGGGCTGTGGATTAGTATCATGACTGTCTTTTATGTAAAAAGCCGGATTGTGTGGCACACAACCTCTTCTAACATCGCAGCAATATCGCCCGTAATCCCCTGTTCTGTTCTCTCTCCAGGAATGCTAATTACATGTTCAATGATTAGACTATAAATATTTATCCAGCTGATGAGAATGAAACACCTTCACGGACCTAAAGTTAAATTCTTTAGTTCTGACACATTTTTTTGTTTGCTTTGTCCTTTGATTATCTTGCACAGTAAAGCAGAGTTGATGCCTGAGTTGTGGGTATATTTAGTAACAGTACAATGAGGCTCTGAGTGAGGAGGATGTGTGTGTGTTCATCTTAACTAATACAACATCAGGAATTTTATCATATCTGCTGTTGCTGTATCTTTAGTAACTGACGTTTTGTGTCTCACCACCAGTTCACTTTTAATTTAAATTGTACTCTCTAGAAATGATAATGAATTTTCCCAGTGACATCAGTTGGAACAATATCAAGCCCTCAAAGACAAGCTCTTTAACTTTCTTAAAACATTTAAATCCAGAAGAGCTTAATATATCGGGTAGATGTTTTCAGACATCAGATGTATTTTAAGACTGGATTTCCCATTTAAAACTAATCCCACCTGTCACCTGAAAAACTTCCTAAAGTGGCCCATTTTCAAAGCATGTTTGTGTATTTTTCAAGAATGCTAAGTACTGTATGGAGTAATTCTTAACCTAGGCTTGATGGAAAAGAAACCTTCTGTTGGAACAAAAAACTCTGTATATTCTGGGTAAACATAATTGTGCCCCCACAATTATGTTGGTGAACAGAAGAAAACTATTGAGCTATGTCTTGCCATTAAAATTATTCATTTAAATGGTTTGTTTCCATTGTGCACAGGTGGTAAACTTATCTCACATGTTTTTTGTATAAAAGTCTGAAATAAGTGAACACTGGCAAACAGAGTCTAATGGTGTCATTAAAATGATTGTAAACATGCCTGTTGTGGCAGATGTGTGTTTTCCTTCTCTTGATATACTTTCGGATTGTTGGTCAGGATCAAACAAATGCAGACTTTCAGCATGTCAAAAAAATGTCTGTATTCCAACAGGTTCTGTTTGGAAAGAAATCTGTTTCCTTAAGGCCAGAATAGCTATAAAATAACCAGACTGCCCAATCAGATCCAATGTCTACTTCTATTTTGTTTGATTAGAGCTGTGTTCCCCATATTCTCTGCCATCTATGGTTTCAGCTGAACAAGAGATTATGTGTTGCATCATAATGGTTTGAGGAAATATTTCAACAGAGTAATAAATGTAGAGAAATATACAAAACTCAGGGCCAGGAAGTCATCAGCTTCTTCTTCTCTCCAAAACTGTTGCCCTTTGCTTAACTACAATTGCCAGCTTTGTAGTGATTATTTACTCTACTATACAAAGTAACACAGGCACGGCTGTTGTTACCCACCAGAGGATAGGATGAACTTAAACACATTTCCTCAGAGCCAAATTCTCCAGCCTAAACCAAAAGTTGATGGACAGCTGGGAATTCAGCAGAACCATGTGCTTCCCTTCTGCTTGGAGCAGGAGCTGTGCTCCACAGCTACTTGCAAGGAAAAGTGTAGCTCTGCAGTTGCTCAATCCGCCTTCAAGCAAAGATTCCTCTGGACTCTGGAGTAAGGCTCATGGGGAAAGAAGCCAGAGGATTTACATCCATCTGTCTGTACCCTCCCCTTGGGAAAATGTCTGTGCAGTAGTTGTGAGTCCCAGCGGGGGGATTCCTTCTCAGTATTTTTTTCAAGCAACGGCTTCTATAAGAAATGATTGGTTTAGTCATCCAGGCTGTAAACTTCTGTTTATCCAGAATAATGCTCAGAATCCTTAAACGTTCACAGTGTCACTTGTACTAAATCCTAGTATTTAGGCTTTATAATTTCAAAATTATTTAGCTCGCTTCAGTTAGCCAAGAAACATTTTTGTAGCCTAACCCACCTCTTATACACTGGCTGGCAGCTCTCATCTTTGCTCAAGTGCAAAAGGAAATCAGATCTTCACTTTGAGTAAATGTCTGTAGCTCTACAGGCAGTGACGGTGCTATTCCAACACAGCAGAAACAGCTGGTTTACAGAGAGCTACAGTCACATGTCTTGGAAGTTAAGAACTTCTGTGTCTGGAATATACTGGATTTTAGATTTGGGGCGCAAATCTCTTGGCGTCGGCATCAGTGGAAGTCCAGCACAACTTTGGAATTATGTAGGTGTCATTCTGATGCCTAAGACAGCAAAATCCATTCTATCCAGCACAATGAATCTTTAGAAACAGTAAAAGGCATACAGTGTTTCTTTCTTTTTAAAACACACAAAGCTCTTTATCTAAAAAAGTCTTGGACTTCTTTACTTCTTTCTGTGTGGTACAATGCCTAAATATATCTTGCTTGTGGTGTCATTAGATTGCTGTAGTTGGACTTGAGGCTTGATACCTAAGCAACCAGCATCAGCACAATATCTCTATCCAGCTTGCTTAGCTAATGAAAGCAACCCCCACGTTCTCTTAACCAATAGAAGCACAAAAGGTTACTCAAGGAAAGTTTTCTTAGCTCAGTGTGGACTTCAGTTCCCGAATCAAGTCTTTTATTTGAGTGCACCCTCAGCGTAGATGAAGAATAATGTCAATGCAATTATTTTTCACATTAGTTCATCTGGATAAGAAAGTGGCTCTTTATAACAATTTGGTCTTCCTTACTTTCAAAAAACAAGTCCTGCTTCAGTTAAAAATAGCCATGCACAAATTTAGAATGAAAACACTTACCGTTACTTGTGGCTTTTGTGTCTCTCTGTTTACAACCAAAATTCCCAAAGAAAATTGTGGTACACTTCTATATTTAGTAAATTGTTCTAGTGGAGAGAGAGTTAATGAGGCTGTCCATCCACCTTGGTGTTCAAATTGCCTCCTTGATTGATGATGCAGGGAGCAAACCTGTACCATGGGTCAGCGCCCAGAACAGCCCTGCACATGAGACACATTGCAGAGCTCCTTGTGTAGGTGGAGACAGCTTCTACCCCACAGCATTCAGACACATTAGATCTCTCCAGGAACAAGCTGAGGATTTATCATAATGGAAGTAAAAGTAGGTAATTTTTATTAATCTCACCTTGATTTTTAACCTTTTTTTCTTTTTCTTATGTAAAGTAATCTTTGATTCAAATGTTTGAAGTTCTACCTGTCATAATACTCAGTCATTTAAGAGTAATTTTCCGCATGTTATCTTTCTCTCAAGCTACTGAGTCTTATTTTCATTTTGCCCTCAGTGCAGCATAACTTTTTAAAATAGGACATGTCAGCCAGAGAACAACATAACTAGAGGTGCTGAGACTACCTCCTCTTGGTTATGCAGTATGCCCTAGCAAGACAGTTTATTAGATTTAATTTAACAATGCTTCTTTTATTAACTGAGTACTTTTGACCCTCAGTGCTGGGTAATTTCATGATTTTCTGAGCAGCAGCACCAATAGCTTACCTGCATGGGGAGGGCTGTTGTCAGCAGCTGGATGATCAGGCAGGCTGCAATCTGTATTTCTTGTTTGAGCCAGGCTGTGTCCTTCAGCAGCACTGACCCAGTGCAAAACACAGTGTCCCATCACCACTGCGCCTGCTGCACTTGCTCTTAGAATTTCTTGTTTGAGCCAGGCTGTGTCCTTCAGCAGCACTGACCCAGAACAATGCATGGTGTCCCATCTCACCCTGCAGCCTTAAGGAGGCTTCACTCTGGAGCACTAGCACAGTCACTATCCCAGCAGCACGTTCCAGGAGCAGGAAAAATGTGTTTGATGTAATTATGATCCACCTGAATGGTCTCCCTGCTAGGCTACCAAGGTGGGGATGCTGCTTTAACTGGGAAATTGGTACACACCTGAGCTTTGTTTCTGTTGATTCTCTGGCTGTCATTAGCATTAGAGTTCTGTTAGTCCTTGGTACCCTGTGTGATTGACAGCACAGCAGGGAACAGCACTGGAGGGGTACAGGCTCCTCTCCTCTTCTCCAGAACAAATCAGCTTAGCAACCTCTTATCTGAGAAACAGATTTCAAACTACTGGATAAGGAAGGGTTGCATCCAAGTTTCCCCAGTGAAAATAGAGTTGTAGCCATGAGACTCTTATGGCAAAAATCAGCCTCCATCTTCTCATGCTCAGCTCCAGGCTTCTCTCAGTATTTCCACGGCTCCTATGCATGGGTCCATAGGTTAGGTATGGCTGCCTAAACTCTGAATCCCAGACAGCCCTGAACCGGAGACAGACAGTCGCAGCTACATGCATAGCTCAGACTAAAGATGCCATTTCTGGTAATTTATATGCTAATAGAATTTAAAAACTTTTTTTTTTTTTAAAAGTAAATGTTATATTTAGGAAAGTATCGACTGAAGAATTTTCATTGCATATGTTAGATTATAACTTCATCAGCCATATTTGTGCAATTTTTTGAAACTTTTTAGAAACAGTTCTAGTTATTAAAATTGTTTTTCAAATTTTGATAGTTGCTACTTGTCTTATTTTTCTTTTTTTTTTCCCACAATGGTAGGCAGTTGAAAGAAGGAAACTGCCTCTAATGAAACCATTAAAAATATTTTTTTAAATTGCATTTGTATTTTTAATTGTAATTTTTAAATGCATTTGTAACAAGGCAGCAAACATTAGCAGTTTCAGTTCTTATTCATGGAAAAAATGTCAAGATGAACATTTGTGTGAAAAAAACCATTTTTTATGAGATAGCAGAAAATTGCAAAAATTTTGTATTTAAATGAGTAAGGAATATGTCATTTATTAGTTCAGAATTATCACAACAGTGAATAGTCAACACATACACTTTGGAGTAGATCTTCTTCATACGAGTAGTATCATTCTGCTGCTGTACAATTTTATTTATTTTTAAAATTTTTTTTAAAATCCAGTCATAAAGGAAGAATTATGTGCCAAAGACCTACTGTTTGACTCAATTTTAGGTGGTATTGTTTTTGTTTTAAGTGGTGTCTTTTTTGTTTGTTTGTTTAGTCTTTAAGATTTGTTTTGGTTTTGTTGTCATTATTTTTTATGGAAGCAAATGTAGACTTGCTGCAATCTTTGAATTGTTTTCTGCTTCTCTAATAGACCACTTGCCTCCTACATAGGCCAAAAAAGTACTCCTGAAATAGCTCTGCAGGGACTCATTTAAAATTACTTTTATCACAAATTTAGTTTTCTGGATACATACTATTTTCTTTATTCTAGTCATGCCCAACAAATGATCATAGTGTAATCCTGATTTCAATATTACCATTTTTAGTATTTGGAATATATTAAATTCTGCATAATTTGTTAAGGGTGAAAAGAGCAACAGTAGTAAATTAGACATAAAAAACATTGGTCTTCAACAGAGTAAGAGGAACACTGATGTGCTGGTATGGGTGAATAGTCAGTGGTTATATGAAACAGAGTTTCCCATCATGGTCACTGATGCTGATGAGTCTTTTTGGTTTGGGGTTTTTTTGTTGTTTCGGTTGGTTGTTGTTTTTTGTGGGTTTTTTTTGTTTGTTTGTTTGTTTTCTAGGGTTTAGTAATCTTTTTTGTTCTAAAAGCATCCTTATTTAAAAAAATATAAATAAATCACCTCTCTTCTACAAAACTGAACTCTGCAAGTTTGGGTTTCATTAGTGCCTTACTTGTGTCACTGGAAGACTGTTAAGAGGAAGAACTTGCTACAAGATTAAACATCTGCTCCAGAACTTCTGTAATCAGTGCTTGTGCAGTTCTGGCTTTGCATTTTACTACCAGGAAGCTTAGAACCTGTCATGTGGAAATGTAACACTCTTTGCCTGTAGATTGCATCCTTCAAGTCAGATCTGTGGTGTAGGACTCAGTCCTGAGCTCTGTTGAGGAGGGAGCACTAAGGAAAGACTTAATGTTTTGGTCTGCGAGCTTTCAAAGAGCAGCAAAGGTGGGAGGTAATCTCTTTTCCTCTTTTCCCCATTACTCCTGTGTACGAAGGCAGCGACTTTTCTTGCACCTCGGAGTGAATGGGACTAAGCCTAATGCTTTGTATTTTAAAGGGAGAACGTTAAAATTTATCCAGTATAGCAAAATCTCATCACTGGACACCTTAAAGTCACTTACTTACTGTCTGATAATGACCTATACTTTAAAGTTGGTATACAATAAATTAAAATAATTTTGTCACAAACCCAGGCTGTAAAACTGCATTCCTAGTAGAAGGCAATTTAAGGAGGAAGGAGCATGGGAAATGACAGGATATAATTTCAAAAATAAATAATGCCTAAGGCACTTTCTTTTCTGAAAAAATGTTTGTTATCCATACTTAGATTTATTCGGATCAGTGGAAATTTTTAAATAAAATGTAATTTTCCTCCCATATGAGACAGAGTTCCTTGCAGAAAAAGCATATGGCCTTACAAGCATTAGTAGTCATGGTTGGTAAATATTGGCATTAGAATAACAGGAAAGTCTCAGTAAGAAGTGAGGTCAGAGCTGGGTGCTCTGCTCTGCAAACATCTGAAGGCACAGAGGGTTTGCTGTCAGACAGTGGTAAATAAATGAAAGGTCATTATGTTCCTGTATAAAGTAGATGACTTCTTATTTTTTTAATCAGAGGGGCTGAACCTACTTAACCTTTAAGCCTTATGTCATCCCCTGTTTTTTCTAAATGTTTCTGCCTCTTCACCTTATATTAAAACTACACTTGAGCTTACATCCGCCGGGAAGAAAAGCAAAGGGAAAATAAAAAAATAACCCATAGTCTCTGCACAGGCAAAAGAGGATTTTTGCAATTTATGATCTGTGGCTCTTTGCAGTGAAATTTAAATTATTTTAGATAGGTTTTAGTGTAGGTATATCCCCTAGCCCTAAGCTAAAATTAGTATCCCCTTTTAGGGAAGCCTCCTGCTGGTGCAGTCTGTGGTGTATAGAGCTGGAGCAGACACAACACAAACTCTCAATATTATGGTAGAAGAGGCACAGTGGATGGAAACATTCTGAGAAAGGACACTTGGAACCATGAAAAAACCTCAAAGGATTTATGTGAACACAGTGCCTTTGCCCTACACACAGCCCATGTATAATGTCCTGTAATTTCCTCTCTCCTGTCCCCTCCCAAATTATGTGCAGAAACATCTAATAAACTGTCTTGCTAAGATATACTCCATAACCAAGGCTTACGGATGAGAGAGAAACAGCATTAGGAAGAATCTTCTGTGTTGATGCTTATGTGGACTTGACTTTTCAGAAAGAATGACCTCAGCCTCATTCCTCAAGGCTTCCCTTCTCTACAGTCCAAGAATCTGAGTCAAAATTGCTGGGATTTAAATGCCAAACTAATCTAATTTAATACTTTTAGCAATAGCTTGAGTCATGCTCTGAATGCTCTGCCTTGCTTCATTTAATTAAAAAAACAACGCGAGGCAAAAATAATACAAAAGCAAGGCTGCCAAAGCCTGCAGTCTGCTTGTTTTCCAAGTAGGATTTGTTTACCAACTTTATTCTTTATATAGAGGACAGTTAAGCTGTTTTCACTAACTCATTTCTAGTACTACTACCTCACCCAAGCTAAAGGCTATGAACTCCGCATTTCTTCCAACCAAAGAAGGCAAATGGTAGTTAATAACATATCACTGTTTCAACCAAATACTTTATTTATTTAATTAAGTCCTATAGCAAATTAACATACTAGCAATGCAATACAAAACCTTCGTATTTGCATGTGTTTGCATGAAGGATTAACAAAAGAGCAGCAGGATTAAAACATAGGCAAGTAGTTGGTAGTTTATTTTTTTATGTTTTATTCTTCTCTGAGCACTGAGGGGATCACAACTCCAGTAGAAATTGTTGTGAACCTCTTTGGTTAAGTGAGATTCTCATCCACTTAGTCCTTTTTCTCCAATCCCTTACTATATGGGGCATCAACACGCCGTTGTCTGCTAGGGGTTAAGGAGAAATTTCCCACTGAAAATTTCTAGGATGGTTGTCTACCAGGGAGCTTTATACACTTGTTTCTAAAAATCTGTCCCTGGCCAATGTCCCATAGCAGATACTGATTTAAAGCAGCATGCTAACTTTTGCACCCATATAGAGAACATACAGCCATAAAAAATATTTGGCACCTGAATGTGCACTTGTAGTATCTGCATTCTCTAAACTTTCAGGCTTAGGTTTTCTCTAGCTGTTTTGTGTAACATTTTGAAAGAATAATACCATTCATCTTTCACTTATTTGCAGTGTCATCAATTTATCCTAAACCACTGTGAACATTTTCTGCACTAATATTGGGATTCATCTGACCTAACATTAGAAGCCTACAATGTAGATACATGTGTATTAACTAGTGTCAAGATTTCTTCTGTAGACTGACAAAAAAATTACTTCTAGAGAGTGATTTATCTGACCTATTTTAAACAATATATTTATCAAAAGGTGATTCATACCATACAAGTTTCTTCTTCTTCCTTTTGACCATAACAGAATCTAAATATAACTAGCTCAAAAATTAACTAGAAGAAGAACCTTAGCCAATCATGTCTGTAGTCTAGGTTAAGGTCTCACAAGATTGTGTTGACTGTGGAAATATTCATACCTAAGCCACAGCTGACTGAAAACTGGAGGCATATTTTGATAGCCAAAAGGGTGCAATTCCACATATCAGTAATTCCTGCATAGACAAATGCCATGGCAAAGTAAGAACGGAGTTGCAGAAGTTGTGGCATCTCCCACCTCTGCAGCAGTCCGTGTGTGTTTCTCTGAGTTGAGCGGCCTGAGCTCCCTGGCCAAACAGCTGTTCCACATCTTCTCCAGGGAAAAGGCAGAAGGCCAGATATTTTTCTGCACATATTTTGAAGTAGCTTTACCACTGCTATTGGTATACATACCATAATTTGATTTAAACGATTTGTTCTTGCAAAAGGAGCTACAGCCAAGTCATATGCAGTCAAGGGAAAACAAGACAATATCATTATTTCCTATTTATTAGAATGAGGAATGAACTTGGATGTCCTCATACTTCAGAAAAACAATGATATGAATCCATGCATGAACTTTATGGCAAACTCAAATTCTGTTGCAAACAATATAACTACATGTCCAAAAGTCCTCACTTCTGGCCAAAAAAATTGGATCAGATAATAAATTTAAATTTTTAGGGTCATCTCTTTCTAGAAACAAGACTTCAGTTTAGACTAGCCATGATTACTGAAGTTTTAATTTCACTAGAGAGGGAAAAGTAATCTCTAGTCCAGTAAAACTCAGGCTAGATGAAAATAGTTAATATTCACCACCTGCAAATGCTTCCTGAATTAAATAACAGGTCTGAAATCTATTTTTGTCTTCATACATCCCTGTCTGGCCCATTGGTAAATTCACTTTGACTCAGATCCTAAAATCCATAAA
The DNA here is from genome assembly GCA_013398055.1 of Ifrita kowaldi. Taxonomy (NCBI): domain Eukaryota; kingdom Metazoa; phylum Chordata; class Aves; order Passeriformes; family Cinclosomatidae; genus Ifrita; species Ifrita kowaldi. The sequence goes on along the minus strand of VZRS01003593.1, from coordinate 109,886 downwards.
ACAGACAGAGATAAAAACATTTCTTCTTTTTCTATGTTTAAGTTATTGACTAAGGAAGCTACAAAGCAGAGGCAGGTAAGTTAGAGGGCAGCCAGACACTAACTATAATTGCATGTGAAATATTAGAAAATCCTACATAAACATGGCATGGACTTTTGAATGTCTAGCTTTGTTTCCACTGAGGTTTTGTCTGGGCTCCAAATATACATTCATTGAACTGCTTAAGCCCATCTACTTAGCCACAGGTGACAGAAATAATCAGCATTATTGTTAAAGTCTTTTTTGGACTTCTTAAAGCAAACAACATTGTAACCAAACAGAAAAAGGGGAGAAATAGGTATTTGTTTCTAAAGAACTGACTAAATGGCTGATCAGAAAAATTGTATCCAAGAACATTTCAAAATAAGAAGCACACAGCCTAAAATCATTGGTACTGGATCTGCAGTTACATTGTCAACTGTCTTTGTTATAGCTAAATCATAAACCCCAAGGACTGCTCTGCAGTCCTAGTGGCCATTCATCCTTGATGAACAAAAATATAAGGGCTGGAAACCATTCTGAAAGCTGAACTTCTTTTAGAGAGCATTACTTTTTCCACCAGTCTGGCCAAATCTCTGCTCACCAAGAACTTTAAGCATAAACATCAAAACCTGCTTTTCCAGACAGGGTCGTAAACAATTACAGCTCCTAACTAGACATTGACCTCACTTGCCATATCACTGTATCACTTTATTATTCCAAACTATTGTCAAGTGCCAGTAGGCTTTATTTTTACTACCATATTACTTTGTGATTGCAATGTGCATGTTATTTGAGTTATACTGATTGGTGGATGGAGATCAAAACTCTGGCCTCTGAGTCAAATGACCATCCATGAATAATGCAAGTAGCTATTTGTCTACTGCTTTTGTTTTTAAGCATTAATCCTCATTTTTGTCCTTTCCTATTTCTAAACACACAACAGGCCTTTTATCTAGAGGCAGATAAGCAGCTTTAAAAATCCCACTCAGTCTAAAAGGTTTTTTCAGTTATTGCCATAAAAATACTTTGCCAGTGAGATTTCCTGCTCTCGTGATTTCTTCCTGAAACACAGAGTACATTCCAATATTTTAGAAATAGGCCTTGGATTGACAATAAAATGAAACCTCAGTAATTATTAACTATCCCCTAAATATTTGAGGGAAAACTAATATAAATATCTACAAATGTCAAACCCTAGGCAATAGAAGCCTATTAATCTAGAACAGTGTTTGAGGAATACAAATGCTAGAAAACCTATCACCTTTCTCTACCTATCCAGCTGTCACAAATCTATGCTAACATATTTCCCCGCTCTCAAATCCTTGCCTGTCTTACCATAAATATAATCTGGACCCTTGTATTTCCCTGTAGATATTGCTAAATTCTGCTCAAAGCAAAAAAAGCAAAAGCACTCTTCTCGTTTCAGATCTGGCATTGATATATTCTACTTATTAGAAAGTACACTATCCCTAACAGGAAAGCGTAAACTACACCATCATACCAATTCATCTCATAAATTTTCTGGCTGGATATACTTAGTGTTTCTTTTTCTCTTTCTGTTCTTAAGACACTTCTCACCTTGAAATCACCTTTAGTCCCTGACCTAGCATTTCCAGTCATCATCTGTATTTTGCACCCTAGTAGGTGACACTAAAATCTATAAGAAAAATGTGTAGAACAATTGTGCTTTCAGTGTTGATCTGATTTTAATGGAGTATTTGCTTTTAGCAGTCTGAAACCATCTCCTTGGCTTGATCTCCTTTTAATCTAATGCATCTGGAAAAATGGTAAAAACTTCATTCATTTGTTTTGTAAATGGATAATGCATTCCTTGTTCATCTTCTGTGTATATGCGTTGGAGTGGATTTTATTCATTTCAATTCAGTGTTCTGGTAATTCCTACTTTCCAAAATGTATCTAAGTGTTTGGATAATATTATTACCTGACCCATTTGTAAAGCTCCTTTGCTCACTCCAAAAGCACAATTTCTGTCCACTTTCATGGAGCAGGATTTTTCTTGGGCATTCTCTGAAATGGACTTTGTTTTTAAACAAAGTTGCATGACTCATTTTTATTTGTGCAAGTTTTTTTTTAATCTGTGTTAACCTTTAATTGCAATCCAACAAACTCTGGTTCAGTTACCATTGCCTTTCTGGATATTACCTGCATTTTTCTTGGCTCAGCTGAACAAAGTGTGAGCAACTGTCATAGGATCCACTACTGCACTTAGATAACCAATTTGTAACAGCAGAGAAGTTTATAAGTGGCCTAGTTAAGGGCTTGCTTCTCCAGTTGTTCTGTATGCTGAAATTCCACAACACTGGAAGGAGTTTCTAAATAGATAAAGAATCTTATGCTAAAACAGCATTAGCAAAAAATGTCTGTTTTATTTAGCATGTGACTAGATATTTACAGGCTAAATCAGAATGTCAAATGACTCCTGAGCTGGTGACACCCTAAATAATCAGGACTTGCCAATACATGACTAATGATCCAGTACAAACTGTGCTTGCCTAATTTTTCAGCCGTATAGTGTTTTTCCACATTATTTTTTTTTTCTATATTTTTTCTACTTGAACTTCTCTGGGCAAGCAGCTGTGCATAGCAGGATCCTGACTTGGTTCTGCAGGAGTGATTTATAAAGGTATTGTACCAAGGCACACATCTCAAGGCCCTTATTCAATTTTTACATTACTTCTTCTCAGTTGCTGCATAGTGTTAAAATATTTGTCTGAAAGCAAATTCATTAACTGAATTTTATGTTACTCTTCATGCAAAACATATCCTTAGTTACCCCCAAAACACTGAAATACTTATAAAAATGAATATTCCCATTGGTTGCTATTTTATCTCACTGACTCCACTGCCCTCCTGCTTTAAAACAGTGCATTTCAGAGGACATTATCTTAAGCCAGATGCCCGTTGAAATACCTTCCTAATGTACAGCCTAATTCTGTCCTTTTTACATGACTTCTGTAATTCTTTTGGTTTTTTAATCCACAGTAATTCTTTAACTGCCAACCTATATATTGGAGATTAATTACTAGTTACCATTTCTCATCTCAGCTTCATAACAAAAATCATTAATGTCATCGTTCTGGGGTCATTTTTAAAGACATGTTGCTCTAAACTGATGTGTTTGACTACCAGCACAGTGGCAGTTATCCATAACTAAGGTGCTGCACCGTTTTGAGTCACAGTTTCACACAACTCTAACGAAAAAATTCTGCTTCAAAAATGGCAAGATGAGAAAAAAAGTAGAGAAAAATTAAAAAAAAAAAAAAAAGGAAAGAACAAGCCATGAAATTCTTATTTATAAATAAGTTTCTCCTTCAACTGCTTCTTTGTGAAAAATGCTGCACCTTCATTCCTTGCTTGCAGTACCCAGGCCCTGCTAAAATGAGGAAGGAATTAAGTCAAGTGCTTTCTGCTGCTAGCAAGATTTCCTTGAAATGGAAGGTTTTGAAAGAACATAGGTATGGGCGCATATAAGTATGCTTTATGCCCAAATGGAGGTGTTTTGAACTCTGTAGATGTCCTGATGTCATGTTCCCAGGACATCCAGATGCAAGGTTAGGATTTATGAAGCAAGACCATGTGCTCAAAGGACAGACATCCTCCAGGCCTTGAAGAGGACAGATTTCCTCACTATGTTTTGCTGTCCTATTGCCCAATACACTGTGCATTGCAGAGACCACTCTCAGCTGCCAAAACGTCTCTGTTGACTGAGACAAACTTGGGAGGCCATCTGTGTAGTCTATTCCCAGGTCTAGGCATCTATATTTAGGGATCGTCACACTTATGAGTGTAGAGAAATCTGGGGGTTTGGGGTTTTTTTTACTGTTGGTCACGTGGATCAGGAATTTACCTTAACTTTTTAAACAGGTTGAACAGATATTCTATCTTAATAAATAACAGGAGATTTAAGTACTGTTTCCTTCCATTGCTAAAATCCTGTTCCAAGGAATGTGGAAAAAAGAGCTCCCCAAAAATGATATCTTTTATAAAATCATAGGACTTGATCAAAATATCTGGATTGTTCTTTAATTTTTTTCAGTATACTCCCAGTTTTAACGTTCCTTGGAATAATTTTTAACCTTTTGAAACAGTCCTTTTCAAGCTGGCAAAAATAGAAATAAGAAAGATAAAAAATATATGGACATTTCACTGAAATGAAAAGAACTTTCCATCTTCCCAAAACCTGTCTATCAACACAGAAGAAATATGCAAAAAATGTGAGACAAACAAGCCATATGTTTTGCTTTTCATGCATCTGGCAAAAATGTGATTTCTTTTGCCATGTTTCTCCTGTGATGAGAATTTATTTCACAAAACTGACATCATATATTTCCTCTCATTTCTTTCTGATTCCCCACATTTACCTAAATCCTGTTCCACACTCTTTTTAGTGTCCTGGTGAATTGCCTCTAAGGTCATCAGCAAATTTTACTGGTCCATTGTGGGAGATTCTTCAACTCAGTGGAAAATATAACTAGATCTAAGGGCTGAAATTGTAAGGAAAATAGTATAGTAGCTTAATATGGTGGTTTATTAATAACCTAGGTACTGCTCTTCACCATGATGAGACTTTTAGGATACCGTGCTGAAAGATATTTACTGGTTCAATCAAAACTTTTGGGCGCACTGCAAAATCATTGACTTAATTCTTCTGTTTATGGTGTGAGAGTTTAAAATGGGTAATGGCAGTGATCTCTACTGATTTTGAAATAAAATAAAATATAATATCTCCAACAATCCTTCAGAAAAATTAGATCATGCCTGATCCTCTTTGATTGCTATTTCCAATCTGAAAAGTAGGAATCACATTTTTATTTACGTAGTACAGTAGCAACCTATTCATTCCCTCATTTGTTTCTTCTTTCATACCTTTGGTATCACACTAATTTCTTACTTTTCCTAGTTTCAGTGCTCAAAGTGTCCTCAGATGTAGAATTTATTTCACTCTGTTCTATTCCACTGTCATGGTTCAACCCCAACATGAACTCAGCCTCACACAGTCACTCATTCATCCTCCGCTGGTGGAATGGGAGAGAGAATCAGAAGAGTAAAAGTGTGAAAAGTTGTGAGCTGAGATAAAGACAGTTCAAGAGGTAAAGCAGACACACAAGCAAAGCAAAGCAAGGAATTCATTCTCCACGTTTCATGGGCAGGCAGGTGTTTAGCCATCCCCAGGAAAGCAGGGCTCCATTGCCTCATGCAACAGTGACTTGAGAAGACAAATGACATAACCCTGAATATCCCCTCCCTTCCTTCTTTTTCCACTAGTTTTATGTGCTGAGCATGACTCCACACGGTCTGGAGCATTCCTTTGGNTGAACTCTGTAGATGTCCTGATGTCATGTTCCCAGGACATCCAGATGCAAGGCTAGGATTTATGAAGCAAGACCATGTGCTCAAAGGACAGACATCCTCCAGGCCTTGAAGAGGACAGATTTCCTCACTATGTTTTGCTGTCCTATTGCCCAATACACTGTGCATTGCAGAGACCACTCTCAGCTGCCAAAACGTCTCTGTTGACTGAGACAAACTTGGGAGGCCATCTGTGTAGTCTATTCCCAGGTCTAGGCATCTATATTTAGGGATCGTCACACTTATGAGTGTAGAGAAATCTGGGGGTTTGGGGTTTTTTTTACTGTTGGTCACGTGGATCAGGAATTTACCTTAACTTTTTAAACAGGTTGAACAGATATTCTATCTTAATAAATAACAGGAGATTTAAGTACTGTTTCCTTCCATTGCTAAAATCCTGTTCCAAGGAATGTGGAAAAAAGAGCTCCCCAAAAATGATATCTTTTATAAAATCATAGGACTTGATCAAAATATCTGGATTGTTCTTTAATTTTTTTCAGTATACTCCCAGTTTTAACGTTCCTTGGAATAATTTTTAACCTTTTGAAACAGTCCTTTTCAAGCTGGCAAAAATAGAAATAAGAAAGATAAAAAATATATGGACATTTCACTGAAATGAAAAGAACTTTCCATCTTCCCAAAACCTGTCTATCAACACAGAAGAAATATGCAAAAAATGTGAGACAAACAAGCCATATGTTTTGCTTTTCATGCATCTGGCAAAAATGTGATTTCTTTTGCCATGTTTCTCCTGTGATGAGAATTTATTTCACAAAACTGACATCATATATTTCCTCTCATTTCTTTCTGATTCCCCACATTTACCTAAATCCTGTTCCACACTCTTTTTAGTGTCCTGGTGAATTGCCTCTAAGGTCATCAGCAAATTTTACTGGTCCATTGTGGGAGATTCTTCAACTCAGTGGAAAATATAACTAGATCTAAGGGCTGAAATTGTAAGGAAAATAGTATAGTAGCTTAATATGGTGGTTTATTAATAACCTAGGTACTGCTCTTCACCATGATGAGACTTTTAGGATACCGTGCTGAAAGATATTTACTGGTTCAATCAAAACTTTTGGGCGCACTGCAAAATCATTGACTTAATTCTTCTGTTTATGGTGTGAGAGTTTAAAATGGGTAATGGCAGTGATCTCTACTGATTTTGAAATAAAATAAAATATAATATCTCCAACAATCCTTCAGAAAAATTAGATCATGCCTGATCCTCTTTGATTGCTATTTCCAATCTGAAAAGTAGGAATCACATTTTTATTTACGTAGTACAGTAGCAACCTATTCATTCCCTCATTTGTTTCTTCTTTCATACCTTTGGTATCACACTAATTTCTTACTTTTCCTAGTTTCAGTGCTCAAAGTGTCCTCAGATGTAGAATTTATTTCACTCTGTTCTATTCCACTGTCATGGTTCAACCCCAACATGAACTCAGCCTCACACAGTCACTCATTCATCCTCCGCTGGTGGAATGGGAGAGAGAATCAGAAGAGTAAAAGTGTGAAAAGTTGTGAGCTGAGATAAAGACAGTTCAAGAGGTAAAGCAGACACACAAGCAAAGCAAAGCAAGGAATTCATTCTCCACGTTTCATGGGCAGGCAGGTGTTTAGCCATCCCCAGGAAAGCAGGGCTCCATTGCCTCATGCAACAGTGACTTGAGAAGACAAATGACATAACCCTGAATATCCCCTCCCTTCCTTCTTTTTCCACTAGTTTTATGTGCTGAGCATGACTCCACACGGTCTGGAGCATTCCTTTGGTCCGTTGGGGTCAGTTGTCCTGGTTGCATCCCTCCCAGCTCTTCATGTACCCCCAACTTACTTGCTGATGGGGTGAGGTGAGGAGCAGAAAAGGCCTTGGTTGTGTGTAAGGTCTGCTCAGCAATAACGAAAACACCCGTTTCTTGCACAAATCCAAAACCTAGTCCCATACAATTAAAATGGTGGTACACAATTTAAAAAATTTCTTAGTCTTTATTCTTTGAATAGACTCCAAAACACATCACTAACAGTAAATATATAGTCATTTTATTTTAAATGTAAATTAATAACCACAGTTATAGTAATTACATAGAGAGTAGCTCTACATGGAAAAGCAAGTTATAGTAGTTTTTTGGATTCAGTTAGATGGATAACTTTAGAACTCAGCCACGATATTGCTAGGCTGTTCTTACAAACTCCTATTATCCTGTTCTATATCATCTGTTCATACCATATGCTTGCAAAACATTCATAGCTCAGAAATTTTAGGTTGACTACCTCTGAATTGAGCATGTTTGCAAATATTTGTAAGACAGAAACTTAATTTTAAATGCTAAAATTTTCACACTATGAAGCTTTCTTCCTTCAGAGCAAAAGCTTCTGGGCACTCAATCAAAAAATTAACTAAACCAACATTTTCAAAATTGTTATAGCCCAAAGTGAAAAAAAAAGAAAAAGAAAATTAAAGAAGCACATAAAGAAATAAACAGTTTTTGTTGACTGAAGTGGCACCACATGTGGAGGATGAAACAACTCAAGCAGAGATTTCTTTCTGTTTCCAGGTCCTCTGTATATCATCTAACCATTTGCCACACACTAACAGCCCACAGTTTTGGCATGCAAAATTGCCAGACTATTTGGTGCAATCCTGAGGGCTCAAACCAAAGCACTTTTATTTCACAGAATATCAACAAGCAGAAACTGGTGCCAAGGGCTCAATTTTCAGTTATAGTAAAATGGTATAGTCTCATTGATTTCAAAGGAGGTGTGCCAGTTTATGCCAGAAGAAAATGTGATTCATTATTAATAACGGGAACACAATTATAAAATCCGGAACACTACTCTGTAAATTTACTGATTTCTGATAGAAGTCTAGTATGTCATTTAAATGAGAGCCTTCAAAACTTCATGCTGGTATATCTCAAACCTGTATCCTTTGGATCCCAAAATTTTCTTTGATAATCTAAAAAGTTGGAACAGCTAAAATCTGAAAAAAGGCCATTGAATACATAAACTAGCAACACCAAATCACTAAATTAGTGCTTTCTATAAATAAACTCATCCTGATAATTCATACTTAAGGAAATGAATTTTTTTCTTACCAATTTTTAGAGTCAGAGTATCATCAAGGATGCAAAAGACCTCTAAGATCATCAACTCCAATCATTAAGGCAGCATTGCCGTGTTCACCACTACCCTGTGTTCCCAAGTGCCACATCCACACACCTTTTTTTACACTTCCCGGGATCACCATTCCCCCGGGCAGCCTATTCCAATGCCTGACCATTTTCCAGCAAATAAATTTTTCTAATATCCATTCTAAATCTCCTCTGGCACAAATTGAGGCCACTTCCTCTCTTCCTGCCATTTGATACCTGAGAGAAGAGACCAATACCCATAGGTGGAGTTCATTCAGTCCGAAAAGAAATGGGGAAATGACCCTACCTTTTTGCATCAGGCATGGTGAGACTGTAGAGGTCTGGCTAAACCTGCTACCTGGTTTGTTTACAGCTGCATTTTGAGGAGGTGAATCCAAGGCTTTCATGAAAGAACAATCTCACAGTGATCCCTGATGCATATCATTAAGTTATGAACAAATGAGTCTCCAAATTTACTTGGGAAGAGAAAAACTATTTCAGTCATTAATCTTACTCTCCCATTCTCTTCTCTACTTCTCAATATTGCAATTGTAATTATACTTTTTATTAAATTATTGTGCTATTTACCGCACTTATAATCTCGGTTTTAGTTTGCCTTAAATATTTATTTTTATTATTATAACTAAATAACTGTACAATCAATCAATTCATATTGCAAGAATACCCACAGACCATAATCAAAACTTAGATCACATAAAATCATGTAAAATGCAACAATCATACTAGAATGTATCTGATTTGAAATGCAAGAGATCTACTAGCTTGAGATAAGGTTGGCTGGTATCAAATATTTTCTGAACTATGTAAAAATACATTGTTTGCTACTTCTCCCCCTTAAATTCAGCAGAAAATAACCACAACGGTTATAAAGTGTACATCTGAGCCATTTGTTCACATCTGTGCCTTGTCCTGTAGAGTGTTTTGGGTATACAGAGCTGCCCAAGATTGTTTTCATTATATTTATTTTGGAACACCAACCCTCCATCATGGCAGTGTTACAGGAGAACCAGAACAATAATTCCACCCTGAGCTCCATGTTGTGGAAACCAGGTGGCTTGGAACTTTTATAAATTCAAAGTTGTGCTGCGATTAGTTTGATCATATTAAACACTGACATGTCTTTGCTTTCTCTACTTTTATCTCAGTAAATTCTGACACTGCTCATTGTCTGTGAACCTCCTTAGTGAGCAGATTTGTTTTTACCAATAGCCTGCCATGTGGACTCTAAGTAATAAATAACAAAAAGGAGTGGTGCTTTCTTGTAGCCCAGTACATCTGGCGCTCATGTATTCATAGCACCTTTAAGCATATCGATCTGATTTTTCTGCAGCTTGCAAAGATATTTACAGTTTCAGATTTTTGCAATACTTTCCAAATGGATCATATATATGTATTTAGTAATTGATAGGAATGGCATTTGGCGTCCTTTTCTTGGACAAGCAAATATGCAGAGGCTTTAAAAATAAATTCAGCCTGCAGGAAAATACTGTGATTGTGGGATACTTGGAAATATCTTTCTAAAGGAGATTTAGCTATTAAATTTCTGAGATGGCATGTTGGAATGTCAGATAGGAAAAGTGGTTTCATCACCATCCTACAAGGGTGGGCAGTGCAATGTAGGCTATTAATATTAAACAGATTTACTTTTTGTGAAGTGGAGGTTAGTCTCCTGGAGCATTGCCTAGAATGGTTTGCTTTGCTGACTGGGTGAAACAGGACAAAGGCAAATTTCACACCTTGGCCTTATACATAGAAACCTGAGCTACATGGTAAGTGTGAACAAAAGATACGAAGTGGGATGATTTCTTTCAGGATTTGGTTTGTGGCTTTTTTCCTCTCAAGATATTCTAAGCACGTTTGAGAAGGGAAAGAGAGTTAGAGAGTAATTTTGCATAAAAGCTGGAGGGTTTTTGGAAAATAAAACTCCACACAGGAGGTATGGTTTTCTTCTTAGCATTTCTCAATCTGCTTCCACTGTAACATTCTGGGAGCTGGTTTACCAATGTTTAATAAATGCGTTATTGCTCCTTTTACTTTTAACACTTTAACTATCTCAGTGGTTTGCTCCCTTTGTTATCTGAGACAGTGAATTGGAGGTGCCATGTGCAAACAAATATTCTTTGAGCTGTAAACTGAGGAACAACTTACGAGTTAATCTCACCAATGCCTTAACTAAACCAGAAAAGTTTGCTGCTTTTTAAGAAAAGTTGAGAGTGTCAGGAAATTTCACGTAGATAATTTTCTAATCAAGAAACAAGATAAATAACAATTAGCTTAAGGTCAGAAATTTTTACCTTCATCAATCCAAAAATGGTTTTCATATGGTGTCTCTCTTGAACTATTGTCTAAAAATGTTCATATAGTTTTGTATAGGAAGAGGGTAGTTCTTTAGGTGTTTGGGTTTTTTTTTTTAAATATTATTTTTGTCAAGTTGCTCTGTATTTTTATCAAAGCTACGAAGGAGGAGATAAATTCGCAACAGGAGGGCTAAACCCAACAGCAACAAATATTGCTAGGAAATGGAGATCTTTCAGAAATTTCCTCTATTCAAGAGTCGTTTGGTGGCAAGGATTAGGAAGAAAATATTTTAAAAGTTATTTTATGTATTGCACTTTTCTCTCATTAAATATGTGTTGAATAGATCTTTACTATGCAGTGATGTGGCTTTGTTTCAAGGAATCATGTTTACATTCACTTAATTGGGTTTTGGTGACCTGCTTGGAGTAATTAGAAAACACATTATAGAAACTCTGTCATAAAATATGACTTTTCTTGTTTGAATAGAAAACTTCCCTGCATACAAACTCCTCTGCCTCAAGCTGCTGGTGACTTAAGATGCAATTTTGTTGTGCAGTCTACTACGTTCAGGACTATTGACATATCTTACGCTTAGTAAAAAAATATTATTAAATCCCCTGGGAGCAAGAGAATATGTATGACTGCTATTATTCCTCCTGTTTAAATCAAAACAAAATTAAATATAACAAGCAAAACTCAGAATATCTTGTCACAAGGAAGAGAGGTTGAAACTTATGCTGGTTTTTTCCAGACTCTGAATTAAAGCTCATTTTGGGTTGGTGCCAGTTCCCTAAAGAATAAAAGTAATTCAGAGATATTCTCAATTTAGTGCTTCTTATTTTCTCATCTGAAGGGATTTCTCAGTATGCAAAGTCTTGATTATCTGTTTTTATCTGTTGGGTTCTTTGAGGAGAATCTTTCTTCCTGTGATGCACTTTGGGTAATTATCAGAAAGACACTATTGCCTACTTAGGCTCTTCAGCCAAATTTTGTGTAAAAATATCCTGCACACGTGAACCAGTCTTTGCCACAGGTGTGATTCAGTCAGTTGATTTTTGAGAACTTCCAGTCTTGCACTGGGTACTGCAAACCTTCCATGTGACCTTTCTTTCATGCCTAGGATCAGTAAATAATACTATTGTTAGGGAATACATATATATATAGATATATATATATATATAAAATAGTATTACTACATACATATATTAACAGTACTACTCTTTGTTTGTTTCTGTTCATGTGTTGCATTATCATAAGAAAAACCACTGGGTCAAGTGAAGTTCCCTGGGTAGAAAATTTTTCCTTCCTTGGAAAATATTTTGTTCATTTAGAGAAGACAGGCTTTCAGAGGCTGCAAGCTGGCCAGCAAAGAGTCGAAAATCGTAGAAAGGTCCCCACACAACTGAGTGGGAGAGCTTGCTGAGAGGAGCAACAGACAGAGACAACCAGGCATCAGAAATGAGGAAAGAAAACTTCCCCAGGGCCAGAAAGAGCTGTGCCAATTTTGCTGTAACTCGAAGCTACTGAGCTGGCCAGAAGCTGAGAGCATCCCTGCAGAGGCACAGTGGAGAGCTGTACATAAACCCTTTTCTTTGTCCTGCGTGTGACTGAGTTGTGATGAGCTGTATTTACAGAGTTGTCCTAATGTGTATTCTAATTAAATCTGGCTTTCTTCAGGTAAAAGTCTTCCAGACTGTCTATGCAGATCTACCTCAATGCATTAGCTGACTCTGAGTACTTTCAAAACTTCAGAGGCTCTTTTTGTAAAAGCTCTGACAGAGTTTTTGTGAAAGAATTAACTTTGGGCTGTACTGGCTTGGATATATGTGTTTATTTATCTATATATGTGTGTTTGTGAGACATCCAGCCTAACCTGGGTGAGTTCCCTTGGTTAAATGCAGCTTCTCTGCAATAACAGATACTTCCATGCAGATGAGTTTACCCTGCTTTTTGATAGACCTGCCTATCTGCCCAGTTTTTTACTTGATTTAAATGCAGCCATACACTTTTTTTTTTTTAATACACAAAGCTACAGATGAGAAGACACTGTCATTGTATCAGAAATATTGTCTTTTTCTGTGCTGTTTTCACTCTAAGCAATACAAAGACAGTTTCACATAAATAATGGAGTCCGAGTTTTTTAAAATTTTTTGGATGGTTCTACAACAATGCACCCCGTGGAACTGAACTCAGAAAACTGAGCTGCACATAACCATGTGCAGAATTTTTAATGCAGTTAATCCTCACAATTCTAATTCCATAATGATATTTTGTATTCATAATGTCATAGTAGCAGGGGGTGGTAGTAATGAGTGGCTATTACACCAAGGATGTATTTATCTGGTTTGAATTTTGCCTTAACCATTTGTTCACAGTAAAGCAAGGATTCTTAGCCAATATCATTCAATGTGCTTGGTAGGAGAACCAGATTCGACCATGCTTATTCACTGAGAAATGCTGGACAGCCCAGTAAACTCTTTGAAAACAGTGGTATTAGTTGTCTAGGAAGGGGCTACCCTAGGAATGGTAGAGGTCTGTAGAATTCAACTCTAGAAGAATAATAAATGAGAACTAGGAATGGAATTTTAAGAGTATTAAAAAAGCTAATTTCTGATCAAATTGCCTAAATTTCTTTCATATTAACCAAAAAACCCAAAAAACTCAGTATACCCAAACACTGGCTTACTTTTTTCTAAACTGGAAATCTATTGCTATGAAATCTTTGTTGTAGAGGAAGGGTAACTAGCTCAGACTTAAATATCAAACCTCAAATGGCTAAAATTTGAAGTGTATCCTACCCTAAGATACACATCCATGGGACTGATGCATTCCTTGGGGATTTGAAAGCTGGTTAACAAAGAGGGCCGCAACAGCTACAAGAGGACTTGCATAAGATTGTTACATCCTCCCTGTTTGGTATTCATATTTTTAGTTTATGAACATATGTAACATTGAAATGCTGTATAGATATAGCAGATCAAATCTTTTGAAAGAAAATGCCTGCAGTCACTTCTGTACCCCTTCCTCTATATTAGCATCTGCGGCCCAGCTGCATAAGCAGTTTTTCTGGCCAGGATTGAAGACTCCTTCCCACTACCCCATTGTAATTTTTGTGGAGCATAGCCATTTAGCATGTGCTGTACTTCTTCTGCAAGGGTTGGGCCAAAGCCTTTGACAAATTTTGCATTTGCAATTGATTTGCTCCCTCCTGGGCTTGAGAATAAAAAGCAATGGATAATGTCTCAAAATTAGACTTTTCATGATTAAATAATAAGGATTGGATGAACTGACAGCTTTTCTTTATAAGGCTCTTTAAGTTAGACTTTGTTTTGATTTTTTACTGAAAAAATAATTTGCAAGGACTGTAGACAGAAGAAAAAGAATTGGATGAGATAGATAAGTACAGTCAAACTGTAGCATTATGATCACAGAGCAGATGAAGGAACCAAGCAACTCTCCCAAACAATACAGAAAAATCATTTTCATAATGGATATAGAAGTCCTTGTTACTGAAATTCCAACTGTTTTGTTGGACTCGTGCTCTAGAAAATATCAGTTAAACTTTGTTCTTTTTTTTGGAAATGAAATTAAATTTACTTTCAATCTCAGTATTTCAGAGTCTTTTGCAATGAAACAAACAATAAACTCTAATGTCCCACAGACCAATTGTGAAATGAAAATCCCATGGCACTTTTAGGAAGAATAGGTGAGTTAGTTCCAGTGTGGTTTTGACAATTACATGCTCTCTGGTTTGAGCTTAAGATTCAGCTATAAAAAATATTTTCTTCACTTTCTTCAAACTGCCATGCTATGCTACTGCTTGCTACTGAACAAGCTCTGCCAAGGCCAGACGAGGAAAGAAATAAGATAAGCTAAACTTTCTGAAATACGCATGCTGCTAAAAACCCAAATTCACTTCCTTTTAATAAGTTTGCACATTGTTTGTATAAGTTTATAATCAAAGTATAGGGACTTCAGTATGAGGATCATCTGGTGCTTATGAGCAAGTAAAAAAACTGACTAAAAACTGGATTTTTATTTAATTAAAATTCTAGTTCTTTATAAAAGTAGAAGCCTTATGGAATTATTGTATCAGAAGTGTTGCATAGTTCGACAGTCTGTGCCTAAGGGAGAACCAGTCTAGCTCTAAAGGAAGCATAAGTGAATATTTTATACACTAATATCAATTAGTTGGGTATCAGATATTATTTTAAAACATAATGAAATTAATTTTCTTTGTGTAGGTCTCAGCTGTCTAAGACGAATAGAAAAAAAAAAGGCATTTTATAAAGAAGAAATATTAGCTAGGTTTATCTGGGAAAAAATTCAACTGTGTGGGAAGAGTGTCTGAGTTAAACCCTTTCAAGAAAATATTGTGACCTGCATCATAGGTGGGGTGGTAAAATCTGCTGGAAGACACATGCTGCAGATACCCTCTGCATTCCTTTTACAGCCATGGACTCTAGAGAATTTGTTACTACATCATTAAAAGTCATATTTTATGTTTGAAATATTTATAATTTTATTTTATTGAAGCTTAATCTTCAGGTAGGACACTGGGACATTTTTATACGCCTCCATTTTCACAGCCTCGCGTACACAGACTACGCCTTCAGGGCAAGTTTTATTGTGCCAGTGTAACATATGTTCCCAATAGGTAAGTGACACATGAAAGGAAAGGAATGTGATTTAATGTTTCAATTTTATTGCTTGCAATTTAACATATGGCAGTGAAGAAGATACAATCAATAAAGCTACATGAATGTGAAAGCACACAATAAAAGATACCTCAGAAGGAAGGTCTGATTTAAAGATTTATTGAATCTAACTAGTCAAATAATTCAACACAAAAATTGTATTTATGGTCTTGGGCTCATTTGTTATTGGCGACTTGCTAGTGCATGGTTAATGATTTTGTAAATTTCTTCCAGAAATCGGGTGCACATTTTGTACTTCACCTATTTCCATTTCGCTTGCATAAAGAAATTGTAACCCAAATCAACAATGCACTTCCATAATTGATTTTTTTCACGCAGGAGGTCAAAATTTTCATTTTCTCATTTTGTAACCTCTTTCAACATTCATTGATTTTCCTGATCTTCTCTTTTTTCTCCTCTAAATCTTCCTCACACTATCCAAGAATTCTTTCGTTTTAACCAAAGGATGTTCAAGAAAATCATGTTCCCATTTCTACATTAGTAATAAATTGCAAAGGCTTTTTGACAAAAAAAAGTTGATATATAGAAGCAGAAATAAGAAATAAAACCTCCCACTAGTTTAAACAAAGAATGAGTAAAAAAAATGCATCTGATTTTGCAAAGATGTCTGGTTTTACTGAAAAAAATCAATGAAAATCTAAGTTTCCAGTGAGTTCACTAAAAAAGATTTAAATGTATTTTTTAAAAAGTAGAATTCCTTTTTTTTTTTCAGCATAAGTATCTTGGTGATTATTGATTAGGGAAAAAGCAAGAACATTTTGAATTTTTTTTCTTTTGGTTGCAGAGAAATTAGATGTTGATTCTGAACCAGTTGTTTGCTTTCATTCATAAGTTTATTAAGTTTTACAAAGGTCTACATTTACTGTACATTATTAAAACACCTTCAGAAGTTACATCTTGTATAACATTCCACATGATTAATCTGGTTACAATGAAGTGAATATAAATGAATTGTGACAGGGAACTGTTACGATAGGGTATTTTTAAAGTTAACCTAAAATTTCACTGTGCTTTGCTTTCCCTTCTGTAATCAACTTTCACTTTGTGGGAGGAGAGATATTTTCTGATCCATTTTCTCCTTTATTTATTTTATTAATCTTATTTTAGCATGCTTATACAAATATTTGGTACACATTTCTTGTGTAAGAGTCTTGGAGGACACACGTAGGTGGTTCAACAAGCATATTATAGCCATACCTGGACAGGTAGCAGCCTTTTACAGGAAACTAACATAGTGCCAGCCAGATTTCAGATTTATGGGTCTAGTTCTACAGCTGCATCAGTTTGTAGGAGGTTTATATGCCTAAAATGCCTGTCTGTTGGTGCTGAACATAGCTTGACTCCAGCCTTAATTGCTTTTCTGTCTAACTTCAGTCTCTTCTTCATGAATCTTCTTCATTAACATTTTCCCCAATTTCCACTTACAAAAGCCTAGAGACTGCTTGTTTTCCACCTTTCAGTCAAGTAAGCATTAGACAAAATTGGACCTAAATCACATTAGGGTCTTGGCATAAGTGGAATTTATATATGAAATAGGCATTGAAAATGCACATAACTATTCTAACAATTCTAGAGTTTCTTCATGCATGGTATAACCTGAATCCATGCAGGTATATCACTGTGATCCCTGAGTGCCTGTAAATATCTCTCCCATGACTGTGTAGAGCACATGGTACCTATTTGCTTTGTTGTCACATTTTATGGTTCATGAAGCTCCTTAGGATATGTCTTGCAATAAAAGTTCTATTTAAGAGATGATTGTAATTTTATATGTATGAATGTGCATATATACACATACACAGGAAGAGAGAGGAAAGACATTTGTTGGACATCATCTGCATTCATGTGTACAGTCCCTGTCATTATGGCACTAAGGATTATCCAAAACATTTGTAAAATCTGTGGGAGAATGGCATAACTGTCAGGAATTTCCATGAGGTTCCTGTTGCTACATATCACTTCCTTTCTGTCTTCTGGCTTTAGCTGACACAAAGACTGCTGGATTCATTCATCCTCTTCTATCTTTTTAAATCCTGCTTTGTTTACCTTTGTCACAGTGGTGGGAGGTGAGAGATGAAATACGCTCAGCATCAAGAGACAGTTGTTGTAGGCATACACACCTCCTATAAACTGATGCAGCTGGAGAGCTAGACCCATTAAACTGAACTGTGTGGGTGCCATATGGAAAAAGATTCCATAATCTGTGAAGCATTTGATTTGTATTAAAATCGTCAATATATCTACACTTATCTCTAGAAATGAAAACTCCTCGAAATGTAGCAATATTTATTTATTTATTTATTTGTTTGTAAGTTGGTCACTCGTGTTTCAGACAACCACAGAAAACCAGAGTGAAGAGTTAATCAAATAAAGGCAATTTACATTTACCCAAAAAAGATGCCCAGTAAATTTCTGGACAAATCCCATGTGAGAAGTTTTCTGTCATGATATATCTACATCATTCTCTGCCAAGCTTAATCATCCAGCTATTAGCTAAAAATAAGTCCACTGCACCATGGTAACTGCCTAGCGTTGCAAATAATGCTGCTTTTGAGATCTTAAAAGGTCAGCAGCAAAAAACACTGGGCCTTCTTCACCGTGATATAATTAAAGCAAAGTCATCGACTTATTTGGGATAAGAAAAGAACCTTTTCCTGTCTCTCTTGCACTAGATAAATTGGGAATTCTCCTTTCAGTAGCTTATTGTACTTACCCACATATCTTTGAATAGTGTTTTCCTCAAAATTATGAGTTTGACTGAAAGTCCGACCCAGCCTCACATGCTGGCAACCTGAAAGATCAAATGTAAAGAATGAGCTATTTCATTACAAACATCCGTCCATGCCTGACCTTATAAGATACATCAAGGAAAATGGCTGAAAACCAAACCCCTCCATAATTTAGTCATCAGCTCTGAAATGCTGACTGCCTGATAGTTGCTGTGAAAATGCCCAGGCTGCCCAACCAAAAACCACCTCATCTATTCACCACATGTGACCAAAGCCACAACTATGGAAAAGAGCTTTACAGAAATTCTTTTCAGTACCTTCCCTTTTCCACAGCCCTTGCCAGCCTTCTACACAGTAGGATCCCTGGAAACAAACCCTCTCCTTCTTGACACATCCATGATGAACAGCTGTAACTCCTTAGGCACTGATTGCAGCTGCCTTGAGCTGCGCCATTGAAACAATCCAAAAAGGCAGCAAAAAATGGAAATATGTTATTGAGTATAGGGTTAGTGGTCTTCGTGCATCAGCTAGATGGGTGGCTTCCAATTTGTATTGCCGAGGCTGCTGGAAATCATGCACAAAACACAAGTCTGATTCTTTTTTCACTGTTTTCACTCTGGAGTTATTTCTGGGCAAGGAGAAAGCAAAGAGACCAAACAAAAGTGTAATGCTCCCTTTTCTTCCTTCTTGGTTAAAGTCTTCATTTATATTATTCCTAAAATTTTACTGCCTTCAAGGGAACTCAGACAGCGTCTGGGAGATCAAGCGCTGGACATGCTTATAACAGCTATTTCTTGATATTTGAAGAAGCTAAGATACAGAATAGAAGAGGCCCTTTAACATGCTTTCTGGATAGGCTAACTGGTAGACAGGTGAGAAATTGGTTACATCAGCTGAGAAGAGTACTTTATGAACAACACCTGTATTGTTTCCAGCTCCTGAGGTAGCTCAAAGAGGATGATGCATTGCTGTGTTGGTATATCCCACATCAGATTATGCTCTGATTTGAATTACTGGTGAAAAAAGAGCTTGGCTGTAGGTAACACAGCTGCCCTGAGCTCAGCTCTGTGCTTAGCAGTGGGGCTGGGCAGGCTTAAGCCTGTACACAGGGTTTTATGAAACTCCGAGTTGGCTGGTTGTTCCCTGTGAGGCCTACAGCAATTCCTACCACCAACATTGCGAGGAAATAAAAGACAACTGTGTGAAAAAAAAAAAAGACCAAAAAAAACCAAGAAAGGATAAAAGCTATTTGTGAAAAACAATGCCCCACAGTGTTCTATTCATGGCACAAAATCATCCATCTGGGAAACCTTTGCATGATTGTTGCTTGAAAACATTCTTCTTATCTGATCAAGTGTTTCTTAGGAATTTCTTCATAGACTGGGTTCATAAGAGAGTTTCAGAGAGACGTGATGCTGCCTGGTGCTCAGCATGGCAACCTCAGTCCAGAGAAATGATTGGCTCTAAGCACAGGCAGCTCCTTTATTAATGCATGGAAGGTATCTGAATTTCAGAAATTAAGCAAGTGATGGAGAGATTTTGTTTTCTTTTGTGTTTCTATTTATAGGGAGTAAGCAAGACACTTCGATGTATTTTCTACAGTTTATTTTACCCTTTCCTTTCTGGGAAGGGCACATAATTATTATGTAATTCCACTTTCCTCTTTAAATTCAAGTAATAGAAAACATCTCACTGTGTATGGTTAATTAGCTCTTCAGTTGCTGAAATGCTTCTTCCTAAAAAACCTTTCAAGTAATTCTCTAGCAGGTTCAGGTGGGAAAGGGCCAAATGCTTCCCAAAGTAGAGCTGGCAGTGAAAAATATCTACGGCTGGTTCTTGAGAGTGTAAATGCTTCCACAATGTAAGTTCCCAAGAAATCAGTACCAGGAAATAACAAGAAAACACGTGATTTTTTGGTTTTCACTTTGGGTGAGTTTTCATAAGAGAACTGGAAGGAGGACACATTTGAGTTGTTGCTTTATATGTGGAGATATTTCTTCGTATATTTGGGAAAATTGAATTTGCAGTTGGAAGATTAATAATTTTTCACTTTAGTAAACTAGGAAGAGTATTTTTCTTTGCTTTTTCTTCACTATGCTATGAGCATGAGGTGTTAAAGTTTACCAAACAGTGAAGCAAATTAAAATAGACTTGTAATTTGTCATCATCACAAAACCAATATATGACAAAACTAAGTTCAGGCTGTCTTCAGGATCAGTATGGCTGAAGCAAAAATCTGTGAGGTTCATTGATGTGTAAAAGTGCAGTGACATTTTAAAAATGTGCACTGACTTTTTAAGAATACTCATTCAGAGTGACTAGGAAAGAAACAGATGTATCTATTAGAGTCCTGTGAACCTGTGTTGCAGTCTGCTAGTGGATGCTGGATTTAGGCACAGGCTCATATATTTCATTTAGAAACAGTAATTTTGCTTGTTAAGCTGAAGGCAAGTATGAAATATTTTTGTAGCATTTGGGTTGAAAGATGAAAGTATGAAATTCATGATTAACTATGCATCTGCCTTCAATACCAGACAAAAAGCAATAACTTCTCACCATATATAACACCTTCCAGAAAAGAAAATCACAGTGGTCTGCAAAACTAGCACATCTTCATAATACTTCAAAGAGTTCTTTCCTAAGAAATACTATTTTATTTATTTTACGAGTGAAAAACCAAAGCAAATAATAGCTACAGTCAATCTTTTCAGTCATTAATTCCCTAAATTACCCCTTTTGTCAATCTTCGAGTCTTATTCCAGCACCTGTCAGAATAGTAGCCAAGCTCCTCCCCTGCTAACCCAAAATGTTGGGTGTATTTCAGCTAGACATCTATAATTAGTACCTAAGTAGAACTCAAGTCATCTGCGGTTATTCATCATTAAGCAATCAGGACATGCTTTAAAGTACCGACATTTACATTTAGAAATCTTCTGGCAGAAGCCAAGTAAAAGAGGAAACTTTTGGGAGTGTCTCAAAATGTCTGAGCCTACCTCTCACAAGTACAAGGTCATTCTCCCTTTTGAAATAAAGGATGCAACAGTGCAGAGAATTACATAAGACAATGAATGGACCATAAGGAATGTTTGCAAGTGTTTTCAGATGAATAAATTAAAATTTGTAATCAAGCACATATTTCGTACTTTGTTTTGGTACAGAACACTGTGAATAAAAAAATTAAAATAATTTCTGACATTGTACTTGAATACTAAAATAAATTATATTTATTTTTACTTGTTGTAATTATATTTCTGTGATAACTCTCTGGGTTAAATGATTGTTATTACATGCAGGTACATTTTTGGCGCATTTAGGATAGAAAATCTTTTCTGATCAAAGAAACTGAGCAGTGGGAGGGCTGACTAATGGAACCAGACAATGGGATCCAAGGTGCTGATACAGACAATAATTCCTAACAGCTGCCCTATTCGTCTTAACATTACAATAATCATCAAAGAGAATGTAAATTTTAGAGATTCCAGGGGGAATCTTGTAGTATAAATTGCTATAGGTCAATTCTCTTAATTTTTTATTGGAGAAATCCCTTTACTATTTTCACAAATGGGCATAAATTGGTGACCTGGAAAACAACAGCTACCTCTTGTTCTACTAATTAAGATCCACAGCTAAGCCTTTTTAAACCACTTGAATTATTGTATCAGTGAGCTGTTTGTTTTAAGGTGGGATACCTGGCAGACATTTTTCAATAAATATCATGGAACCATAGGAATGCTGATCTAGTCCAGCTTCCTGCTCAAAGTGGGATGATTGCCAACACTAACCTTCTGGTTAACTTTTTTTTCCTTAAAGTTTAAGCTGAGCCTCCCAAGTTGTAATTTCTGTTGTTTGCCCCTTGCTTTGCTCTCTGCTACTACCAAGACATCTTTGGCTCCCCTGTCAGTGTAACTCCTGTTCATGTCCCATCGTTTCTGTTACTGGGTCTCCCAGTTTGGCTCTAACACTGCCGACACTTTCCACTACTGACTTCGGTACTAGAACAGTACATTTGAACAAGAAATCTCTGTTCCATCAAATTATACAGTTACAAAAATGCTTTAATATATTTCTATAAGAACACATATGCATGCACACACATACATAAAATGAATGTATATTTGTGTAAAATGTCTTTCTTAAAATATTGACAGCAATTGAAATTTTAGCCTGAAGTAGTCATTTATCCTTGCTGCTGGTGATGTCAAATACATAACTTTCAGTTCATATCTTTTTTTTTTTAATACATACTAGAATTGGAAACTATATACAACCATAAATATGTGCATATAAACATACAGATGCTCATTCCATATGCAGTCCAGACATGCCAGGGCTGGAAATATTTTATTCAGAAAAAAATTGCAGCATGAGATCTGTATCTTTTTCCCTCTGACAAGGTTGCTTCCATGGCCTGAGCAAACTTTTGGTTTCACAGGCACCCATGGAAACATGTGTAACTATTTGTGACTACAGTGGGAATCATTTTCTTCTGGGCAAAGAGATTTTTGACTAGAGATGGACATCAGCCATGTAGATCAGATCCAAATAAGACTTCAGAAGATTGAAACTTCCACTTACTGCATGTTGGATCCAGGATTTTAATTTAACGCATTACAAAGATAGGGACTGTTTATGAAATACATGTACTGATCCATCTGGATGTTATTTACATCTGTGATTTAGTTAAGGGTCTCATTTACATTTTATATTTGAATTCAAGAAACTCTTTAAAACACTTAGCTAAGTACCACTGGGATGGAGAAATCATTCCACCAGAATAGTCTAAAAGGGCAGAATGAAGGAAAATTATAAAATTATGAAAGTTGTTCAAGCCACTACAGCAAAGTTTTATAAAAATCAGAAAAAACTTGCTCAGAGCAAAAGCCACTTATAAAATGTGATGCAGTACATATTTTCTAGGTATGGTGAAAGAGTTTTGAAATCTTTGAATAGTAAAACTCACATTTGTTTCTAGAAATAAGCCTAATCCTTTCCTCCAAGTTTTTCTGTGGATGGCTGCAAAAGATAATCAAACTTTTTGGTTACTCATGAGTACAAGTAATGATCTTGTGTTGTTGTTGCTCTGCACAAAACCAGACGTTATTGTGTGCTACAAAAAACACATTTTTGTCTGGAGTCCAGGGGCTATTTTATTAAATGCTGAAGCAGAGACTAATATATAAGGAGAATACTTTAACATATATAAAGATTTTTTTTCCACTAGAGAGGAGGAGGATGATGCTTAAATTTTCAACAGCACAGCTTACTTTCTTTCATCATCAGAAAGATTAATATTTTTATTCTCATTTTACAGAGGGAGTATCTAAAGTCAAGAAAAGCAATGAATTCTAATTCCACTACAAAAATTGTCGCTAATCCTGAGATTAAGTATAACCATATCCCATATGCCATGTGATGATATTTTTAGCATTGTTCTTCAACCTTGCTTATTCTCAGACACTGTCAGTAAAAAGACAATAAGCTCATCATTTATTGTATAATTTACTGCTACAATAAAAGGTAGTAACTAATTCCTGGAGAAACTTCGCATATTAAAGGAAAATACTATAAATCCAGTAAACCGTACATTAAAAATGTCTCAGACTTTTCAAGGAGTGGCCTCAAGAGTATAAAAATCACGTGGCATAACACTGCAGGACCCAGTAGTTGTGCTGTTTCTCCAGGACAAAATTCCAGCTTGTGGTTTGCAGTAGCAGTTGCATGTATTGCAAAGCAGCTTAGCGTGACTCGTCAGATCCTACTGAAACCCTAGGCTAAATTGTAGCTTACCACCACAGAAACATTTTTCAGTGTAAAAGGTCTGTGTTTACCCACTTTGCACATCCTGTCCTTCTTCAGTCCCATTGATGCCCCTCATGGCATTGGTAGCACAATTTAACTTGCAATGTGAGTTGTACACTGATTTTTGTATTCTTTCTGAGATTAAAAATATCCCCTACATAGACAACTATCCCTACTTATAGCTACTGCATTACATTCACAGCATAATTTTTAGAGTATAATAACGCAATTCCACACGTTTTCATAATACCAGCATTGAAACAGGGAATATATGAAGATTTTTGTGGGGACAGACAAGTATTTAACAGGACTAAAGATTATACTGTATTTAGGATCATATGAGAAACACTGCATGAATTTAGAGCAAAATGATGATTTCTTCTTCAAAAAACCTGCAATCTTAATTGAAGGAATAACACACAAAAGCGAGAGTCCAAGGAAACAAAGAAATACAAATTAGCACCATGATCAGCAGTAACAGTTTGCAACTTTGGAAAAGATATACAGAACAGCAATTTTTTTAAACAATTTTTGGTTGTAAAGTTATTTACTCTCATAAGAGAAGAAACCGAAACAGCAAATAAAATTTATTAACAGGAACTCTGTATATTAATTGCCATGTTTTGCTTTATCTATGATATTGTATTGAGATAAATATAAAGAGATTTAATATTTAATCAGCATGTACATCAGCACAAAGTAATAAACTAATTTCTGAGATTTAGATTACACATAAGAAAAAAGGCGCCGTTGTTCTGCACTGGTTTTGTCCTTAAATTTTATCAGACTTGATATTGCATAAAACCCCAAATATTGGCCTGGATATTTTTGAAGATGGAGAAAATAAGTTTATAAAACCGGAAAAAATAAAATGCTTTATCAAAACCCATGAAGTAGACAGAGACCTGTAAGTAAGAATCAGATATTTCATTTTTGTGTCCATAAGATTAATATCATAAAATGAAAACAAATCAAATAGAACCATATTGATAAAAACACAGACATGAATGCATTGTTATGTGGTCCAGTCAGGGATAATTTCAACAACTGGACTTTTAAAATATTATCTTCTTGTTTTGTGGAGATCAGAAAGTCCTTGAGTGACTCTTACTTAACAAAGAAAGGAAGTAACCACAGCATCTAAGTTTTCTTGAGCTCTCACCTTACTTCTCTTAACACACATTGAACTTGCTAGCTGATGCTGGCTTTTCTCAAATACCTCATTTGATACCAGTTTCAGTTTGTCTCATGCCTAAATGGTTGGGTGCGTGGTAGATATCCTCTTGCATACCTTAGAAGCGATTCAGTTCAATAGGTTTATCTTTGTGTATTAGTTGTATTGCAGAGCATTGAAATTGCCTAAATTTGCATGACATTTACTCCAGTTAGCTTTTATGCAGTGAACAAATACAGCTGGGAAATACAGTTATGAAAAATACAGGGGGAAACTGCAGACAAAATCAGTGGGTTAATGCTTTCTTTTCCCGTTACAAACTACACCCCATAGGTTGAAATCATGAGAGATCAGAGTCTGCAGAAAGGATGTTGCACCATTTGGGAAAGTGCTGATTTGCTGAAGGGTCAGAAGGGTCTGAAGAGGGATCTGGACAGGTTGAAATAATGGGCTGAAGCCAGCTGTGTGAGGTTCAACAAGAACAACTGGCTGGTCCTGCTCTTGAGTCACAACAACCCCAGGCTGGTTCTCCCCTGGAAGAAGTGACTGGAAAGCTGCCCAGCGGAAAAGGACCTGGGTGTGCCAGTCAACAGTGGCTGAACATGAGCCTGGTGTGCCCAAGTGACCAAGAAGACTAAGGGCTTCCTGGCCTGTATCAGCAAGAGTGTGGCCAGCAGGTTCAGGGCAGTAATTGTCTCCCTGTTCTTGGTATTGGTGAGGCCTAACCTCAAAAACTGTGCTCAGTTTTGGGCCCTTCATGACAAGAAAGACGTTGAGGTGCTGGATTGAGTCCAGAGAAGGGCAACAGAGATGGTGAAGGGCCTGGAGCACATGTCTGATGGGAAGCAATTGAGGCAGCTGAGGGTGTTTAGCCTGGAGGAAAGGAGGCTTGGGAGGGATATTATCAATATCTACGATTACCTCAAAAGAGGCTGCAGTCAGGCGAGAGTCAATCTCTTCTCCCAAATAACAAGATAGAATGAGAGGAAATTGTCTCAAGTTACACCAAGGGAGGCTTAAATTGGATATTAAGAAAAAATTATGAAAAGAGTTGACAAGCATTGGAACATGCTGCCCATGGAAGTGGTAGAGTCACCACCACTGCAGGCAAAAAGACAATTGCCCAGAGAAGCTGTGGATGCCTCATCCCTTCAAGTGTTCAAGGCAAGGTTGGATGGTGCCTTGAGAAACCTGGTTTAGTGAAAGGAGTATCTGCCCATGGCAAGGGGTGGGAACTAAATGTTCTTTAAGGTCTCTTCCTTACCATTCCTTACCTCCAAACCATTCTAGGATTCCATGATACCATGTGGTGCTTAGGGATATGGTTTAATGATGTACTTGGCAGTGTCAAGTTTATGGTTGCAGTCAATGATCTGAAAGGTCTTTTCCCACTAAAATGATTCTATGATTCTATTATCATTACTTAATTGAATTCCCACCAGAAATCATGTCAAGATGAAAAGGAATATGGTGAAAAGTAAGTTAGAGAAGCCAGAGATTAAATCATCCTCTCCCTACAGGCCTGTTTTGAAGAGAGTGAAGTCAGGAAAACGAGCAACTGCAGGAGAATTTTGCTAGTAATAAGTTTTCTCCAGAAGGGGATTGAGATGGACTGAGTGTCTACATCTGTTCACTGCTTACAGAAATTTCATTAGAAGATATGGACATCTATCTAAGTCTAAGCTAAAGACTGAGTGTTTCGTGACATGAGGTTGAATTGTGGTTTCTATGGGTCTGTGGCATCAAGAACAGGAAAGGCTGCTCTGGGCTGAGAATCGAAGCATTCTTTTTATGCAGTGTCAGCACATTAGCAATAAATAGGCATCTGATGTTCATTATTTTATTGCAGGAATTTTTACAAAGAAAGCAAATTATTTTATATGGTACAATGCATCCAGCTACGTTCTTGCTTAGAACTGGAAGGATCGAGTCTGGGGAAGGATCTGTTTTCGTATGACAGACAGACCAGGGCCTCAAAAGCTTGAAGCAAAGCTCTGTAATCATTTTTGAAGGAAGTTAGTCAGAGAGTGTGTTCCTTCCACCAAGGGGATGGGTACATCTCAGGCCATGTGCAACTGAGAGCAGGATGCCTGTTCTCAGCTTGCAGAGCTGGCAGAGCACTTCTGCAGTGACACAAATCCAGGGGGACCTTGGAGAAACTGAGCATGAACATACATTTTAGGAATGACTGAGTGGGAGTAAAGTGTTTAACCACACCCACCCTCTGTATTTTAAGTCATCAGTCTGAAAACACCCAATAAAAACAAAGCATGGGCCATGGCATTCAAATAGTTCAATAAAGATTTAGATTCCGTAAGTTTTATTTCAAGCTGACAGACCAAGAAATTCCTACTGGTTTTTGTTCTATAGCAATAAAACCACTACTCACGCAACAGGCAGAGGTTTGGAAGTGAAGCCTGCTTCTTCCATCATACTTCAAATGCAATTGTTTCAGGCACAAACAAGTTCCCTGTGTGGCAGTTGGCCGCATTAAGTAACAATAGCCCAGCATCAATATTGTAAAGGTACCTGGGCACCCACAGAGCTGCTGTTATGGCTCTGAACTTGACCATTTGCAGCAGGGTTTGGTGTTCTCATTCTGACACCCCATGACTCAAATCACCTCAAGTAAACTGAGATCGTTTCATGGGGCTCTGAGAAGACCAAATGTCTGACCTTCATTTCCAGGTTGCTGGTGATGATTTCATCAGCTCTCTGTGCCACACAGGGCACATCCACTCTCTGACTACACTCAGACCTAATCCACAGGTGTCTGTCAAGGCTGGACTCTGTTTATTGCAGGGTATGGTGCACAGAGATGTTTTTCCTTTATGGCGTGAGAGAGAGAGAGAGAGAATATTCTATGTTTAGCTGTGTTGCTCTCAGCATGGGCAGAGAGGGAAGGACAGAGCATAAGATTATCTAAAAGACGGCTGCCCTTAGACACGTTTTCATGGCCAGGGCATGTCAGTAAGGATTAAGCACTGTTAGCATGGCAGTTTGCACAGCTGCTTGAACTAAGTGTCATCTCATCTATGGCTTTTGGGGAAGATGTGGAGAGCTCCAGCAGGGAAAATAAATGTCTGCGGCATTCAGTGCGGAAGTGTTACTCTTGGTTAAACTCTCCTGACCTGAGCGGAGCTTTGATTTCAGCCTTGATCAATTGGCTCTGATATTTTTCTTAGCAGACAGAGAAGCTGATTTCTTTAGGATTCCTCTTTTGGGAGACCTCACCCTCAGCTGAGATGAAATTAGCTTTTGAAATCTGTCTTTTAAAATCCAAAGTAGCAGAGATTGCCCAGCTTCCGTCCAATGGCAAAGCTTGCAATAAAATGTTTCTTTGAGCAGAGCTCCTATTGCCAGACCATTTTCAGTGACCTTGCACACCCAAAAGTCATTTATCCAGGTAAGTGTATTCATTGGCAAAAAGAAGAGCAGAAAAATATCTATTATATATTCTGCATCATCACTTAGACTTACACTGTAGTTAATTTTAATATTCAATTTCAGCTCTACAGGGAAAGAAAGTGATTAGGCACTAGAATGAGATGCAGTGGATATACCGGTTCTTCTTGTGTTTCAACCAATAAGAGGTTTCAGTAGGGATAAGTGAAATAACTCAATCACTTGTTTATTTTCTGATTCCTTCAGATAGCAAAATGCTTCCATGTGTTAGTGGTTAAGGTACTAGAGACTTTGGAATTAAAACAACATCAACATAAGGAAAAAATAGGCCAAGAACCAGGCAGTGTAGTTTACTTCCTTATTTTTATATTATCTCTTTTTCTTTGACAACTGCATAGCTACATCCAGAGAAGTAGTAATTATATCCAGAACCCAAAGAGGTCCATCATAACATGAAAATGTTGTGACATCATAGTCCTTGGTTAGGGAAATTATAATGATGGCAGAGGTTAAAGCCACAGTGTAGGACAGGCAGAGAAAGAGAAGAGCCTCAGAGGAGAGTTTCTTGCTCAAAAAAAGCACAAAACTCTCCCATTTTGAAGGAGAATTGTCACAAGGTAAGCCAATTTACTTTTAAAATGTTTCTTTGCATGGGGATGTTTTTGCAACTCTTTTTCAATTGGTGTAAAACCACTCATGGGTGAGGTAGAAGAGAGGAAATAATGAGAAACAAATTCAGTGGAAAAACAAGTGTTGATGGTGTGACAAGGCAGTGAAGTAAATTTATGAACTGATTTGATCATGGATATTAGCACCTCCTTTCCTTCCAATGTGAGTCAGAATGAACATAAACATCACAGCTATATGGAAAAATGTACCACTGTGGGGGGAGGGGAGCAGAGGACAATTAAAAAAACCTCACCTTTTTTGCAAGTTTTTTTTTGCCTGCTGGCTTTTTTGTATTTACTAAGAAAAAAGATCACAAACTGTTGAAATAGCTTTCCCATTTCTCTTCTGACTGGGAGAAGAAAATATGAGGACTAAAGACAGTTTGTGACACACCAGTAAGTTTCTAAGATAAACACAACTAAGACATTAATGTTATTTTTTCTATAGAGATACCAGTAAGCCAGGATCTGATACCTTGTGAACTGTATTATGACAGGAAAAAAGTACTTTGAGTCACATTTTATTAACTTTTCAAGTATTCTTGGATTGATAGAGGAATTATTCTTCTTTACCAAATGTGATACACTCTAACATTTTCACAAGCAAATTCACATCTCCTATCTTTCTGTCCTTTTCTCTGGAAAGAGAAGACAAGTTTATGATGGTTCTAGTAATACAAAGCATTTGTCATGAGATTGTCTAAGGGAACCATATCACATCCAGAAATCACAGAAATGCTGCTATTTCAATGATGAATTAGATATTCACTTTGCTTTTCATTTTTAAGGAACTAAACTTAATTTGATAAGTTTCAAAACATTGATGGACATTGATTATTTCACTGCGAGTTCCTCAGACAAATCTTGGATTTCAATTGTCTCAGCCATGTGCTCCTTCCTTTGTGCAATATGACGACCTTGTTTCTGAAAGTTCATTGGAACTGGCAAATAATGAAGGGAGCTTGAATTCCAAAGCACAGTCAAAATTTGCTGTATACCCATGATTAATGTCAAATCTGAGCTCTATCTAATAGAAATACTGAGTAACCTCACGTTGATCTCTTCTTGATGCCAGCTATGACTGGCTATAATAGCTGAGGTCAGATCACTCTCCCTGATGTATATACTCTCCTCACAGAATTTTCATTGGTAAGGAACTATATTTAGGAAGAATCCCACTTCTAGTTCAGGCTGGCCTAGTGCAACGAAGTCAAAAAACATCATGCACACCCTGACATTTAAAGAGCCTTAAGGCTGCAGGAATTTACCAGGGCTTGATTATTAAACTGGTAAACATCTATTCTCCAGATACTTTCATCTATACATATATTCCAAGATTTTGTTGATCAAATAATTTTTAAAAATATAGACATGTGGGTAGCAGAATACACAATGAAAATTTTTATCATTATCTTAACTCATATGAGGACTTCCCCCAAAATGTGTTCTTAGAAAGAGAACAAGCAAACCCAGCTATGATTAGATTTTTCTTCATAAGAGCAGAAAGTAGCATGATGTAAATATTGTTTTTATTGTACAGATGTGCTGTAACAAAGAAAAATGCACACAGTATTACATTTTCTCTACTAAAAAATGAAAAAGTTACAATAAAAAAGAGTAATCCTTAGCCTGTGCTGTATAAACTTCAAGAAATGGTAATCAACCTTGATGCATGACTAAGGCACACATCTGTCTGTATGATCTATGACAGAACACAACCAGAGAATAAACTGCTCTTTTTTAAAAAAAAAAATATCCCCCCTGTAAGAGGATATTCTGCTCTGCAATGAAGTATAGATTTTTTCCATGTTTTCTCTTTCACTAAGCTAAGAGTTGTTATTTTACATCTACGAGATGTAGTTTCTTAGCAGTCATTATAGAAATCCTTATCAGTCTCTTCTCTATAGAAGCTCAGAGTTGTTCTTGAGCAGAGAAAGGATTCAACCTGTTTTATTTCAAAAGAAGGAACAAGCTTTTTCCTAAAAACATAATTATAATTCTGAATTAAATGTCAAGGAAATTAAATCTCTTTTTATTTCTATTCAAAAGATTAGTGTATGGAAATACAGCAAGGTATTTCCATTATTATTCTGTTCTTTTAATACTCCTTAGTTTGAATAGGACATTTCAAAGGGCTAGAAAGAGCTGCAGCTTCATGTTTATTTGATAAAATTTCCAATAAAATTATCAGCCATATTTAAGACAACATGGACAATATCAGGACTGCAATTTAGTGGAGACCACCTACCTAAGCCAAAGTAAGCTGCAGAGCTATCACAAGGAGGTTTTTTGTTTTTTTTTTTAATACAGATATAGACTGTGTTTAAAGAAGTAAGACTTTGTAGATTTTTTTATCCAGTGGATTTGATTATAAATACAGTATTACTTGAGTTAGAACAGAAAGGCTTGAGACACTTGCATTGAATCCAATGACAAGATTTCCACTATATTCAAGTGTAAATTAATAAGTAATTTAAGACTCAATGTTTTCCAATGGCCTGCAGTCCTATTATCGACTTAATTTTAGATCAAGGTCATTAATGTGGATTGAAACTTCTTTTACTGAACACCAGTTACCACCTCTGCAGTGCAGGAAATAACATGGCATGATAGCAGAACATTTCACTGAATTGAAAAAAATAAACCCACTCAGTGAAGAACTTAAAATCTTTTCCCTCTGTGGTTCTTTGTTTACAGCTGTAATGAATCACTTTCAAGGGTATATCTCACCAAGTCAGTTTATGCTACTGGTGCTGGCTGGACCTGACAAACTGGCTGGTGGGGAGAATGATGCAAGAAACTCCTGTGCAAAATTTCTGGATCCCTGCCTCAGGGAGGAAGCGAATTGTGCTTATGTATTTGTCACATTTAATGGCCTTTTCAGAAGGAAATTGCATGTGCTGTGACATCTATCGACAGGAAAGATGACTTAATAAAGAAAGGGAAGGTCTTGCATTAGTGAGAACAGAGTAGTCAATTAGTAATTCAACAGTCATGACAAAGTTATGTGATGACGTTTATGCAATATTGGATTTAGATGGGCCTGGAGGAAGCTTGAAAAGAGTAGGAGGCATAGGAGATGGATTCAGGTCCTGCCTCTGCTTTAAGTCAAATACCTCATAGCATTAGGTTATGTTAATCTACAGTTTTATCTGCTTCTGCAACTGTTTCATTCATCCTGCAACACTTATCATAGGGAGATCAGAAATGTCTTAAACAATTTTGCATATGGAAGAAATGCAGTTGCTCCACTTAATAGAATTTTATTTGGAAGGCATAAACCAAAAGAGATCAAAACAGAATATTTATCACAATAAATGATTTGTCTATATAACACCAAAAAAAAAGTTAAAAGACCTGAACCAAGCCGATCAAAGATAAAAGTTTAGAAACTACTCTCTATCCTTTTAAAATCTATAACATGCCATTGGAGAAGGTTTTTACTTTTTCTTCTACCTCCAAATTCTATTATTTGCCAGTGTACTGAAATGACATGAAATTTATACCAGAATGACAAGACAACTGTATTATTCATGACTCTATTTTCTTCCCAAATACCAGAAA
The DNA here is from genome assembly GCA_013398055.1 of Ifrita kowaldi. Classification (NCBI taxonomy): domain Eukaryota; kingdom Metazoa; phylum Chordata; class Aves; order Passeriformes; family Cinclosomatidae; genus Ifrita; species Ifrita kowaldi. The sequence goes on along the minus strand of VZRS01003593.1, from coordinate 76,985 downwards.
ATTTAATCATCACCACATCTTAAAAAGTGCAGGAATGTGGATATATCTGCACAGTAAAATTGTAGTCAAAGACGGTAGTGCAGGGTTTAGAGGTAGCAGAGGCAAATGTTTTAAAAATATGAATTAGACACAGAATGCCAGATTCTGCAAAGTCTAAATTGCTCAAGTGTAAGACTGGGCTACTGCCAATGCCAAAATATCAAGTAGATTGGAGACCTCGGCTCAAGGATATTCCAAAGCCTATTACAGTCAATTTAGACTCTGCTGATAAAAGAAACTTTCAATTGTGCCTCATCTCCATAGTGATCTCGCTTGAGTGCATTCAGGGAATGAAACTCATAGAATCATTTCGTTCACTTTGAGTCAGATTTGGGAAATGCACAGCATTTCTCCACACCAGTCCAAGGAAGACAGAATATAGCTCCTCTTGGACTCAAATATGGCATCTTGCTCCTGTGCCTCTGGGACTCAAAGGTAGCCATTGTCTTCCTTTATTTTTTTTGTTTTTCTTTTAATGTATCTAGAGCATAAAACAGGTTTTTATATTCTTAGAAGACCACCCATGAGGTTTCCTCCTTCACTTTTACAAAGCTGTTTTTCATTGGGAATAATGTGTTTGCCCTTATATGTACCAGTCAGCAAAGCTTTCACTAATAAGGCCAGTTCTGAAAACGCCTGTGTTCATTTTCATCAATAATTTCTAAGACAGGGAAATATTTCTACATCTCTTTCCCTGCTGGTGGGTTTCCAAAATTTTATGCACGCACAGAACAGTATGCGCAATATAGCTTCTGAGAATGTTTATGTCAACTGGAGACCATGAAACCTGACCAGCAGGAATTCCATGTACTTCCTCCAAACACCAACTGAGACTTTGCCTTTCTGTGAGTCTAATTTTGAAAAGCCATGTTTCCAGAAAAACACCTTTGCAGGTGACTTGTGGAGTAAAAATGATACATACAATAACATGCCATTTCTCCATTTTGAGAATATTTTCATTCAAATGCTATCACTCATCGTGTAATTATTATGTCTGGCATAATGTTTCTTTCTGCAGAAGACAAAAATATGCTTTACATAACTTCTATCTACTTGCAGCTTATCTCAAGACTTTGTGACAAACACTTTTAGCATTGGTTTAAAGCCAAACATCACCTCTTAGAGCTCCTTGCTTATGCAAATATTGATGTTTAATGTCAATGAGGAATATTTTTATGAAAATGTATTCACTCACATCTTTAGCTTTGTGTACCTGATGAGACGCTGTGATAAGACACTTAAATCAGGCATAATTGTGATATGAGTCTGTCCAAACTTTTTCTTAGAGTGAGGAAAAAAAGATGGTTTGAAATCTCCCTCTTGCCCAGTACAGCTTTCAGCTCAAGATCTTGTTCCCAGTCAGCACTGGGATTCCTGTTACCTAGGACAAATCTACTTTTCCATTTTTCCCCGTGTTTGCTCTCTGCTTTTTTAAGAAGTCCATGCTACAAACTGAGTCTTCCTTCTCATGCTTCCTCCATCAACCCAGAGAACTTCTCTCAGCTTGTGGCACAGGTATGGACATCCTCATTTGCTATCTGGAAATTTTCTCTCCTTCCAGTCTCATCTGTCTCATCTCAAGCTCAGTAGTTCAGACAATGTGAGCTGATGGAATTATCTCTTACCTACCTCTAAGAACTTTCAGTCATATATTGTATATAAAATATAATAATCATAGAGTGAAAGAAAAGTTTAAACAAGGAAAGATAAAGAAATTTGGATGAAACATCTCTTCATTTCAAGTGTGTATAAGTCCATTAATAAAAGAGCTACCCAAACTAATACTTCATATATGGAGTATTCCATGGATGAAACCAACCTGGTGAACTGTATCTGAAATATCTGCTTAGCTTTAAATTGCTGTATGTCTGCAAAAGCTCACAGTTCAACAAATTATTTCTAAACTGGACTTTCAATTGAGTCAAAGCTAATTACATTCACAAAAGGTTCCTCTCTGCTCTCTCGCTTCCTTTTGTCTTGTATGAAATAATAAAGTGAACAGAATCTTCTATTAAATATTTTGCTGGTTTAATCGTAGGACATTTAACAGGGTGGTCTACTCCTTTCAATCCTAGGGCAGTTGTTAGGGGAGCAGGGAGCTAGAGCTGAACTTGGCTGCTCATATTTGATTATCAGAGCCAGCTGGAAAGGGGTCAAACAGTGTCTATAAAGGACTGAGAAACCTCAGCTGTAAAAAACAGCAGGAGGTAGTTTGGCTCCTGTGATCTGCCCTGAAGTAGTGGGAGTGCACAAGGAAAAAGTAGAGAGGATCCTACAAATTTTTTAACAAAGATCAGTTTTTCTTTCTGCATACCTGTGTGAGTACGTGTGGGTGAGTGGGTTGATCTTCACACCTCTGTGTCCAAGTTATTAAATGATTGTTTAAGTAAAATGCCTGAAAGAGGTACGAGAATGTTGCCAGTCCTGGCAAGGTGACTAGTAAAGATGAAAATCAGTGGTACTTGTTCTATTTATTACTGGGATGTTTAGATTGAGCTTCATATGCATTAGAAAGAAGTGCATGCACCTGAAATCTGAATTTCACAAGGGATTAATAATGTTGGGTGCTTAAACTTTTGATGCCTCTCCTGAGAATCTTTAAAAAAGCCTGACATTTTCTCTTTTTTTAGTGTATTTTCTGTGATGCTAAAACGTCAGTTTAAAAAAGAGGAAAAAAATCTCAACAGTAAATAATTTAATTTAATTAACGGGGTTTTTTGTGGCTTAGAGACAAACATTTCCACAGACCTTTTTCACATCTGATCTGAAAAGTCACAGTCTCTTTAACACAGAGTTTTAATCAGAAACTTTTGTATGGAGAATTCTCTTTTGTCCAGATAATAAAAATATAAAAATACAGCTGCTACTGTATATCGGGAAAGTGTTGATAGAACTTTGACAGAAGCATCACAATAATAATATTTTAATATCACTCAAATTCTGCTATAATTAAGAATATACTTTATTCAGCTGTTGCCTGCTGAAGTCAATAGTTTATTTATGTGCATACATATTGCAGGAAACAGAGACACTTTGAATATGAAGTGGTTTAAAACCAGTTTGTTTTGGGGTGGGGGTTGTACGTTATTATACAGAGAGGACTGGATTAGCAGGATGGTTACAGAGCTTGTGTAGTGACTAAGAAAACTCTAGCAGAATTAAACCTGTTTAATACTCAGGAGACTCTCAGTTGTCCTCCCAAATAATTGATTAGAATTGTTATTATTATTATTAGAATTATAATTGATTCTTATCAATTAAATAATTGATAAGAATCCATAGAGGTATCTTTTATGGTTTCTGTATCAGTTTACTTCTTAAGTGGTCTCTGGTAGCCACCTCAGATCCAGGGCTGTTAGGTTTGTTGGTTTTGCATCAAATTTGGTCCTTGTTTCCACAGCCCATTAAAATGTCTTCCTTCACTGGGCTTTGTTCAGGTTTTTACGCAAGGCAGAAAAAGATCTGAAATTTGTCTTTAGCCTGCAAAGAAGAACACCAGTAGGAAAGAAAAAAAAATCATTACTTCTGGAGAGCAAATCAGCAGCTACTGTTCCCTTTAGCAGATAAGGTAATTTATTTCATTTTGAACCACTGACAGTCTAGGTTGCAGAAGATCAACTCTTTTATTTTTGAGATATTGAAAATTCTTTTTCTAATTACTTCAATTGTGTGTATTGGCTTCTGTTTGACAGTTGATGTGGGCAAGATCTCAACACTGGTTTCTTCCACTGGACGAGTTTTCTTCTGCCAGCTCTTTAAAACTAGAGGCTAGAATGTCTCTCAGCAAACTTCTTATAATACATTTGCACAAGAAAATTATCCTGTAATGTCATTTGTCTCTTCCTTATTTCAAAATATTTTAGCATAGTTCCTCCTGTTTCAATCACATTTAGAAAGCCAGAGCATTTCAGTGAAACTGTAAATCATGATCCAAATATAGAAACTTTTTTTAAAAGCATGTAAAAAACAAGACCTTGCCTAATTTTACGTGAGAATGTTACTAGCTTATTTGCCAAGGAATGTTAGGCATTGTGCAAGCACATATTAAAATACAAACTGTGTCCTAGAAATCTGTAGGGTCCCATAGCATCTGCCATCAGAAATATAACAAAATTAACCAACACACTCCATGTGTTCCAAACAGAAATCTTTAATTTGAAATGTTCAGTGAAATGAGTCAACTGTAGATCCAACTGGGTTTAATTCCATTTGCATTTGATCTTTCATGAATGCATTCCATACAGAGGATACTGAAAAGCATTTTTCTCTGCCCATCCACAGCCCTGTCACTATTTAGCATCTCAAGAACCAGGGTGTTCTCTAGGTCCCAGAGCAGGAAATCACAGCCCAGGGTGCCTGTGTTTGTGCCAGTGCCTGAAAAGCTCATTTATGTGAGCAAATTTCTTGTTAACGGGTTGCAGAAATTCCTAAATATTTTTTCATTTACCTTATCTTCTTGCACATTTTCAGGGTAAAAATGAAAAGGATCAGACTGGATGGAGAACAGACATTCATATTGGTGTAGAAAGGTCGATTACTTGAGTTTTTCCAGTGAAGTGTGCGTCTCTTTTACAGCTGAAGTTTAAAGTTAACTGCTCTGAGCTATTCCAATTTGAACTTGGCTTTCTGATCAACTTCCTTATCTCAAGCTAGTCTTTGAGTATGCTCACAAATGTGTCTGAGTAGATATTCAAGTCCAAAAAGTGCCCAGAAGTTCTGCCCGGCTCCCGGTCACTCTGTGCTGCAGAGTTGTGGCTGCTGGCAGAGCAGGTTCCCCGGCGCGTGGTCCTGCTGGCTTCCTCTGCCACAGGGTTACACTTGTGGGGCTGCACTCCCACAAACCTGCGTGTCCCCTCTCCAAATGAATGTTGGCTTGCTCCCTGGCCTTTTCCTAAGCAAGATAACTGAGCGAGCCATAGCAAAACCGTGCTATGTGAAACCGATTTATTTCAATATAGTCTATCTAGGCTTGCCTTTATAAGGAGATATTGGCATCTTAGGTTTTAACTTTTGTATTTTTCAAATCCTGTACTGCCTAATGTGTAACTCTGAAGTTTCTTGTAGCCTGTCAATTTCTGCTCTCTTGTGCTAAGTAGACATAACAAAGCCTATTCAGGCCTGCTCTCCACGGACACTCAGAACATCCTAGGCCCGAAAAACATAAACTAAAAGCCTCTAAAGGGGGGGCAAGCTTGGGGAAATAACGTCGTTAATTAAAGCTTTAATTGGAGAATTAACCCTGATATGCAAATGAACCAAACTTATAAAAGTGTAAAGAGCACGTGACCTGTTGTCCATCTTGGGGTCCATCTTGGCAGTAGCCTCTGGACTCCCCAGGGTGTACCTTTGAAGGCCTTTTAAATAAATACCTACCTTTATTCCCTCATTCTTGTCTAGTCTCTGTTTTTAGGTGGCCTCTTCAGGCATCAATATAACTTCATTCCAATAAAAATCAATGCATTTAGAGGTTTGGGAAATATGGAAGAGGGATGGACTGGATTGGATTTTTTTCCATTAATGAGACAATCCTAACAAACTCCAGTTGCAAACCAAGATGACCTCACTTCATTACAGAAAAAAGGCTGATACTTTATACAAGTGCAATACGACTGTGTTTCATCACAAGACCCCTGCCATGCATTTTCCCAAATCTTACTGAATTTAGAATGGTCCCTGTTACATAGTCAAGACTTCGGATGCTTTGAAGCAATGCTGTGGTAATCGATTATGTTCTTATTTACTGTTCAGAAGTAGGCAAGCTTTTATGTGGTTTTTTCTGTAAACTGGTTGTATTTTTTAAATATAAAATTATTTTCTTTTAGGAGTATCAAAAGAGACACCAATCAAACTGGATAATTTTGCTTTGACGATTAAACACTTGTGGCTGTGTGAGGTAAGATCTTTTCTGCTTCTTTTTTTTTCTTTATTGACACACATTTAAATAAGTTAAAGCTAACAGTTCCTTCCTGTTTGTTTTCCAGGGATTAAGAATTCTGTGCAAATTTAATATATTCTTTAAACGGCCTAACTAGTAATCTGAAATTTATGTAAAGTATTAGAATACTGGTTTTGTTTAATTTTCTTTTAAAACCTCAGCTAGAGGTTCATCTTGACACTGCTGATCTGATGGACGCAGATAGATACTATGCTTAAAATAATGCATAGGTGAAGCCCATGGTGTGCCCCACTGTTTGGGTCCTTGATTTCTGTCCTGACAATGTCATGCCTGCTTGCTGAGGTGGAACCTGGCACAAGAGGGCATTGTGCATTTTGATTTGTCTGGGAAATTTCAGTGGAAAAGGACACCACGGTCCTTCCCCCGAGGGAGCTGGGAATTGAGACTCTTATTTCTGACTCTGGGTCAGAGATGCCCATCGTGTGAAAGTGTGATAGGATGGTAAATACTCTACTGCTCTGAACTGTAAGTGTTGTTTTCATACCTGGTAGCCTTTTTGTTCTGGAAGAAGCAACATTTACAAGAGTTCACTCTTGAAGGTTTGGCTCTTGGCTGAATACTTGGATATCTGAAATAGTTTCAGGTACAAGAGCTCAGTTACTGCATCTGTGATTGATTTGACCAGCACAGATTTTTAAAATGAAAACTTCAGATGGGAAAGGAAATCCATGAGGCAAATGCCCTTGTGGTTTTTAATGTTCCCTCTTTTATAGAAATTGTGACGGGGTAATTTTCCTTGTGTGATCTCTGGAGTAGTTACAATCACTATTTGTATAGGTTCTTCTCACAGAGATTGTCTTTGAACACTAGTTTTATTTAGATATTCTGAATTCTTTTTGGAGCTGCCTCTTTTACCTAATTTCACTGTGTTTGTTGTACAGATGCAATTTAATATTAAATGGTGCAAATACTTGTTTGGAGTTGCATCCTTCTGGTAGATGCTTCCATGAAAACTCTAAAAACACTTCACTGTTTCTTGGAGAATTTTTTTCTCACCCCATGTATCAGCTGTTGCATATGGAGCAAAGTACACAAGGGTCTTCTCATATTCCTGTCCTTTACCCCTGGAGTTACATTCACAGTGGGGGGGAAAAGGGAGAGAAGATTTCTCCCTCTCTTACATGACCAAGAAAGAGTTATGATAATTTAGCCCTAAGTGTTTAAGCCATGCTCCAGTGCTGCTGAATCTAACTGAGTTTGGCATCATTTGAAGGAGCTTGCTGAAGTGTGAAAGGCAATGACGTGGGTATGATTAAAAAGTATTGAAAAATTATAGACCACACTGCAAGAGGCCTTTATTCAGGTGGATGAGGTCAAGGCAGGTTAATACACAAGGAACACTTTTGTAGCTGATGCCTGTGTACGTCAGACAAAGGCACATTAAGAGTTGTTTCATTGGGTGTATCCTCTCCTTCACCTTACTGGCCAGACTACAATTGGCAGAACAAATTTTGCAATATTAGAAGTGGATCTTGCCATTCATAATTTTAGAAGGGATTGCTTCTGCCAATATATAACCAGTACTTATTTCTCTCTATCCTATGTGTTTGAGGTAAGTTTTTCAGTTCTGGCTAGCTGAGAACGTGAGCAATAACAGAGAAGAAAAATAGAGAGTGGACTATATGATGTAACCCCATAGAAAACACAGGTGACTGAAGTTTGAAAGGTATGATAAATTTTAAAGGGGTTCCTGCTTTCTTGAGCAACTATTTCCATATCTTAATTGAACCTATTAAAAGTGTAATATAAAAGTTTTACTTTGGGTTGATTTAAAAGTAAAAGCAGTATGTTAGCAAGTGGCAAACTTCCAAGATAATCACACAGTTTAGGATGGGATGAATGTCATTTCCAACTCTCTGGAACTATGACTGACCCCAATTTATAAATATTTTTTGATACTCAATAATATTTTAGTCCCATTTTCATGGCTGTATCCCAGACTATAGATGAAAGCTAAGTATCTGTTTTCTTTTTTTGGCAAACAATGATGTCCTGATTTTTCCAATCTAAATTGCCCTCCAGGGCACTAATAAAACAAGTCATGGCTCACAAAGTAAATTTCCTGTGTACTAATTGAAAACGGTTTCAGATTTATTAGGGTTTCAATCATCTTCCCAAGATCTAATGCTTGTGCTCATGGTATTCAGTCTGACTGTTAATATACTTACCTGAAAGGGGAAAGAAGCATTAAACATACTTCTCAGGTAATTTGAAAGGAAGTGGGGGAAAGGGGGAATGAAAATAACAATAACAGAAAACCACACATATCATATTGCTGAATGTGGTTTAAGACAACATCTGAAACTGAGCACTCATTCTCATGAAATATTTGGGTTTATTGTACATGCCAAAACCTTTCCTATACATGTTCCCAGACACTGGCTGTAATGCATGATCTACTAGGATTTGCTGCAAGACATTGTTCTAAGGTGGTAGAAAAGGCAGGAAAGACACAACATTGGTTTTTTGGGTTTTTTTTTTTTTGATAGGTTTTCTGTCTTTGCTGCGCAAACTGCAGGAGACAGAGAGGGAGAAGGGCTGTTGAAATGTCCCAACTTTCTCCCCCTTCAAACCACACCACAAAGAAGTGTAAGCGCTATGCAAACCGTCCCCCAGCAACCCGCAGAGAGCCTTCTGCTCTGGGCTTCCTCTCTCCAAAATATTGTACTGGGAGGAAAGGCACTTGTCAGATTTTCTGGCACCACATTTCATAGCAGAGTTCCTCCAGCAAGGGAACCACAACCTCTTGTGCAGACTGAACTAATAACATGATGAGCATTTGGCCTCCATGTGGATGAGTGCTGGCTGGAAAACTAGAACGCTGGCTTCTGAAAGATTTCAGGGTTTAGAAGTTTGTTTTATTTTCTTCATCATGCTAAATCAAATAGTGTAAAGGAAAAACAAGGTAGGAAAAAAAAATCCCCAACCCCTATGGCCTTATTTTCCTAAAAATACTGATATATGAATGCTCTAAAATAGTTCAATTGTTATGAAGATCACCTATGATTAAAAAGAAAAAAAAACTCTATTTCTCTCATGTCTCCAATAAAACCCAGAATAAAATCAGTCTCTTCATTGTTTCTATTCCAATTGTTTTGGTTTGTGCAAATACTTAAATATAAGACAATAGTCTGTATGGCTTGATGGGGATATAAAAATGAAATTTCTATGGGTAACTGTTCTGTGTCTCAGGGAATGTGGAAGTCTGCAGCTCAAATCTTATCTTTTTTTCTGGTTCATGGTGATCCCTCAAGAAGAGGATGATGGGGTAAAGCCCTGTTTGTGAAATGTCTCCAAGGATGTCAGTCTCTGTGCTCTTTATGTCCTTGGAGAAACACAGTCTTTCTGATTGTTATTGCATATTTATACAAAATTATCTTCACTGGACCATGACACACATGCATTAATTCTCTATCCTCATGTTTTGTCTAAGTAAAAGTACAGTCAAGGCAAACTTACTCCTTCGGGATAGTCTGTGATGGATCTATCTGAGAAAAGTTTCAAACACCTATCTTCTCAAAAACTATTCATTTTCATTAAAAGTAATAATAAAAAAAATATTCTAGCAAATCATAATTTTTGGATAGGAAAGGAACTTTGCTGGAGAAGTCCCATCCAGCTGTAATGCAGACAGCCTTTGTTCAGGATGTGTGCCCTGAAAGCTGCATGGAACAGCAGTAAAGCCTCATGAGGCGGATTCAGCACCAGTCGTGTGTTTGTGCTGCTTTCCCTACTGTACCTTCCACCCTTTCACCCACCCTGCCTTTCCCCTTCCAGCACAAGAAGTAGCACTCCAAGTCTCCCATCCCTGTTTTACTTGGCTCTAATTCTAAACACTGTGACTCCCCTCTGCTCACGGAGGTGTGTTCTCTGCTAGTATACCTAAAGGGACTACATTAATGTCTGACAGCTATTTTATCCAGCCACAGTTTCTCTGTCAAGACTCATGTTCATGGCAAAGACAGCAGAAGACCAGATGAGCAGCAGTTGCAATCCTAAAAACTAATTCCCAGATGTAGAAGAGCCTAGTTGTAACGGCTGCACTGTACATGTGGAAATTAAGTCTAAACATACTGCAGTCCCCATTCGCTTGTGAGCCAATTAAAATGTCAGTCATGACAGCAGAGTAGTAGATACTGTGTTTCTCCTTCTGTTCTCTTGTATGCATATCATTTTGGTATGCTCATGATAATTTATGGGAAAAAAAGATAATACAGATATTTCACCATCATATGGTTTTTGCTATGCTTAATACAATACTACACTTAATTCCAAGAACTTTAAGAGACACCCATTGAACTCCAGTAATAACAATTCCTTTCAAACTGTTCTAAGCAGCAGTTGCACTTTTTCAGTTTTACGTACTAGTATTTTCCTATAAAGCTGCAGTAGATAATTTATCATTTTACAAATGTTATAATATATAATCCATGTTTTATGCAGATGCATCTTTTTCTTGGCAGGACTGTACTCCATGATTCCAGTCAGAATCATGATGTGATTATGAAATCTGTCAATAGTCAGATAATGTCTAATGAGAAAAATCTTGACACCCATTCTGTAGATTCCTTCAGATATGAGCCTAGTTTTGAAGTCATAGAAAAAAAATATTTTATTATAATGGACAGTTTATACAGAGATGATAACATCTGATTTTGAGCTTTATTTCTCAACAATATGAGAGAGTAAAATAGCTTCAAAGTTAGCATAAATTAGGTCTACTTTTGTATCATTGCAGTGATGGAAGAGAATAAAGGTAGTCTCTGGTTGGGGTTTTTTATTTAAAAAATCCTAATCTTAAAAACTCAGTCTTCTAACACAGGTTATTTTACATGCAGATAAAGTTGCATTTTCAGTTCTCCTTTGTAAATGTTCAGTTTCCTCATTATCTTTCCCATGAGAAAGAGGGGGAAAAGAATATTAATTTAGAGGGAACTGAGGTTGTGAGAAGAAAGGGTCACAGATTCACTGTCCTCCATAGTACCATGCATGGATGAGCAGGGCTGCTGTATTTAGGGACAGGCCATTATCTTTTACTGAAGTTTAGCTTCATAAGCAAATTTTTATATTCTTTAGAAGGGAAGTATTCTTACACCAAAGCCATAGTCACAGTTTCCCAACCTGGAACTTATTGAAAATGCTGGCACCTGAACGTTTCTTTTACACTCAAGAGTCAATGACTTCTGTTTCTGAGATTTCTTCCATTTCAGTGAATTTTGATGATTTAATTTGGTTAGTGAGTGGCAAAATCTTGAGAAATCTTTTCCTGGAACTAGCAATCTAAGGTTCAACTCCCTGTACTCAGAAAAAAAAGGATGGGATTATATGTAGATGGAAAAGGAAATCACTGATTTCTCTCTCCCCTTACATATCACATCTTTGCATCATTCTACCCATTTTCAAATGGGTATTTCCAAAATTAACCACATCCTTTCTGTTTTATTTTTTTCCTTTTTTTAATTGAGAATGTATTTGTGCAAGGTGAGTTTCTGAACTAATTTAGCTCTGCAGGAAGTAGTTTAGGGGTCCTTTCTTTCTGCTGCCATTCCACACACTGTTGTTTCTCCTCCTTCCAGCTGAGTTTCACTTTCTGCTATTCTGGTTGTTTAGGTCACATATCTTTGATGCAATGTTGGGTTTAAGTATTTTTTGTCCCTGGGATTCGGGAAATGGAAGGAGAGTAATGCTAATAGGAGATGACTTTAATATTTCAGATCATTATCTTGTGTACCATCAGAGTCATCAGTGCTTGCCAGAAAACAATTATAAGTATTTAGTGTATTTGGGTGGTATTCTTTTACTTCCTGATAGGAGTTTATCCACAGCATTTGGTTGCTTTGTTGGAGCTCCTATCTAAATCTAAATTTACATGAACGTTGAATAAATCTCATTTCTGAAAACATTTTGAAATGAGATGGGAAAATTACAATGACATTGAGCGTTCTGAATAGCAGATGAGTTTGGTTTCATGGGTTTGCCCTAGTACCTTTTATAATTACTTAATTCAATTATCTTCCTCAATATTATGAAATTCACTGAAGGAGAACCCCTGCTTAGATAAATAAAGAATTGAGTTTATTCCCAGATATCATAGAAAAGTAGTTAGACACCCCTTCAAAAGATTGTAGTACTTGCAAGCAATGCTTAAGAATATTAAAAAATGCTGTGAGGTCACCAGTGCATTTCTTTTCCTACAACACTTCTATTTGTTCCAGTAGGGGTCCAAATATTTTGGAATCTGAGTTCCATATGAATGCTGATTAGAGAACTCTAAAGCAAATCAGCTATATCTTATCCAATTACTTTGGAGCTCTCACAAAACATTTCCCCCAAGAAAAACACACTCACCAATCCATTTAAATTTTATAATAGCACTTTAATGATATATTAGGCACAGTCAAAAATGGATGAAATAACCAAAGGAAGAAGTATGTGTTCCAATTTATAGCTCAAACTTCTATAAAGTTGCTTGGAATAATTTCTGCTAGATTTATCTCCCTATTGTGTTTCCTTCTGTCTCTGCATTCCTGTGCTAGGAATTAGGCCTGAGAGGGAAAGCTATACTTTTAGCCTAGCCAGGGGCCAAGTACCAATCAGTCTATCTGAACATTCCTCTTCTGCTAAAGGCAAACCTCACTCTAATAGAAAATCTCAGCTATGTCCCAGGACAATGCTACTTCAAAGGTCAACATGTCATTCATGCCTAAGCTTCAGGGACATAGCAAAACTGATATTCGAAACCACAAGCAACAATGTTTCCTTGGGATTCTTTTTAACATGTAACCAGGAATGGCTGCAGAGTCACACAGTCAGAAATAAACTGTGGACTCCATGAGGACAGAGGCATCCAAAAGGAAAGCAAAAGCAAGGGAATGTGTGCAACAAAAAATGTTTCGAAAATGTCAAAGGAACATAAGTTGCTATTCTGTTCTCAATATATGGTAGCTTGATTCAAGGGGGAAATATAGATTTTTAGGAATGTCAGCATGAAGATAAACATCACACTTGTAGGTCAAGGGGTTGAGGAAGAGGATATGTTCACCACATTTTCTGGCTTTCTGCCCTACCTATGAAGCTGAGCATAGTTGTACAACAAGTTATATGTGGTTATGTTAATCATATTTAGAGACATATTGGCTATTTTGTTATTTAAAAAGTACATCTGTATCTTCCCAGGAGGAAATGCAGATTTGTTTCTGAGCCAGCTGACATAGCAAAATGAAAATCTGGACTGTCCCTTACTCAGCTGCACAGACATCCTTTTCTCCCTGCCTGCTATTTTGAGTCAGTGTAGGATGAATTTAATAGTTACTTAATTTGTGTTGATTGCTTTGAGAAACAGCTTGGATAGGTCTGCATGACTTTTTTACTGAATCAATGTTAAGTGACTAATTTTTCCTTTTTCATTCTTTTAGTACATTTTCTTAGTTTCACATTATTCATAATACCATAAAAAATATCAAAAACTTTCCATGGTACTCAGAGCTTATTTGTATTGTATTGCTATATAATTTACCCTATCACATAGAATATATATCACATTTAAATGTGTCACTTTGCTTTGAAGAGGTATCTGCTCAGAATTCAATGCCATCAAAATTAGGGAGGATTCAAACTGAGATACTATTTTGTACCAGAAAAAAGTCCCTCTAATTAGATATAGGGAGCTTTTTAAAAAAGAACTATTAGAAGTCTTATTTTCTATTTTATTTTTTTAATGGGATGTGCCTGTTTTAATTGTTTTGATTTAGTATTTTCTTCAATTTGAAGTGTCTTCTATGGGGTATTCTTTATGCATTTTCATCTCTACAAATAGCATACCTTGGAAATTGGAAAAAAATAACCTCCTCCTCTCATAATGCAAGTCATGTAGAAAAGATAGATGAGGCAACCTGTGATTGCTTCTGCTCTCCATTTTTAAGAGTTACATGGGCGTCAAGTCTTCCCTTTCCACCAGCTTCTGTGCCTGTTCTCTTGCTAGGACTTATCTTTACAATTACAAACTGGGAAATGAACTGTCTATAATGAGACACAATGATCAAGAAACAATCTATTCATGCAGAAATCTCTGTATCTTGGTCTGATATAGACTTTAAGTAATGATTTAGGAAAGCTGCACAAACAAATGAATACACATTCTCCACTCCCCTGTCAGTGAAACAGTGGCAATCATCGATTCCCTTTACCCCTCTTGACTTCTGAATTGGAATAGACAATTAAGCAAGCTTAGCTTTCTCATAAGGCCTGTCTTCCCAGTTGGAGCAGTGTGAAAGGAAGCTGTGAGAAATATTAAGAAAAATAAGGCAAAGACGGAGATATAAAGATTGATTTCTCTTTCCTTAGTGAGTGTTAGCAATTAGGTAAACTGATTTTCAGTGAGGTCATCTGTCACAATTGGAAGCTAATTTGAAAATGGATTAGCTTAGGAAGTAGCAATTTCTGCTCCATGGGATTCAGCAGCAAGTGATTCAGTTCTGTAACAGACCTCATAAACTGGCTGAGATCAATGCCCACCTAATGTGCCATTACACTCTGAGCACACTTCAGTGACAGCACTGGTGGCCGTGGCTGCAGGGAGTTTCCCTGCTGGGTTTCCCCTGCTCCACACTCGTGTTCCACAGGTGTGTTAGCTGATTATTTTGCCTAAGGGAATAAACAGTTTAGGAGAATTAGAACGGGTGAAACTGTTTCCCCCTCTCTTGAGAATGAGCTTTGTAGTCTGAGATCAGCAGCAGCAAGTGAGAAGGATTAGTTAGCACACCCTTTTCTTATAAAAGGGCTGCATCTGCTATGTGAATGTAGATTCTGCAGCAGTACAGCAGAGACTAATACAGGATCTGCTGGCATTTCCAGTCACAAAGGACCTGAGTCCAGTCAGATTTTTGGGGCTGTGTATGTACACAGGTGGAGAAAGATCATCTCATGCCCAGTCCCCCTTTTTCCCGAGAAGAGTCCCAATACCATTCTATCATTTTCTCTGAACCATTTTGCCTCTTGAAAATCAGTACAGCCCTATTACCCCATCTGTCCTTCTTAGTTCCCCATCTTCTTTCCCGGACAAGCTCAGGTCCAGCTGAATTCTCCAGCTGCAGGTCCCTGCACTGTGATTCAAGCAGGATACAGAAACTGGAGCCTGTGACATCACACAGTCAGCGAGCAGCTGGTGATGGCAATGACCTCAAGTTGCTCAGGCATTTACCATCAATTACCTCTGATGAATATAGAGATATTTGTGTAGCTGCCCAAGTGAGAAACTGAATGTATAATTTCCACCAATCCAGGCATAGTGACCCATGACGGCCTGGAGGGACCCAGGTGTATGGTTCAAGTAAGCTTTGTTGGGACACGATTGAAAGCCAGAGCTAAGGTCCTCCTGGGGAGAAACATCTGAAAGAGGTTTGCATGCTACCAGTGGGAGGAATTCTGGAGTTCAAGATCAGGATGAATAAATAAGCCTGGAGGAATATTTTTTGTCTTACAGTGAGAATTTTTAGGATTTTTGGAGAACTTTTTCCTCTAAGCTTGGTCAAAAGCTTTGGGCCAATACATTTAGAATTTCATATTGGAAGCCCAGTTGGATAAATGAAATATCTTTGCTGTGATACTTGTACAGTGTTTTCTTGAGATTAATTCTGACTTCTTAAAATTCCTACAGGATGAGTGGCTAGCTGTAGAAGATCAGATTTTGAAATGGAAATTGATCTTGAGAAAAAGGAGGGAATCTTTCACTTAAAAATGTGAAAAAGCCAACAATTCTGAAACTTAAAATGAAAGTCTATAAAAATCACTAAGCTGTTTTCTGACAAAGACTTTTAACAAGCTTTCTAAACCATAAAGATAAATAATGATGATCACCTAGTTACTGAGCTGTAGTGACAATATAAATTTGAAAGAAAAAAATGGTGAATAATTGAAGGAGATAAAATATTAAGCTTCACACCCTGCTCCCAGGGCATGTGCAATTTATGGTTACATTTTACAGTGGAATAACCAGACACAATGCAAATACAAAGAATTAAGACTTCTAAAATTGAGACTCTATTTACCCAGATATTTGTGGTTGTACTAATACCACAACACTTCATACAGCAATGAATTACATTTGTACTTCAGACCCTTAGATACAGTTGCTAACACTTCTTTTGTCAAAGAATTATTCAGAAAGTCGCAATAGAAATCTTAGGATAAAATTCAAAGAATTCTTCAAATGGGGTCCTTAATGATATGAAATAATTATATTGTCAGACATTAAACTCTTAGGAACCCATCTGATTACTGTATTTTTAAGGGTAAAAACAACTAAGTAATATGGGTAGAGTCTGGTCCCACATGACCAAGCCATTTTAAAAAGTGAGATTTAATCTGAAAAGTGGCTTAGATGCCTATTAGAATTTTACTGGGAATTAGGAAAAAAAATAAACAAAATCTGGAAAACAGAGTTAGTATGGTCTCTGCCTAAAACATCAGAGCCATATAAAGATGACACTCATGTGCACTTCCTTCCTTGCCATGCTTTCCTTGGAAGGGAAGCACATCCGCCTGGAACAGTGCAAAGTCATGGTGTGCTCTGCTATGTCTTGCTTTGTAGCCAGCTGAGGAATCAGGGTTCCAGAGAACAGCATATTTCATGCAGTCTAGATACATGTTTAGAAAGTGTCTCTTGTGCTATTTTAACTTCTATTTCCCTATGTCAGTACCAACTTCATAGAAGAAAATTTAATATCTTTGTGGAATCGCAGTGCTTATGTTTCATGTAAGTGTGAAAAGATGTAGTTCCTTTGTTTTAATTGTATTTTTACCTATTGAATTAATGATAATGTCAGGTTTCAGAAACAGCTATTCCATGACACTCCCTGAAAACTCAGAAAAATTAGCAGTATCTTGACTTCACTCTGCTTGGAATCTACCATTGAAACAACAGAAACAAAATACCAAACAGAATGATGAAAATAAAGAAAGTTAAATATTAGGAGGCAAAAATCCAACTAATTTTAATGTGAAGTCTAACAAGTTTCTAGGATAATTGTACCATGTCAATGATTGCAACAGCAACAACATTGACGTTGACACTCATGATTCTCTCTGGGGCGTCATACCAAGCTGTGCCTTTCTGCATCTTCACAACAGCAAACACACTTTTTTTCTGTCATTATTCTTCATAAATTTTTCTAGTTTGATAATTGTAAGAAAGAGCCATAAGAACAATTCCCTCTTTTATTTCCTGAAGTAAATACTATGTGCTATTTCCAGAGCTGGCTTTGCAAAGGCTATGTAACCACCAAAACCCTGTAGCTCTCTTTCTCTTAACAACTGATAACATCATTTAGAAGTTCTCCTACTCACCTACTGTCACACTGGTGCAACATTCAGCTTGCCTTTAGCAGCAGGGTGTTGACTTTAGCAATTGGATGGGGCTACACTTGATTTCAGCAGAGCAAGGGACATTAAGCAAAATCTAACCTGCTAGTGATTGTTGTGACTGGACTGTGGGGTCACTTTCACAGTGCAATTGAACATCAACATACAGTTAATAAACAAAGTGACACTTAGTGATTATTGCACAGCAAGTTAGAAGTGAGGTGAAATTTCCTGCCTTTTCTGTAGAAGAAAATCTATGATGTCAGTGACACCAGCTCCCTTTTTTTTGACCATAAAAACTGAAAGAGCCTGGTTGGATGATTAGATGTAGGAAAATTAGTTTTTGATGAAGTGTTGGGTAAACATGCCAAATAAAATTCACCCCTACTATATCTCCATTGATCACATGGGAATAACACCAAAGACAAAATTTTTCTAACCTTAAACCCAAAATTTTCCTTTAATTCTTAACTCTATCCTTCAAAAATCCTAACTGAAGTTCAACTTTACAGTGTGCCTGATTCATCTATACACAGAGCGAAAGATCTTTGCAGCAATGACTTTCAGGCAAATCAGCTTTTTAACACAAAACGTATTAGCAGATGAGAAATTCTGTTGTCCTTTGTTCATGAAAGTCACAAGTGCTCAAGTACTTTGCTGACATCTAGAATGGAGCCATCAGCAACACTGGAGTGGGAACATCCATCTCCACATAAACAGCCGAGGCTTTATTACTCTTTGCAGATGGGCATTGTGTCCATGGCATTTCTCAATCCTCCTTCTAGGCTGAGAGGATTTGGGGTACTCAATCTGCAATTTACCGTGACTCACCAAACCTTTAACTTATCAAGAGTGTTGTCAGATGTCCTGGAGACAGATCCACAAGTCAGGATGTAAAATTAAATTCGTATGCTGCCTGATCCATTTTGCAGAGCTGAAATGAGGGTGCCCAGCATGTGTAAGCTGACCTAGTTTCACTGAGGTATATGGAGGTGGGGTGACGTGTAGCACCAGCATGTAGTCTGTGTGGTGTTTACATTGAACACCTGGTCTTGTGGACTTATCAGAGCTAGGAAAAAGTAATAATTAGTCTAAGATCTGGCCATACTATAGTATACTAGCCGTGTACTCTATGGTATATGTTGAAGCTTCAAAAAGAATGAAGGATTTCCAGCCAGCCTGAATGTCTCCTTACCCGAAAGGTTCTTAAAGAATGTGTGTGGCTCACTCTGTAAATCAGGTTGGAACTTCTGTCAGCCAGGTTGGCACTTTTGCCATTTTAACTGTATCACCATATTTCACAGAGACTGGTCGTCGAATTATGCTTCTACTGACTTGAAATATTACGGGAGGAATGAAAACATATCACATGTCATTGCTGTATGTGCTCTGTCATACCTTCCCACCAGCTAGCCACCCTGAAGATATGTCTGTTTCCTAAGATACTCTAAAGTCAAAGTCTCAATGTTATTGTTCTGGTGGGTTTTTTTATTTATTGTGCCTAGTAACTTCAAAGAGAGAATTATACCATGGCTGTTTGCATAAAAAATATTTCAGCTTCATGAACATATGGAAATATTTAAAATGAAATACTGGTTCAGATAGCTGGAGAAACACCAAGTTCTTGTTATGTATGCTTCTTGGTTTCTCTGTACAAACACAAATCTAAAGCAAACCAATAAGCATTTGTATATGAGTTTTCCTCTGAGCTTCTTTAGAGACCATTTCAAATCCACTATGTGTATTAAATTATGAACCATAACTTACTTCCCCATATCGAATCCAACATCCACAAGTAACTGTTCAGTTATTTAACACAACTCGGATGAAAAAAATAGCACGTCTTGTTCATGTCAAATATCAGTGGAGAAAACAGTCCCCCACACTCAAAGCCAGCAGAATATGTCGAAAAGTATAACTCAGAGTTTTGTATCCTATTGGATTACAGAACTTATAGGATCAAGAGAAATGCATATTGGCTAGTAGACATTTTTAAGCAGTTACAAGTCTCCTCTGCCTTAATAGAAATCGTTAGATTTCAGAAAGCGAAGGGCAGAGACCTTTCACTGACACCAGTTCCCCCAAACTCTTTCTTTTAATGTCCCCTTGGATGTTTCCACTACTTGAAGGAAAGCCAAAGTTGTTTGGAATGTTCATACACTCCTTATAACCTCCTTTACATCTAGGGAACCCACAGGTATAGTTTTCACTCTTGATTGCTTTCGCTTTTGTAACTTCATAAAGTTTGCTTGGGGATTTGGCTTGCAGTCATTGAAGTCTTCTTGGATAGGTCACACTCTTTTCTTTGTAAACAGTGACTCACCATGATTAATTCTCGGACTGACAGATAGTACTGAGAGTAGACTAAGTGGGATAAGAAAGCAAGATGTTAAATAATCACCAATTGGATTCATAAGGGACTTCCAAGAACCTAGAACACAGTCTCTTTCCAACAGACTTAAACATGAGTCAGTCAAAAGATTTACACATCAAGATTAGATGTTAATTGGGTGTCCAATCTATAGCTACTATCTAAATCAGCATCGCACCATGTATAGAGCGGATAAACACACCACTCCCAGTACTCAGTCTAAGCATACATAATACAGTCAGATGAACTTCAGATTGTTTATACAGTGGTTTTCACATGAATAAACTCTGGAATCTGCCCTGAGTTTAGCTCTTCTGACTTAAAAGAAATTTAACAAAAATCCTTTATCTTTCTTCCCCGATCATATTTTTTTCATTCAAACTAATGAGTCAGAGCTCTGGCGTGCACCCTCAGGCCTGCTGTAGCTGTGTTTAACACAAGTCTCTGAGACTGGAGGACAAAAGTGTTTCTTTTTGTAGTGCTTAAGGAAGAGGTTTGATACCAGCAAAGACAGGATTCATATCCCACAGTTTGCTGGCTTTGTTTGGAGCGATGTGCCCAGCTGGGTTTAACACGTGCCATGTCCCATTAACCCTTGATCTGTTCAGCTCCTCTGCTGACAAACTGTAAGATAGGTAAAATTTTGCAAGCCAGGCAGGTCCATAATAGAACATTACAAACTGCCTTCAGGCCTGCTCTCCTGACCATTTATGCTTCCATGTGCTTGGGAACCTGCTGTGTTTTCTGCACGTGTACAGCCATGGGTTGTCCAGACCTTTACAGCACACGCTTGCCTTGCCTGCCCTGCATGCTTTATCATGATGCATGTAATTACACAGGTCTTTTAAAAGGTAAATTTGATATCTTTAATAAGACCTTTGAATTCACTACTTCAGGTGATTTTCTAGTTATTGGCTGTTTGTTCATTATTTTGGGTCCCTCTTTTAAAAATTATGACTGCTATGCACTTGCATTTCAATATTTCATTTAATAGTGGGGTTTTTTGACTTGTTCTATTAAACACACTCTAAAATATTGCTTTGTTTCCCCACATGCAGGTGTTATGAGGGTTATTTGTATCCTAAAGCTGTTTATAGTATATACCTGACTGCAATTTCATATTCCTCTCTCCTTCCAAATGAAAAAAAAAAATTTGTTATTAATCATGGTTTAAATTTGTCTATTTAATGCATCTCCCAGGAACTTGAAACACCTGCTGTGTTAACCTATGCCTTATAAGAATAGAGAGGTTATATATTAGATTTAGGCTTGTGGATTAAAATAAAGTTTTTCTTTATAGGAGTTCCACCTGGGAATGGCTGCTCTACAATTCTATAAAAACCATGAGAAAACTTGTTTCCAACCCAAACGACTTTACAAAATAGAAGACATTAACATGAAAATGTAGCTGAAACAAAGTTGACAAAAAAATGAAATGCCATGGGAGAATCACAAATTTCACCCTGCCAATAACATTTTGAGACCTGCTGTTTTTCCTGTAGGTGTCCACATGGCTCTGATTTTCCCCTGATTAGAAAAAAACATAAACATTTGCAAATGCAGTGAAGAAAGAGTGCTGACCCCAGTCTGTGAGCTAGCACTTGATGCTGTCTGCCTTCGTAGAGTCTCAGTTTGACTATAAAGATATATTCATTTGGTTTTAATTTGAGGAAATTTTATATTTCAATAAAATCAAAATTAAATTCCCTTTGTTCATATTAGTAAATTCTGACAGTTGAGTTTTACATAGATTTGTTGACAGTTAACCGTGATTCCATCACTGCTTCAGCTGAGTTTTTTTCCCTAATATTTAGACAA
>VZRS01003593.1:207-55428 GCA_013398055.1 Ifrita kowaldi | reverse complement strand
AAATATAAAAAAAAAAAAAAAACCAAAAAAAAACAAAAAAAAAAAAACAAAAAAAAAAAAGAAAAGTTGAGAGAATCTATAGAACAGTAAATCAACACTTTTCAATTTTCTCTGTCACTTGTGTACAATGGGAGAATCAAATTAAGTTCATATTCAGGTCTGTAGGCAGCTACTTGCAAGAGACGAGGTGACAAATTTAGTCTTAGAAAACTTTGGCCTCCTGGTATTGTGGCTGCAGTTGTTATTTGGCTAAGTTGTGGTGTTGGCAGCGAGAACAGATTTATGCACATAAAGCTGCCATTCTATCAGGGCTGTTATAACACAAAGTGCACTTCTCAAGTCGTACCTTGGTCTGAAAAGAGCTGAAAGAAAGAAGCAATTGAGCACCGGGAGAATGGTACCAGATGCTGGCCTTTTGACATCAACCAGTGGGCCATGGCTGAGCACTTCCTCAGCAAGCCCTGCACTCAGCCACTTCAGCTACCTAAAGAAACCCTCATAATAAAAAACACTATCAAAACTAAGGAGTTTCATGACCTCTATGTGACGACAAAAAGAAAAGAGGGAAAAAAAAGACTTAACTAAACAAGAAGGTGATAAAACAAAGCATACTGCTGTATTCAGTTTCCAAGCTAGTTGTAGGTTTTTAAAGGACCTTTTTTACCTTTCTAACAGCAGTAAAATTCAGTAATTAGACTTACTGGCAGGGCAGTGGGAAGAACGTGGAAGGACTGTGTTAACTAGAATCTCATCTATATGAAGCACGTGGGATGAACTTCAGGAGATCAGCCTTCACATCCCTGCATCTGCTGCTCCTTCTCTGTGCAGACTGAAACAAACATGTTGTTCATGTTTGAGTTCTTTCTCTGCAAAATGGGGATGATAATTTTAAACTTCTTCTGGCCTTTCATCTGTACTTTCTGTTGGGATTGTAAGTTCTTTGGGGCTAAGTGTGTTTTTTATATCTCAAATTCCACAGCGCAAGGTGAAAAATCTGCTCATAAACACGGAGATACACATTAGGAATTGACTCCTGTAATTTCAATTAACTTCTTTGCACTTTTACAGCACCTTTTAGGCAAAAATCTCCAAGTAGTTTACAAACCATGACAATGCTATGTTCAACCTCACAATACTCTTATGAGTTCATTAAAAATTATTGCAGTTCTGTAGATGGAAAAAACAGGGGCGTATAGAAAGTCTGTGACAGAAAAATCATTAGGTCACAGATTTTTCAGTGTTCTGTCACGGTGAATGCTAACAAACCCACCACCCCTTCTCCCTTTCCCTCTGCCAACATATTTGCAAAGTAATTGTATGGAGAGAGAGTAGAGATGTGTCAAACCATAAGTGATGCTCCCTCTGTAATGAAAACCACAAGCATACATTGCTGTATTATTACACCACCAACATGCAAATAATGAGTCATGAAATATATGGAAATCAGTTTCAATGGTATAAGTTGAGCACACCCTTCCATGGTTTTGAGACAGAGAGAGTGTGGTAGTCTTCTTTAATGTAGTAAAGGCTCCCTTATGTAGGTATATCAGCTTTATCCTTAGAATTAGAGGAGGAGAATGAAGTGGAAATGGGTGACTGAAGGGCAGAAATAGAGTGATGATTGAGGCATACAGTTTATAACTGTTGGACGAGTCATCAACACTGTTCCGTAGACACTCACAGCAAAGTAGATACAGTACTTTCTTTTCCCTCCAAAACAAATTTGTTTCCAGAGATGAGATTAGATCATTTTATTTCTTTGTTATACTATATATTCTTCATTACATACTCTTCATTGTATTACACATATCTATACCTTTGTTATATATTTTGCACCAAATTACATAGTGTTTCTTCAGGAAAAAAAATGATGTCATACTGAAAGCTGAAATTTTGAGACCTGGGTTAAGTTCCCACTTCTGCCATAGGCATCTTATGTCACTTAATTAAATCCTCTCAGCTTTTGTTCTTTTCTGCTCTGTAAGTTACATAATTTAGAAAATGCTATAACCAGTTCAAGCTGAAAAATATTTCCTTCTGCTAAGAAGACTATTCCAGTACATCTCTAAATATGTGTATGCATATTTTTCCATACATCCAAGCAATCAGTACAAAAAAACAGACACATAGGTGTGCATGTCTGTACAAGTTTATATAATGTAGATAGGGACCATTTACTCCAATGTAGAAATTCAGCTGGCTCTCAGACACAGATTGGTAGATATTTTCTGCTAGCATTGTTTCTCAAAGAAGAGAAAGTGAGGAATAGCTTCTCCAGTTAGGACCTCTTGGAGAATTTGAGTCAGGATAATATCATTATGTAAGCTGGAAGTAAGCCAGGACACTGAGGTTAACACCACTGCTCAAGTGAAAGGAGCCAGGGGACCATTCACAGCTATAAAAGTGGTCAAGAGCTGTGGTTTTAGGTTACATCCTAAATACAGGTAACTCAAGGACATTGCTAAATGCACCACATTGAGTACAAGCTTCACTTCTGTAGAATGGCCTAACATATTTTGAATATTTATGAATGCTTGAAGCAAGCTTTTTCAGTCGTTACTGTTTGTGGTACATAAAACTGAAGAGCTTAAAGACAGAAAGAAAAGTTATATTAAGTCCAAGCTAGCATTCAGTTGTGATCCTGGTGAAACCACAGGGACATTTAGCTTCTATTGAGAAAAGCATTAGATATGGTTTCAGTTTTACTGTGCACTGTTAGGTGCCTAGCAAATAGAATGTGAGTCTTTCTATGTAGACTTGCCTTTATAGAGAGATGTCTACATTATGAGTATGTTTTCAGTTTTATTTTCTGTCTTCTGCCTGAGTGTTTTCTAAACACACACAAAACTTGCTTGGGAAAAATATGTTGTTATGCTAAAAGTGGCTGCACAGAAAAACTTCAAAGTACTTAAAAGTTTTTATAAAAAGTTTAGGAAGGAGATTAGTTGTTCTGTTGAGTATTTGCAGTAGCTTTCTTGCCTTTGCTCAGGTGAACTAAGGTTGTTTGGGGTTCAGAAAATGTGTGCCCTAAATGACGTATACTCATGGACTTAACTTCTTAGACACCTTTAGATCACATCTAACTGGACTAAATTAACTTAAAGAAGTATTGGCACACCTTGTGATATGATTACCAATTGTTGCAGTATTGCTTCAGGAAAGACAGGACTCCTCGTTTCCATACCACAGTGCAGAGCCTTCATTCACTACCTTTTGTGATGTGTTCTGGGTGAAGGGACTTTTCATCTATCCTGATAAATTATGATGAGCAATGCAGGAACAGAGGATCATGATCCTTAGGTGCCCATACCTAGAAATCATAATGCTCAGCTGGGAAGTGGAGTCCTGTTTCCATGGTAAAGTCTGATCTTCATTGCCTAGATAATTTTTTTCAAACTAGTGATGCAAAATGAGAAAGTAATTTATGTAAACTGTCTAATCCTGTCTAATCCAATAGGTAGCTTTTACTGAATAGTACAGGGCTTCTTAAACTGACCTGAGTGATTTTGCTCTGAAGAGGATGCACAGCACTTTTGCGCTCCACTCCAGAGCCACTGGCTCACATCAGTGTTGCCTGTAAAGTGATGGGACAATAATAGCTCACAGTGAGACAGCTGTTTCCTCAAGGGAAGTCAGATCACAAGTTGCATAAACCGTCTGTGGAGGTGTGCAGAGCCGATTGTAGTGATGGAGAACAAGGGATACTACGCACTTCCAGAGAGGAGATGACTGTGCAGAAAGTCTTTGGGAAACATCAGCGAGTGATGCTTGTCTTCCACGGATTTGAACCTTGATGAATTTTGCTGCCCTTTCCCTTCTTTCTTAGCAGCACTCTGGAATGTACACCATGGAAACTTCTTTAGTAGTCCATGTGCAGCTGTGCTCAGCCCACACACAGGTGCTTTTCCCTGTACTTTCTGTCTTGTCAACACTGGCAATGCATTTTAAGAGTGTTTCTGGCAATCCCACTTGGATGTTCTGCAGCTAAATGGTGAGTTGAGCCCATCCAGCAAGAACAAGTGAAACCATCCTTGTTCCTCACTGACTTCCTGGTCACTCTCAGCCTTTGAGGAAGAAGTCAGAGGGGTCATTTGAATCATTTAGGAAATGTTTCTGTATTAGCATGCTTATTTTGCTGTTTTGTAGCTTAGCCTGAAAAGCTTGGGCACGGCATCTGGTGTGCAGTGAGGTCCCGCCTTTCCCCCAGCGGTGCTGTCGGATTGCTGAGACACATGGAGGTCAAGAGACTGTCCACAATGTCATCCAGTGATTCAATACCTCAATTCAAACTCAGTCCCAGCATCTGCTTGACTCTTGGTTTTTTGTTCCGACCAGGAGACTCATCCAAAATTAATTGGTGGGGAATTCAGGGCTAGTTGGATTAAGTAGGCCCTTTTATGTTTGTGACAATAGTATGTCAGTGCTTTCATGATGAATAGAAGAAATCTGGTATGCAGCATCAATCCTTACAAAAAAATTCAGTCCTATTAGGATGATCAAGCTCCAGAAACTCAAACAACAACACATACACAAACAAAGGAGAGACAGTCTTGGGGCTATTCATTGATTCAGTCAAAGGCAACTTTGCTAATAGCTCTTCTGCTTCTGAGGCATTTTTCTGCTGTGACCAAGGTCAGCATAACATGGCAGAAATCACTCAGGTAGGAAAGGACATTGTCAGTGCTGGTTTGTATCTTTCACTTTTTCTTTTATTATGGTGTTTTGACCCAGGATGGATGCCAGGTGCCCATCAAAGCCGCTGTATCACTCCCGACCTCAGCTGGACAGGAGAGAGAAAAATATAACGAAAGGTTTATGAGCTGATAAGGACCGGGAGAAATCACTCATCGATTACTGCCACAGGCAAAACAGACCTGACCTGGGGAAAATTAGCTGAATTTTTTACCAATGAAAATCAGAGTAGGATAATGAAAAGTAAAACAAATCTTAAAAAACACTTTGCCCCACCACTCACTCCTTCCTGGGCTTAAGTTTATTCTTGATTCTCAGCCTTGACCAGTGGTAGATGCATCTTGAAGCCAGTTGGTATTGGCTATGTTGGACATGGGGGCAGAGAAGCCACTCCTAGAGCTCCCTCCCACTCCCAGAACCTTGCCATGGAAACCCAATACGTTTCTAAATATTTCTTTTTACTCTCGAATTCTTTAAAAATAAAGGTTACATTGAAGTTATGTCTAAAATCCTTCTTAACGTCCTTAAAATGTGAATATTCAAAGTTTGAGAACATAATACTTCTTCTCAAAAGATAGCCTTTAAGGAACAGAAAAAGAGTACTCACCTTCATATATGGGTTTTTTATACTGTTTTATGACAATACACAGCTCTGTTAAATGTGGGGTTTTGTTGTTATTCCATCAACAAGCTGACATCGTCCAGAACAAATTGCTAAAGAGAAGAAGCTAGAACTGAAATACTTTTTTTGTGAACAGAATTTCTTGAAGTCTGCCTTTTAAGCTGTTAGACATTTGAGGAAACCAGGACTTTCAATCTTACTAATATTTTTTTTTTTTATTATTTAGTAAATGCTTTCAAATTGTTAGTGTCAGTTGGATATACACAGGAAAGAGTTTTCAGGGATGGGAGTTCCTAAGAAGATGAATTAACTTGAGGTCATGGGGTGTTTTTTCATCTACCAGCTCTCTCAAAATAGAATTGCACAGGTTCATCATGTGTTGTTAAGGGCATAGTTCCTTAAATCAAGAATATTTGTTTCTTTTAGAGGAAGGGCAGGTAATCTTACACTTTGCCTATTGCTGTTAGATACCACCTTTCCTTTCCATCTTTGCTGGAGCCAAGAAGTTGAGCTCTGTTCTAGATTAATTTCAGGGTGTAAATTACATACACACACACATAAACCATGAGAAATCTCACCCCTTTCCATTCTTTCTGGCAATAGTCCTCCCTGCCTTCCTCCAGAGGTTTTGACTAGTGTGGGCATTTAAAACTCTAGCAAAGCAACATGCAACACAGCACAGACAGTTCTGAGGAGAAAGTGGAGAGAAGTCACCTATGACAGGTGTCTGCCATAGTGCCTGATGCTATTTGGAGAAAGAATAGGTTCCTGAAATGAGAAGTGTCAAGAGCCTAGGCAGGCTATAGCAGAGGTTCTAGGCCTTTGCAACCTGCTTTAACAGACAGATAATTTTGACTATATCTTTCAAACACATTTTTACCGGTTCACTTTTTGCTGCGACTGGACCCTAAAACCCTTTGCTATCCTCCTGCTATTAAGGAGATTTAATTTGGAGGTATGTGACCAAGTTTCAGAAAGTTAGAAACATCTGAACTTTTCGTATTCTCAAATGATCCCAATGCATAGATACTTTTCCCTTTTTAAGAAGTTATTTTTAAGCAGTTTCTCATTCAACTTTTTACTAGCTGTTTTAAAATGCCTGGGAATGAAATAGTCTGCTTGCAACTAAGTGGCAGCACTTGTCCTGGAAATGAAATTCACATTGCTAAAGTGTTTATGGAATACCTGGAATGAGAGCATATAAATCATGCTCTCTCTATGTACAGTTCAAAACCAGTAATTTTAAACATTGCAGGTATTACAGTGAGTTGTGCTGAAAAATAAAGCTCTATTTCATGAAGGCAGGTGGGATGGTACTGACAAAATTCTTACCATGTGTACCAAAAAATATCTAATTTTATGTGCACCTAAGTAAAGAATACACTTGATCAAACTTCACTTGTAAGCCTCTTTTAAAAACTTCAAAGATACCACTTATAACAGCACTGAGAGATTGGTGGTCTGAAGATCACACACTCACAATTAGCTCTTCATTTAAAAACAGGAAATACAGCACCTTAATTATAGTAACAGAAATAACTAAATTTCCATGCAGGATGACTCAGAGTTGAACTCTTTTTTTCTGTTATTCTGTTGGCAAAACAGCCAATTAGTTCTGATCTTTTGATGAATTTGCTTTTATAGCAAAAAATGGAAGTGGTCAGATGAGATTATAATGATGTCTGTTCAACTGAATCTATAAATGAATAATACATTTCCAGAAATTGTGTAGAAAGGCTGGCTTTGTGAATGCAGTTCT
This sequence comes from Ifrita kowaldi, assembly GCA_013398055.1. Taxonomy (NCBI): domain Eukaryota; kingdom Metazoa; phylum Chordata; class Aves; order Passeriformes; family Cinclosomatidae; genus Ifrita; species Ifrita kowaldi. The sequence goes on along the minus strand of VZRS01003593.1, from coordinate 48,355 downwards.
TAGAAGCCATAACCAGATGGAAAGAAATTTTAATTTCAAGGGTAGAAAATAGAAATTGTTTGTCATGAACTTTGTATTTGAGACTCTAAAAGAATGAACTTCACTGTAAACATAAATATATCTTGTTATGGTATTGTGTCAAATAGCATAATTAGTTTATACTTTTGAACTAGAAGGTTCTACAGTCTGATTTTTTTGATTCTCCTTATCTTCCATTGTTTTATAAAAATGGACTGCGATTTCAAGCCAAGAATACCTGAAGTCGGTTTCCACATGCTGTTCCCAATTGCTGCTAGATAACTGTGTTCAACAGGAGAGTATTTGGCTTCTCACTGTACAGTACATAAATCTTATGCAATTGCTGTTTCAATTTTTCTCTTTCCTTTGAACTCTTGAATGGAGGGAAAGAATTTCTTAAAGAGTTCAGTAGGAATGTCCCATTACGAAACATCAATCATCAAATGCCCATTGTACATGGAAAGTGAGGTGACTGTAATAAAATTGACATTACTAAGCAAGCAGCATCTGACCTTTAGGAGCCAGAACTTATGATCAGAAGACCCAGTCTTCCAAACCTTTAGGAGTTAAGAGTTATCATCTCCTGCAAAAAATACCTCAGTAAATGAAGTGCTACATATGAATGTATGTGATAAAAGAGGTGGAATAAATTCTTCCCTGACCCTTAGTAGGGGAGTGTTGACAGAACAGAGGTAGAGACTGACTTTTGAAAGGAAGGAAAAAAGGAATGTATCTTTGGGTCTAGATGGGAGCAGCTGCTTCCCTTATCTTGCATCAGTGTTAAAGAAGTTGCTGTTCCTGCCATGTCAGCCAAGTCACAACACAGCATGCAATGCTGCCTGCAGTTGATCCAAAGAAAGGGCACAATGGGTACTGTGAAAATGTTGTATCCACAATATGAACATAAATCTTTTGCTTTGTCAACCTGTTTGCTTTTGTCTACGCTCTGTTTTCCATGTAGTACGCTGTCACTACCATATTAGTCTTCTTGAGCTTGCCAGTTCTCCAAGTATTTTGAGGGCTGGTTAGAGGAGACAGAGTCGCTGAGAGCTCTGACTCAGCATCAGGCTGCTGAATTAATGTCCTTTTTGTACCTGTTTTTGTTTAGTTGCTCCCTCCTTTTCTGTTTTATTTAAGAGGAGTCAACCACATACACAACTGATGCAGCTGTTTAATGCAAACCAAAACATTAAATGCTTTAAACTTTAGCAGAAGGCCCTCAGCTATTCCTTGAAGGGACTGTTCTTCCCATTCAGGTGCTGCATACCTTTGCAAAAATGAGTGACTGTAGAGCAGGATGCAGTCGACTTCCATGCCAAGGACATAAATGTTACAGGGTTATACCAGTCTCTTCCTAAAGCTTTTGCATATATTTATATTTGGTCAAATGAAAATGACAGGAATTTAGAATATAGTATATCCAGGAATCCTTGAGGAAGTTCTCTCCCTACATAATGGAAACAATACTCAACTAATCTCTGAGTCAAATATGTAAGCTTTTTATCAGGTAATGCATTAAACTAATACAGAGTAGAGTTGAACTGCATAGGGTCTTCCACTCCAAAGTAAAAATTTCAAACAATTCTAGAACAACCTTATAAAAAAATCCCCCCTCAGAGTTAGATTTTGATGTGTGTTTGATATTTATTACTTCTCTTATGTTATTCTGTTAGAAATAGTCTGGTGATTTAGGATGACTTGACTACTAGCTTCTGAAGTGGTAAGCAGTATTTCCTTATTACTCCTTGATCTGTGAAAGAGGATGGAGATACCAAAGTGAGAAGAAAGCAGTAATAGTCAAATCTTTCTATTCTTCTACCTTGCTCTGAGAAACTAAGTGCAAAGAAAGGAAAAGGGCAGGTTGCCCTCTATGCGTTTTTGCCTCCATCCCTCTGTCTCCATGCTTACAAGGCCTCCACTCTCGAGGTACTACAGAAGGATCTGACAGTTCACATAACAAATTCAGAGAGCCATTTCTGGCAAAGAGTTACTATGGTCTCTGTTTTGCAAACAGGAAACTGGAACTAAACTGCAGGGCAGGTCATCCAAGTAAGCCATAAACAGAGCAATACATTAAATTCTTCCTTGGTCCACCAGTAAAGTCCTGCTTGGAAGAGCACTTTGGGAAGTGCTTATCTGGTTCTCTCTCTCCTTTTTCCCCAAACACATGGGGTTTTTTTCCCCATGGAGTACAGTATTACAAAAAGGATCTTTCAGTTGGCCTGGCTTGATACTGTTTCTGTTCAGGGGCAGATTTCTAAGTTTCAGAATTAACTATATTTATATCTCACAAACAACTTTATGAACAAAACAAAAAGAGAAGCTAACCATGTTCCAGTTTGTGTTTTTAGGGAATGTAGTTCCAAGAGCTCTTTGAACTTGAGAGCTGACATGCATTTTCTACTCTGCAGATGTTCCAGCTAACTATAACCCAGCACTGCTTCTCCGGAGTATGGTGTACTGTGGCTTTAATTCAGCCAAGTACAGCGTGTCAAATGTCAGGTTGTTATGACAGCAATAAACTTGTGATTCCCTTGAAGCAGATGTTTTAATTTGTTAGGTGTTTTTTGGGGAAAAAATCTGCTTGCATTTAAATGGATGTTCAGATTGAGAATGGAATTTACTTGAAAACATCTTTTCCACCTGTATGAAAACTTTATCAGGAAGGCTTATGACACATGTGTGAAGTGGTGCGAGAAATCATCGCAAAGATGGCCAAAGTACAGAAATCTCCTTTACGCCTGAAAGATGACCTTTCTGAAGTCACTTCAGTATAGGAGTCAGATCTGGATCATGGAGGACCCTGTTTAATGTATCTCATATTGCAAAAGAACACTGAAATCCAGAGTCTGCTGAGGCATCTCCTTCCTGAGGTGGTCCTTGCTGCAGTGAATTAACACCATACTCTTCTGATCTTTCCCTCTTTAGTGTGCTATTGCTTTTATCCCTTTTTGTAGTGATCAGTGAGGACTACAGTTTTGAAGCAAGTGCCAAAAGGAAAAACCTTTGATGGTTTTCAAAGGCAGGGAAGAATTATGCACCTGTCTGAGCTTCAGGTAAAGAAGGTTACAGCTGTGGGAACACTATTTCAAATAATTAATTGGTCTCACTTTTCACTGAAATATGTATTGGACCTTACTCTGTCCTCAGTAAATGGTAGGATTTTCCTCAGGCATAAATTTGACATTAAAGTTCATACCTTGCTGAATCCACATGGAAAGCAAAAATTTAGGGAGCAGTTTGCCCCATTAAACAGCACATGGACAGAGGGACTCAAAAGATCAGTCTAGAATTCTTCTTTTTCTGGGATTCCATGCTTCACGTGTGGTCATTATTGTGTCATATATGTTGGCAGTTTACATTTTTTGCTCTAGTTCTTTATACGAGATGGTGAAGCCCCAGTTGCTGAAGAACAAATGCTATTTAAATCTCAGACTTTTTACCTTTCTAAAATCTGGTAACCCCAAAACAAGCAAGAAAACATAAGCCTAAAACCAGGCACAGACTTTTCTAGCGTTTCCTTGAAAGAAAAACAAAACAAAACAAAACCCTGCTTTGTTTAATGAGTCTTCTCTCTCTGATAAAGTTTTTAGGAGTTCACTGCAGTCCACCTAGGGTTAAAACAATTAAGCAGAAGCAACTGTTCACAGTTAAAGCCACACAAACTAACATAATTTAGTTCAGTGTAGACTGATCCCACAATCACACACTCATTAGCATTGTAGGGGCAATGTGGATCCATCAGCAGTGGGAATACAAGAATTTCTCCACATTATTTTGATTTGTTTGTTGATATCTCAGCCTACTAGATACTCTAATAACTAAATTATGGGCCAAGTTACATGGCTGAACATCTTTTTTTTTATGTTGAAAAAATTCTTGCATGTTCTTTTCTTCTTGAAGCTTCTGATCATTCATACTTGAAAAGAATGGTTAAATCCTGCAGCAACAGCCAGAGTCAGAATAGCAAAAGCCTTTGAAAAGAAACTTACCTGTTTCTGGTTTTGAAATGTGTTTGAAATAAGAATTTGGGTAATCTGCAGCACCAACATTAACTTAATGGCAATTGACTTTGGAAACTTCATTTTCACTACAAAATAGGGCTAATAATATATTTCCAAACACAACAAACTTGACGAAAGACAGACTTTAAGGAGAGGGGACTCTCTCACTCCTGCTTTCTCCCCTGTATCCAGGGATACCCACATATCTGTGGGAGTTTGAGGGTTTTAAAACTTTACTGAATGGATGGCCTCCCAGATCCATGCATCATTGCTGTTTTGCTGTTAGAGTGTTTATAATTAAAAATCATGACATGTGACCTTTAGTCCATGGCCACAGCATAATTACATTCACCTTACCTTATTTATGAATGCAAATCAGGTCAATTTAACTCAGCATTGTGTTTACTCTGCATATTTTTAAAAGACATTTCTTGCCACAGCATGTCTTCCTTGTAGCCTCCTGCACTTTGTGGTAATTGCAGAGCACGCTGTCATGCTGGAATTGCAGGTATGGATAGTTTGAGCAGTGATGGAGTTTGAGTGGTCTGGAGATGCCTCAGATCTGTCAGCAGCCAAAAGTGATGAGATAATTTGAATGGTACAGCTTTGTCTTTGAATGGCTAACAGTACTCCCGAACAAGCTTTAATGAAACTGATATACCTTGGCAATAAAACTAATTCATCTCAACTGAAGTTACTTATGCTAGTCGAGGCTCTAACTCCCAGCTTGTTATACAAGCGAGGAGACTGCAGGTTTTGGAAGGCTCTGCCCTGAAAACTCATCTATGGACAGCCATTCTTCATTGTGCCTTTGAACCCTCACCATGCCTTGAGGTAAACTCCTCCCAAGTGCCAGTGGATTAAATAACCCTTGTATGGAGGTACACAGGGACAAGCGAGGGGAATTTCTACTGGTCATTATCAATCACAGAGCACAAACAGTTTGGAGAAGTAATCAGTCTCTCTGTCCGCCACACAAAGAAGTTTACAACACCAGAGGAGTTTATTATTATTGCTGGCCTAAGATCATCAAAGTCATTTTGTTTCATCTTGAACAGTAGTCAGAGGGGTTAAAGGGAGGTTAAACTGCCTAAACAAAATGGAAGCAATTACACAGTGGGATCATGGATGACTGTTTGCTTTAACCCTCACTGACAAAAAAGGTATTATAAGAAAAAAGTTTCCTGACTCTTCACAATCATAAAAAGCATCTGTCAATTTAAGTTCATGCCAAGCTTCTTCACCTAAATCTTTGGGGAAATGTCACTGCTTTAAACACTATCAGCCTCTTCACAGTTCCCCACCTAGCCCCCGTTCAGTGTCTGATCTTTGCAGCATTGTCATCACCTTCCAAGCCTCTGTGCAGGGCAGGACTTACATGGCACTAGCAATGTGCCTGTAAAAGCTATGCCTCAGCTTTTCTACTCAGTCACTTGGCAGGAAAAGACACAGCTCTGTGGAAGAGCAGTATGATGGGGAATGCAGATTTGGCCCATTCCAAACTTTAAATTGCAAGAAGGGGAATTGACTCTTCTACTCCATTCAAGGTTATATCACAGCTGAATTGTCAAACTTGGCCTTCCCCTGACCTGCATCATGTGAGGGGATGAGATCTGCCCCTCACTAGTTTTGGTTTATTCTGTTCCTCTAATACGGAAGGTAGTAGCGTAAACAACTTTCACTTGCAGCATGAGCACTGCTGTATTATGGGGCTAAATTGAGTCTTTATTAAAGTCTTTATTCCCTGCAGCTCCACTGCTGTTAAGGAGAAAAACACATCAAACAGTCCTAGGAATATGAAGTATTTAAAGGAAGCTTAGGAAAAAAGTTTTAATTCCATAACCAGGCACTGACACAGTGTTTATTGAAACTTGTCTTTCTGACAGGTGACTAGGGCTTCTACAGATAAGCCAAATGAAGAATTGCATGCCTAATTTTATCATTATGTAAGACACTTGCCAAATGTACCCTGAAGGAGTGTTACTGGTATTGCTTCTTTATTGATGCGAATCTTTACAAAGTTAATGGTGAAATATTTCTGTGATCCTGTGTCACACCTCCAAGCATGAGGTGACTCTTTCAAAGAGTTCTATGCATCCTGTGAAGTATTTATCTTGTTTGAGCTTGTTGCAAGTCTTGAGGAAAAAACCATCAGGGTCATCAGGACAGGAGGAAAGCACTGTATTTACAATTAGTAAAGGAGCTTGCAATTATATGGCATATCTTCTGTTGGAAAAAAAATAACCAACAAACCAAACAAAACAAAAAACAAACAAACAAACAAACAAACAAAAAACAACCCAAAACCCAACATAAAAAACAAATAAAAACCCTCCAAACAGCCTAACCTTTTTTAATAAATAGAAAGCAATAAAAACAGCTTGTCCATGGAGCCAAAATGTTCAAGTACAAAAAAGATTTAATAGATTCACAGTCATAGAAGGAGGTTGCACAGGAGTGAATCAGGCTCTTACTTCTCAAAACATTACTGTAAATGGTAAAGACTAAATAATATTCTTAGACAAATATCTGTGCATCTCTGATAATTAACCACAACCTGCACATGAAGGAACATATTTTGGTCTGTCTTGCTTCAGATTTAAAGAAATGGAAAGCTGACCAATTCAATGGGACTATTCTTTGTTTAAAACTCTAAAGTTGCATTGTGCTATTAGAACAGAGCTTATCATTTGTGAGGATCTGCTTTGAAAATGTTGAAGCTATAGACAGAAATACAGGTAAAGTCATATAAAAGGGCACAGATTTGACTGAAGTTCTGAGTGGATGGAAGAAAAGATTGGCACTTGTCCCGGGTTATGTGTTAAAGAAAATAAGAGTCTAATTTTTTCCTGACTTGTCTGAGATAAGACAGCTTGAAGGTCTGGTGGAAATGTGCTTTCTATTACAATTCAGAAGCATTTGAATCTGAATAGTTAATACAAAAATGGCAGTTGACTGTGTGACAGCAGTGTAGTATGCCACTTGCTTAATTAAATAAATTTCCCTTCCTTCCCCAAAATTAATAGACTACTGGACCATGTCATGATTTATGTATCCTCTAATGCTGGCTCCCTAGATGCGAGAAGGACATAAATGTGATAGTGCAGGCATTGTTTTACAGGCAAGCAGACAATTAGATATGAGAAAACAAATAGGGAATGCTTCCATCTTATAATGAGCCCCATGTCAAGATCCTTGTTTTTGTGTCATGTCAGTGTAGTGTAGGGGAAAGCCTTATTCTTTTTTGCCTTCCAAAGCTGGATATCCAAAAGATGTGGGGAGTTGCACCTGAGTTAGGAAACCTGCACAAGCGCACATTCAGCAGCTTGTTTAATCACAGGATCTCTATATCACATTTCTATCAATGCTTTTTCCTTGTACAGACCTAAAATATAAATTTCATTAGCCAGAACAGAGCTGAAGGCTACCCTGGAAGGTAATTCAGCCTGGCAGGGGTCAGTGGTGTTTAGCGATGTTCAGGCTGTAACTTATTGTCACCGTCTCACTGCTGACAGCAGAGAAAAGAGCTACTGAATTGCCCTGCATCTTCCTGTCATGGCTGCACCACCTCCTGCCCAACCCACCTCCCAGCTGCTGCCTTGCTCAGGTAAAGGGCCACTATAAATTACTGTGCTGTATAAAATAAACTTAGGTCAGAATAGGATGCACCAGAAAACGCTATTGCGCAGGATAGTTATTGGCAGGAATAAATTCTTTAGGCAAAGAGCATTTCTGAGAACTGTACTCGAGTCTCCCAAAGATGAAATTTCCCAGACTTTCACTGAAGATGGCTGCTGGACATCTGATGCTGCAAAACGAGGTTACTCTCAGCAAACACTGAGTGTTACTGATTTTCCTGCTCTGCACGAGCTGGACATCCATCTTCTGTAAGCAAGAGATCAGAGTGGTATGGTGCATTCAGGATGAGGGACAGTACTTTTGTCCTTCGTTCTAGCACCAAGAGGACGGATTTATTTAGCAGAGAAAAAGAGGGAGTCACTTTGTCATTTGAGGTCTTTATTCCTGAGGCATACTAGCTTGTGCAGAGAGGAGAGATGAGACTTTTGGACTGCTCCCCAATAATTTGTTGGGATTTCATTCTTTCCCCTTAAATGGGCAAGGAGGATAAGACTGATAGATATTTTCAGGGCACTGCTTTGAATTAACAGTTTCAGTAGCAGCCATCACAAACAGCCAGTCTGGGTTATGATTTCTGATCTCACTTTCTCTTTAGAAGCTCTGAGGCCAGCTGATCTTTTTCTTCTTTGTCTCTTCTTTTTCTTTTTTTTTATATTTTATTTCCTTTCACAAACCAATTCCAAAGGATTCCTAAACTATAAAAATGAAATTGCTCCCTATAAAATATAATTGGAGCTGCATTGTAGTTCAAGTGACAACCAGATGCTGGAAAAGAAACCAACAAATTGTCGGTCCAATTATATAAGTTTCTTAGTACTCACTGCACGAAGTCTGGTCCAAAAGAGATTTGCTTCTGCTAAGATCTTGCTGGTAATTTTTATTCATTCTTAACAGCCTTTTTGATAGCTTTTCTCCTTCTGTATCTACATGTTTTCTCAATATACAGACACTAAAACTCATGTGTGTTCTGTAGGCTGGGAAGCAAATCCAGAACTGCAGTAGGTATGAGACCAGTTTATAGAAAACTAATAGTGGCAACTACAGGGGCTGTATTCTCACCATGCCTTAAAACACACAAGTCACTCACCAGGTCAATGGATTTCCATCTGTGTCTAATAAATGCAAATTAAAGAAAATCAAGTCACTTATGTTTGCAAATCTCCATCTTTTAATTGACTTAAAAAGAAAGGTGTGGGTTTCCTGCTAATTAAATACTGTGGGGTTTGCTTTTGTGTTCTGTGAAGAATTCCAGTCTCTGGCTTTGAGTGGCTGCACAATCCACCCAAACTCTATTAGCACTTACCTAGTTATCTAAGCTGAAAACAGAGTTAGAAAATTTGCTTACCTCCAGCAAGTGGCAACAAACTGAGTAAAATGTTTGCCCTGGCATTTTTAGCATCACTGAGCAGGTGGCAAAATTTTTTTCCAAAGACTTGGAGTTCGTGTGTTCAGCTCAAGTATACCTGAATACAGGTATAACAGAATGCAGCTGAAATGGAGATTTTTGGACTTCCCGCTGTCCAGCCTTGTCCAAGTTCCTTCCATTTGGACATTGTATGAATTAGTTCCTAGACCAAGGTTTGTGAAAGGGGCTGTAAAAACTAGACTCAATTTAAGTTCTGGGAAGATTTTGATGAGAGAAAACATTGGGCTTGGGCAGCAGGCATTAGGCTCCTTCTGCCCAAGCCCAATGACAGTCCAAGTGAAAGTAAATATTCTTCCTTCAAGCGATAATTTCAAAGTCGCATTCTTCCAAAGTTCAACAGACACTATCTCTGTTTTCAAATATCTGAACATTATTATAGATACTCTATTTAGTTATATAAATTCCCCATTTTCAGAGTTGTTTTTTTTTAAATCCATGAAATCTGTTAATGAAAGCGTTTGTGTATCACGGCTTTTTGAGCTTCAGTAACAGAAATATTGACCCACATTACATAAGAAAGTATGTTTATTTGTTTTGAACCTCAATGTCTCCTTCTGTGTCTTGCAGGACAGCACTGCACAAATGACCAGGCTTCTCCAACAACCGCTATTACCTTAGGTCAAAAATAGAATATAAAAATTTAGCCTGGAATGCTTCAATTTGTATTTAGTGAATATCAAAATTGTTTCCGTATTAAATATTTCTTGTACCACTGCATTAGAAGCAGTTTCAGAGTGCTTTACAGGCATAGTCAGAGATGAAGAGCTGAGCAATAATTCAGTTTTAAGGTGATAAGTAATGAGTAATGGTTGAATGGCTGGAGTCCCAAAGCAGGTGTCACATCTTGTGCCTGTGCTAAGCCTGTGTGTGCCCTCTGCAACCACTACTATTCAGAGACAGCAGCACAGTTTGCTGTGATCAATGGGCAAGTTCATAGCCCTTTGGAGAGCTCAGGATTCCCTCCTTCTCATTAACTGAGAGTTCACACAACCCTCGAGTATCTCTTGAAGCACACAGAGATGACCACAATGTCTTTCAGTCCCTGCAGGCCTGGAATAAAATTTTTTACTGAGAGAGGAGAAAATGTTGAAAATGGGTGAATGTAAAAAGAGCCTTTGGATGTTTACCTTGGGCTGCTTTAGAATGACCTTTAACAACCAGGACTGGAAAATCACAAACATCCAACTAGCAATGAAGAAAAATCAGAACCACTTGCTTTCTGGTGACTGAGGTGACTTGGTATCTGCTCTCAGAAGTAGCATTAAAACAGAAAAAATAATTCTAAAAAAAAAAGAAGAAACAAAAAAAAGGAAATAGCTTTGAATGGTCAGCAGTTCATGTGACAAATCTTTGCAAGTGGTTACTATCTATATGATATACGCCATCTGCAGTATGAGGTGTAAACAACCAAAAGCAAAATCAGGAATGCATTTGCAGGGTTTTTAACAGGACTTCTTGCATATTTTTTGACTTAATAGTTCTTAATCTTTGAACAGAACAACTTGTACTCAGCAGTGCAGACCAACCTAACCCTATTGAATACTGGCACTGGAAACACATTGTGTTTCCAGACATACATACCCTTTGTACCTGATCTGTCTTCCTATCTCCCTCCAAAATTGTGTGGTATTGAAGCTACAGCACATTAAGCAATGTGACATACGCTTCATGTCCCTGCACAACTGCCCAGTGTGTCCCTGGGGATATGTCTTCTGTAAAACTCCCTCCCTTGGTAAGGGTGACTAGGGACCCCTTTGGGGGTTGGACTAAATGATCTTTAAAGATCCATTCCAACCCAAATCATCTTATGTTTCTAAGCAAACAAAATCAGGGAACTCAGAATATTCAAAGCAGAATTTGGGATTTGTTTTTAGGGTGACAGCATCAGCACCTGCATCTGATCTGGGCTGGAAGGTTGAAATTTATATGTGGAAAAGGATCTTGCTTGAAAAGATTTAATGATCATTCTGTTTACTTCCTTAAAGTCTCAATGGTGAATGGTGGATATTCTTTTGTTTGTCTTTTCTGATGCCAAATGCTGTTACTATCTTCAGCTTTCAGGCACAAGCAACTATTTGCTTTGATATCTGTAGATCTAAAAAAAGTCTCAGTTATGCTCCAATGGTTCAGAGGTTTATATTGCAAATTATTTGGGGCAAGAATTGTATATTCCTTGGTGTGTGTAACATCTGAGTCTCTGAGGACCCTAGGTCCCAGTGTTCAGTGAAAACAATTGGAATATAATATTTTGCTTAACTGGGTTTTGGATGAGGCTGTCTTGCTCCCTGAAACACAAAATACAAATAGAATTCACAATTTTTTTCACTCACCCTTTCCAAGAAGTGCCTATAATCAGAATGCTCTTTGTCTTAAAGTCAGCCATAAATTTTATGACAGCATGCATGCCAGAGAGCTTTGCACATAGACACGTTTCTCTGTTGTCAATAGTGGTTTGTGTCACAGTGGGAAATTTGACTGCTGTCTTCAACACTCAAATATAAGTGGCAGAATCACAATTCACAGTCATAATTTTATGAATAAATTTACCTTTTCTTCAGATCTCAGGGAAATTATTTATTTTGTTTGGACTGAGCACCAGCTCTTTTGGATGGCTTATATTTAAATTCAAGGCATTTCATTCATATGCAAATATTGTGCCAGGGGCAAGTGGAACAAAGTAGCTGACCTCCTGTTTTGCTACCCAAATGCTGGTCCGTGAGTTTCCATTCCTACTAAACAAAAGTGTTCCTGCAGCACTTGTTTCAGAAGTGAGAATGCCATTCTCCCACTTAAAAAATACCTGTATCCTTCCCTACATTCTGATATGAACCACATGCCACTGACTGATGGCAATCCTTTACACAGGTCATCCAGAAATAAACAGCTTCTGAAAGCCACATCCTTGTCCTTTCCGTCCCATAAACTCATAGTGTAGCTCAAACACAGAACAACAGAAGTATAATATATAATCAAGATGGTTGTGATCATCAAGAAATATAACAATATCTCGGTATGAATCTATCCAGGATCCATTTTTTCCCCCTCAGACATTCACGAATGCATCAGATTCTTTCAAGTGTTTGCCAAGTGAATATAAATATGAACAGCTGGGGCCAGGGAGGGAATCTTTCCTTTTATTTTCCCCTCTGTTATGCACCAGCATTTGGTTGGTTTGTTTATCTGGTTTGGGGCTTTTTGTTTTGCTTGTTTGTAGATGTATGAATTTTAATGAACAGAACACTCTGGTATGAACAAAATATCTGGAGACAACACAGAGCAGTGGTTAAGAGACACTGTTGGTGTTCAGGTTGTTTAGATAGCATTTAAAGTCCTCTCACCTTTGAAGAATCTCTTCATTCTATTCTAAGCATGTGCCCATCACCACTCTTTCTCTCATCTCTGGTTTTGTTTATCATGTCAATTCTCTTTGTCCCTACTTTTTGCTACATTTTGTTTTACTGTTCGGCCCTTTCTTGCCATGCCCAGTTCAAGTCTTTTAACCCAAAAAGGTATAGAAAAGGTCAAATTTTCCATAACCAGGGTTTAGGAGACCACAAAAAAAATTACCAGCTAATATACCTTTTTTTAATGAGATGCCTTTTTGCACAGTCTAAAAAAAGCATAATTTGAAGCCCAATGCTACTGGATTTTGAGCCAAATAAGTGAAGCAAAAGTTGGATAAAACAAAAAACTATGGAGAAGACCCCTATCAGCTGCACCCTCAGAAAATCTGATTGTACTCTGCTGGGAGGATGGTTCCCTTTTTCTTTCCATTTTTCTTATATAATTTCCATAAATTTCTACTGATGTCTTCCACAGAAAGGAACTGGGCTCTTGATCTGAACAGCTATGGCAGCTTTAAAAGTTTTAAGTACAGAAAGATTAGAGGAAAAAATGCAATGATCAAGGTGAGGAAAACATTCTATCATCATTAAATAGCTATAGGAAGAAATCTTGCAAGAAATACAAAGCAAAGGGAAGAAAAATTACAAGGCTCCACCAGAAAATATTCCAGTTGTCTTGTCACATACCCGGACAATGGTTTAGACTTATTCCTGCCAATACATTTCTTATAAAGAGACCAAACTGAAACACAGATGTCCCATCTCATCAAATGTATATCATGACTGGCCTTAAGCCATGCTGGAGTCTTACTCATAACTGATTGGGCATTTCAGAAATCCCTGTGTCTCAATTGGAACAAACAGCTTTAGGAATAAGAATGTGCGTGACCGGGAGCTGCCCTTCAAATACTACTGCTGTTTTTTTCTTACAAAATGTGCATGTGAGGCCAACCATAGCCTGAACCTAAAGTCAGAGTACAGTTAAAACCTGGAAGTTAAAACCTGCACAGCCCTGACAAAGCTGTGCCTGGACTGTGGAGTTCGATTTCACAGTACTTTTTTGAATGATAGCAGGAAAAGATATTGTTTTGCTTTCCCTGTCTTTGCTGAAGAGTATTTGAGAGAACTTGTTCTCACTCCCACTCTTTGGATAGGCTGAGCCTGCAGTACACAGCTGACTTAGTGGCACCTATGACTTCAAATGTCTTACACGAGGTTATACAGGAGCAGAAACCCTTTTTTTTCTTTTCTTCTGTAGTAACATGATTATCGGGGTGAACTTTTATAGCACAAATAGTGCTTTTGTGGGGATAGAAAATGCCCCAGTAGGTTTCTCTAATCCTTCTTGAGAGAGACATCCTGGGGCAATCAACTCATTTATACATTCTCTACATTTTTCCCCCCTTTTTGTTGAAGGAATGGGCTGGTTTGCTGCCAAGACCTGTTTAAGTGGTAACCTATGCAATTCATTCTAAAAACAGTCATTTATCATACCCAAATTAATCTTGTAACAGGATAGCTGCTCTTATTTTCATTGTCATTTTGCCCTTTGGATAAGAGATCACAAACACATAGATATCCAACTCAAAGGTTCCAAAAAGCATATATAAAAGAGGAAAAATAGGAATGGCATTGCTATAATTATAAACAGAAACAAGTAGCCATACATCTTCATTTCTCACATATCACATCTATTAATAATAGAATGAAATGTAATTTGTGCTGAATATTGCTCAGAGTCTTGTGCCAGAAGCATAATTGTTTTCAATCAGATTAGTAGTTGGAAGGAAAAGGCTTTTTTTAAACCCACAGTAAACACAATTTATGCAAAATTATTAAGATATGATATATTTCATTTTTTTCTGGAACACGGAATGCATTTTGACATGAAAAATTATATAAACAATGAAGAGTTTGGTATGAAACTACTGTACAGAATTTTAAAACCATATATGCACTCTGTTGTGTATAAAAAATAATATCTTGGCACTGGCAAGAACAGCTTGCTACAATGAAAAAGTTATAGATGTAACTTTTTTACTGCAAGCACGCAGCCTTTTTAAACCTATGTCTTGTAAAAGCATTGCAGACAAATTTAAACGAAGGGTCGAGGTTTCTGTGGCAGGTTCGGACTCTCGATTCGTCCTTTTTTGGGGGGGTGGGTGTAAAATTTTATGGGTTCTGCTCACACACTTAGAGGCTTTTCTCTCAAAGGACTTTCTTGTAGAGGAACACACTGCAAAATGTGTGATTTCTGACACCTCTCCTGTTCCCAGCAGCACAGGCCTAAATTTATGTTCTCTGTCCTGCATCCCACTCTGCAGGGACATGAAGAAAATAATGTCTTATTTTTCCTTCATTTCCCCACACACCCCCTTTTCCCTTATGTGCCAACATATCTCTTCAAACTGACTTTCCTTGTCTGTGGATATTGGATATCTCTGTTTTGGAAAGATGGTCCATCTCCTTGCGTAGTTGAAAGGGTTGGAAATTGTGTTTTTTCAAACAGTCTTGAAAATAGGAATAAGCCTTCACCTAACCCACTAAACTGTGATTCTTTCCACTGACTACAATGAGCTTCAGACCAAGACCTTGATCGTCATTCTTCGTTATTAATTTCTTTAATGACTGAGTTTCCTCACAAAGCTGGGAGTTGTGATTCTTTAAACAGTCTATGCAAACAAATTTAGGCTCATGGATTTTTCTTATTTTTTTTAAGTGAGAGTTTGCTTTCTTTCTCCATCACTGGCTGCTCACTGGTTTGTCTGTGATGGGTCGCTGAGGTCAGTGGTACTTTTTCTGCTCCATGAATGGAATGACTCAAGTGTTTGAAAGAGACTAATGACTC
This sequence comes from Ifrita kowaldi, assembly GCA_013398055.1. Classification (NCBI taxonomy): domain Eukaryota; kingdom Metazoa; phylum Chordata; class Aves; order Passeriformes; family Cinclosomatidae; genus Ifrita; species Ifrita kowaldi. The sequence continues at coordinate 33,076 of VZRS01003593.1, read as the reverse complement.
TAATAGCCAACAAAGGATGAATTTGCTTATGTATAAACATCTTTGTTTGTGTGCCAGTTAGGACATTTATGCACAGTACATCTATTCTTCCAGCATAGGTGTATGCAAATTGAAATAAAGCTGGGGGGGAAATGGCAAATGGAGCTTGCATTTTAGATGGGGAGACTTGGGAGCAGCCCAACTCCCTGGCGAGGGAGAAGGCATGGTACAGTAGGCGCCTCCGGTCCCCCTGTCTATGCTCTGGGTTTCCCACAAAAGAAAATTGCTGCAGGTCCCATCCAGTCTGCATGTCCCAACAAGTCCCTAGTTAGGGTGTTTGGAGCAGTAGGACTCCAGGGCACAGCACCACGCAGGCCCACAGGTCACATTATAATGAGCTGGAGATGATCAGAGAGATGCACTGGACAACTCCAATTCCCGAAAACAGATTGAGTGTGTTTCTGATGTGCATTAGAAAAAGAAAAAATAAGCATAAAAGCAAGCGCCTTTTGGAAGTCTCCCCCATACCTCCTGAACAGCAAATGCTGTAAAACATACTTTCCTATCATAAGGGTCTGCTTTTCAGTACTTTCCTCTTCTTCTTCTTCTTCTTCTTCTTTTACTTCTCTCATCAGAAAATGACCACAGAAACCTTGTAATTTAAAAATATCATCAAAATAGAGATGCTTCTGTGGAACATTTTAGTTTAAATAGGCTAGCACATATTGACTAAATTCACTTTGGGTGAAAGTGTTCCAACTATATGCAAAGGCAACCCTTTTCCAAAATTATATTTCAATTGAAAACATTGAAATTATCATTTTTCAATCTCTTGTGGGTTATTTTCTTCTGTCTTTACATAGTTGGAATTATTTGTATTGGTTTGTTTGTTTTCTCAGACATCACATCTGATTTCTTTTAATAAGTGTATCCATGCAAATGTTACATTAAAAAAGAAAAAAGAGGGAATATCTTACTCTAGACCAGAGACAACATTGGGGGCAGGGAGTAAAATTAAACTTCAAATTATTGCTTCATGTTGGAGGCATGAGCAGCAAACAAAAAATTAAACATTTTCTATTGGAAAAATTATTTACATTCATTCTACATCCAATGCTTTCTGATATGTCTTTGTCACATAGCACACTTTCTTGGTAAACCACAAAGCAGAAGCTGAAGCTCCATAGCTCACATCTTAGAACCTTCTAGGGCTCCTAGGGCCAAACAAAGCTTTTAAGAAGCAGAAGTGGAAGCAGCAGTGAAGGACCTGCTCAGGTGAGAGCATCCCATACCCAGACCCCCCGCATGCCATCAGCTGAGGGCAGCACTGCTGAGGGACCTTCCAGAGAGAAAAATGATGCCCATTAGTGCTTAAAATCAAACCTGCCACATCCTAAGATCTGTCTGAAGTCAAACATCTCTTTGGAGCCGAGCAGAAGAATTTTCAGAGATAAGCAAGAGTGCCAGGAGCCGGCACCACCATCTCCTCTGGCTCGTCGGGATGTCTGTCTGCCTTCTTAGCACATCCAAGCTAGTGGGCTCAACACTCTGGAGCCCAGAGCTCCAGTCCAGGGAAAGATTAATGTAGATATTGCCATAGAATGTCTTTTCTCTCTTCAGTAGTGGTGATTCCAAGCTTCCACCCACAGCCTGCTTTAATGACAGTACTGTGGAGGACAGTGACGCCCACAGTTTGGTACTAAGTCTGTTGTCAGCTCTCAAAGTTTCTCACAGAGTTTAGCTCAGCTATTTAGGGCTGATGAGATCATGCTGTTTAATAGACCAGAGACCACATACGGATGATATACCAGCACTCTGGAGAACCACAGTTTGAAAATCGTTCAAGCACAGCTAATCCCAGGACTTGATTCTGGCAGGTAAGATTGGTCACTGTAATTGCTCCTGTCTAAGAGGTGCAAAAAGCCTTGACTAAAGCAGTATTTTCTGGATTTACTTCTGTGATACTATTATGACTTCATTGATGCCTGCAGTAATGTATGGGAACGAGAGAACAAAACCAGCCATGATTACTGCAGCTCTTGTCTTTGGCATCGGTGCTTTCAGAAACGTACACTTCTTGTTCAGCACCTGCTCTCAGTTTCTCTGAAGATATCTCTTTCCTACAAGCCTCTGCGGTGCCTTGTCTGTTAATGAATGGAACTGTGAACTCCCCACAAGCAGGGATCTATCCCTCCTGGCTGAGTGGATATTGCCGGCATTGCATAAACACAAAACTATGGGAGTTACTGTGGTAGAGGTGATCTCTCACAGCTTGCTGAGAGTGGTTGGTCATGCTGGGTGTTGAGAGAAGGGGATCTGGCTGGCCTAATTCTTTCTTGCCTCCAGACTGGAGCCTCATGGATGTTTCTGCAGCAGGATCAGTGCAGGTACCTGCACTCCTGTGGGTTTTCTTGCAGAGGTGTCAGGGCTGGGTGCTTATAAAGCCACACAGCCACTGTGTTTGCCTAATGCTGTTCACTGCAGATCCCAGCCAGGGCTCGGATTTGTGGCTGGGCTTGGAGCCTGCAAAGCTAAAGATTCAGGATTTGGCCTGCATCTGTCTGTGTATTTATATAATGACAGAAAAAGCAAATTCCTTACAAGCAACTATGAGTCAAAACAAAAACACTGTGAAGGTCAGCTGAGCACAGCAGAGAGAGGATGTTATCCCAGCCACACATTCAACTCTTAAGCTGCCCGACCAGCCAGAGGGACTCTTGGGCAAAAGTCCTGAGAAGATGCCAGCTGGGAAACCACCCACTGACACCCAGCTGGCTTCTCAAAACAACTGGAGCCTCAATGTTTGACACTCTGCTCCAGGCACAGCTGCAGGGCATACCCAGCCACAGAGTAATACCAAGGGCTTCTCATCAAGTTTTCCAAGAGAAATACAGCACATGAGAAACAGTCACAAATCCTAATTTGTGAGGATTTCCTTTTTTTTTAATAAGACAAACAGCAACATATTTAAGGCTAAATTTTCTTTTTTTTTTTTTTTCCAAGCTAGCTGGCATAATATTAATCCAGCAAGTCAAAGTCTGTTTTATTTTTTTTTCTATAAGTGTATTGGTTAGCATCTTGCTCTCAGCCAAGATACTATAAACAATTCACAGACACAGATCCAATCCAGAGTTAATAAAGGTTGATCAAAGCTTATGTGCAGCTCTCAGCTCCTGAGGATAAAAAAGAGGATATGTGCTGAGGATAAAAGCAGAGGTCTTTGTTAAGGATGTGGTGGCCTTGGACATATATATCCCCTCCTTATTTGTTTGGAATTAATTTAGTTTCATTATAACCTCATGTCTATAAACGCCCTTCCATTAAGTAATAACAATCTCTATGCAATTCTTCTTGGAAAAGTTTTGAAACTATCTGGAGGCATTCACCATAAATGTGTATTTCATTTTTAGAGATGTAAATGTGTTTACTATAGTAATTTTGAGAACATACACTGCATTGTGATCACTTTTCTTGTAGGAAGGCTCCCACTTTGACCAGTTCCATTTAGTCAGGCACTGTACAATACCTGGAAAAGTTTTCAGGCTACAAGACAAGCAGGAAATCCTGTGTACAGTCTACTAAATGATTGTAGAGACATCAGGGCTGAATCTAGAATTAAAATCTAAAATTCTGGCAGTAGGGCTGTTTGCTCACCCCTCCCTCATCCATTCTGGGGCAAAGCCTCCAATAGCACCAGCCACCAATGCTTGAGTTCTTCAGGTGGATGATGAGAGCCAAACCCACTGAGTGGAGGGGAATTTAGCAAAGAGCAGCTGTTGCAAATAATTTGCAATTTGCATGCTACATATTTGCCATTCTGTTCAGGGAAAGCCAAAGAAACTAAAATCAGGGCTTCTAATAATACCTTCATTTGTTCAGTGGCAGACAGGATAAGTTGGTCAGTGCCTCCAGTATGGACCAGCTTTGTCTCTAAACTGGGTTGCCTTTAATAGATATAGACTCTCAGTGGAGATGGTAGGGTACATCACAGTCTCAGGTAGCAATTTTAAGTTGTTTTACTTCCTCACATTTGCAGGAAGCATTGCCAGAAGTCAGTAACGTCTGCATTACTGCCAACAGGTCCTAAACCATGCTATGACCCTCAGACCCTTCTGGGCCTGGAACAGTTTGCTCCTGAAGGACTGTACACAGAGAACAAGCATTCTCTACTCAGGGGAGTAGTTTTGTCTGTGAGGGCAGAATCTGGCATGGAAAGGCTCTGCGCCCTGTCCTTTGACAAACTCTCATGTGCAGTAGCCCACAAAAGAGCTCTTTCATGTTACATATGACTATGTACCAGATGCTTTACCCTAATAAAATGCAGATCAGGTTCTGTTTATCCTTATGTTGCAGGAAAATTTCTCATTAAGTTGGTGTAGTACAAAATTAATAATTTTGTCTAAATATGGTCCTCTCGTAGAAATGGAAGATGGAAAATCCTATATCCAGCCTTGCTCACTCCTCATGAATGGGGCAGGAAACCTCTCCAAATACAGCAAAATTGGTCAAATTTTCTTTTATGCCCATGTGCTAAATTACACAGACAGATATTATGCTTTTCTTTTTCTTCACTTTTTATAATGTGAGTTTTGCCAATCTGGTGGTGTTCAGCATAAAGTCTCCTTGCCCTATAGCACTGGTAGCTCCACAGAGAACCTTCATCATGTGTAGAGGTAACAAAGTACTCTGTTCCTACTATTAAGATTTTGGAATATTCCCCCTGAGGTCTTGATCAACATTACCAGACTTATTCCAATCAGTACATGGGACACTGAAGGCCATCTCTAGCCCAAAGCAGAGTTTCCATTTTGGAATGGAATATGATTTTGAACTAGGAACCCAGAGCAGAAAGATTTTAATTTCTATTGTTCTCAGCTTTTAATTGCTCTTCAATAAGTTTTACTGTCAAGTGGAAAAAAAAGATTATTGTAAAGTATAAAGCAAAACGTCAAATTTTATTGCCTGACAGGTTTTGTTGTTGTAATGGGAGCTGATCAAATTGGTAGTAGGTAGAAGCCTTGTGCTCACAGTTACTAGAGAGACAAAAGTATTGGTGAACTTTTTGTTCTGCCTAAAAAATCACTCCGGGATATGTGGCTAGAATTTCATGCTCCTCTGTAGAAATAAAACTTTTTTCCTTAACTGTTGAAGCAACAGAAGTATTCTCCTCTTCAGTGGGAGAAAAAAAGATTAGAAAAATGATTCTTTCACTTTCTTGACAGCAAATCTTAAGTATTTAATAAATTCTAAATATTTCCCTTAAGTTATATTTAAAGAAATAAACCAACTCCTTGGGCTTGGATGAATTTGCAGTTAGAAAAGGGATTCTGTTACTATCTACTGAAAATATGTGAAAAATCACTAGTGGAAATATGACACAGTGAAATGTCATGTCATGTTTCAAATTTGAAATAGGAGAAAGTGCAATTTTTTCAGCAGATTTTTTCCAGCTAAGTTTTTCAGGGAAGATGGTTTCTGCTGACTTCAAGATGAATTTCTGGTTCTGTTTTCCCTTTTAAATGACTCATTATCTATTAGTCCTCTCTTCTCCATAATCTGTGAGAACAGTTCTATATACATATGAATTCTTCTGCTGTTTTAATTGGATGTGTCTCCAGTGTGATACTATAAGTCTCATTTAGCATCAGTGGTTTAACATCCTTTGGAGCAAAGTGAACCAATGACTTAATTAACTTCCACTTGGGCAGTTATCTGCTCTGGGAACCTGCAGGAAGTATTATTCTATTTGAGGGTGACAAATGAACATACATGAGGTACCACACGCCACCCAGTGGGAGATCTGACAAGAAACATAATTTATTTCATTAGTGGTGCCAAAAAGGGCTTTCAAGCTGAAAACCTAAATATGTAGCAGTGTCTTAGGAGAAGAGGAAACAGCATGGGCTTTGCCTGGAATAATTGATTGTGTACAGTTCACAACATATATTTCCATGGGAAAGTTTAAGTTTTGTGTCAGTCTTCATCCATCGTACTGCAGTTTGTTAGGTGTCAACCTAAGTGGTGTATAAAATAAACACTCCTAAACACTTTTGGATTTGGTAATACTTATCAATTACATTATGAAAATAGATTTAAAAGAAAATAACTAGCCTTGATTCAGAATTAACTTTGGGGTTTTAGAACATATTTATAATTGCTCTGATTATTGTAGATTTCCAAACATGGCTACAGTCTCCAACATCCTTGGCTTTTTTCAGATTTATTGTAATTTATAGAGTAAAAGTTAGTGGCAGCCTCTAATTACCCACAGAACCAAAGTTTCCTGAGTGAAAACTTGAGATCAAAGGGCATGAATAATAGCCTTAAAGGCATCTCCCCTTACACAGGCTACTCTTAGCCCCTCTGCTGTCCTTTGGTATAAATTAAGCACCTTAGGATGAATAAAACATGAAGCACAGAAGGTTTAGATTTCACAGAAGATGAATGGTTGGATTATTGATGGGAAAAGGAGCATGGGAAAGTATAAACCATGTAGATCTAAAAATTTCAAACTCTGTAAGCAATCACCTTTGCTTTAGCAATTTTTTTAAAATTTCTTTTTCGTCGTACTGTTCAAATCCTTTCTGTTGATAAGGCAGCTGGGTTGTTCTGTGTCACTGAGCTGCACTTTTAAGCAAGCTCAGAAGCCTTTCACAGCTCATTCTGTTGATTTCAGTGGGCATATGACCAGGCCATAAAACCACAAGAGCAATCACTGGTTGTTAAAAACCATACAAGCACTTACATTCAATTATAATGAAAAAGGTGCATACCTCTTGTGTCTCATGAAACTCAGACTTGAAGGCGGTTTGATTCCTCTTATATACAGCATGAATCCAGTTCCTTCCTGAAGTAAAGTTCATTGCCTTTCACTAGTGTTACACGTGCTGAATTTAATTTATTTCATATCCCATCATGGTATAAATGTGTGTAACCATAGGAAGTACGAAAGTAGGGCCAAAACCCTTTCTAATGTACATGTTTATGCGGAGACAAAGATTTTCCAGGATGAATGGGTACATGAGGCAAAAGCTGTGTGTTTGTTTTGAAAAAAATCTGTATTTGCTTTCTATGAAGAATGTTTTCTTTGAAGGAAAAAAAAGTACAAAAGGAAAAATCAGTAACTGTTTTGGGAAATGGTAAAATAAAATGTTTCTCCATGAGCTGGGAAAATGGCTGACTCTTCATCTTGGCCCTAATTTGTTAAGAATCAAAATATTAACTTTCTGATATTTGGAAATTTGAAAAGTTATTTGTTTTGTGTTTACCTGTATTGAAAGCAATCAATGAAAGCAGTCAAATGTCCAAATTACCTTCCTTTGTAAACCAGAGAGATGTATATTATAATCACATCTCATTCAATCCTATGGCCCAGGTATCAGGGCAGTCCAACAAACGCAGGAAAAGGAGCTCACATACTCCTTATGCTTGATTAACATCAGGGCTTTGAACAAAGGTCATCTTGTTTCCGGGAAGTTGAGTCAGGCTTTGTCTCTCCTCTTAAGGCTGTTCCACTTTTTAGAATACAATTAAAAATTCATTAGACTGGGAAGGGAACCCAAGTGTCTCACATCCCCTGGGATGGGTCTAACCACTGTCTTATACAGTCATTTTCACGCTCTCTTGCTGGCTCAATAAATATTGAAGTATTTTATGCAAAACGAAAGACCCTCTGTATGAGCAAAGGAGAAAAAATGCATTCAAAGACTGCTGTAGATTGTGATGATTGCAGCAGCCTTGGGGAAGTGGGGACTCCTGCCTTTAACCCTTGCCTTGAAGCAGGAAAAAAGAGGTTTGAATCTCTCCCTCCTCATGTAGGAGTGTACTTATTTTTGGAAACTGGATAAAAAATAGAAATTGAAACAAAAATGTGCACTGCAAATATCTCATGCTACCTCTCTGGCTTTCCTGATTTCAAGTGCAGAAAAAAATACCATTTAGAAAATCATAATGGCCAGATTGGGGATGTGGTGCTTTTTTTTGTTAAGGCATGTTGGAATTTTGCATGAAATTTTTGTTCAGTTCAGTTTAGGCAAAAAGTCTTAGAGTTCCCTAAACAACACTTCTTCATATTTTTATTTGATTTCCTTTTAAGAAAATAAATACATTATCAACTAAAAAAATAGAACAAGAATATCTCCATGCTTTTTCTAAGCATTTTAAATTTTTTTTCTCAGGTCCATTTATTTGAGGAAGAGTTGTGAGTCAAATTTTTTTGATTATAGCCAAAAAATGGTTTTTTTCCCCTTGTGACGTATGACAGGAAAACGTACCGTTTTTCAAGTAGTTTTAATCTTATCTCTGAATAGGTGTAGTTGTGCTTAAATTGTCACGTTTCAGGAAAACTTTGAGCTCCCAAAGCTGATCCAAAGCCCTCTGAGTAGGTGACAGTCTTTCTGTTGACTTAAGCTGTCTATAGAGGGGATGCTATCTGAGTTAAAACCTACGGACTGAGAATCTGTGCCTGTGTAATCTAGTTTATTAAGACAGAGGTTTACAGGAAGGAGAGATACCTCAAAGTTATCTTAATATTGCAGAAATTTGATTAATTATGCTTTTGAAGTAAGGATACTTTTATTTATTGTGTGTGTTGTTTCATTGGGGTTTTTTTTCCCCACTGTATTATGGATATAACATATTGACGGCAAGGACACCATAGAGGCCAATGAATTCCAATCAATGTGAATGCCCAGAAACCCTCGACAGTCAAAGGGCTCTGGCAAGCAAAGCCATTTTATAATGCATCGGCACAGACTTCACATTGCTCTGAGGAATAGAAAGGGTAGTTGGTCTAGGCAATCATGAAAAAATAAACCTCGAGGAGCAAATATTGTCACTTACAACAGTTTTCTGACAATAAGGCCATTTCTGATGGGAAGGGAGTTCACAGGTCATTCTTATTAAGTGCTTGACTGATTTATTTTAACACAGCTCTCCCTTCTGCTGGAGCTGGGAGAACTGAGGTGTATTTTCCTCCAGAAAAGCCTGCTAATGCTGTGCTGGGCTGCTGAGTGCAAAGCGTAAGCACTGCTATCCCATCGTATTAATTTCAGTATGCTTCCACCAATGCAGCCAAAATGCTCTGGAAGGAAGAATTCTCCGGCCTGAATCCACTCCCTTACTGCCTCTCCCTGACATCTAGAGTTTGCCAAGTGCCCTTTTAGGAACAGTTAGGTGGTTGTTGTGCTTGTCCTTGCAAACTGGATAACTTGTTCTCTCTACCCACTGCACTTCCCTATGATATTTATTCAAGGAATAAGGAATAGACCAATTCTGCCTCTAGAAGATGGGACTTTTAAATTTGTCTTAAAGCATTTGTGATGTTTCTCAAAGCCAGACTGTACTGAATATTAAAAACATCATATGGGGCAATATGCCTCACTCATATGATAAACTACATCTTTTGGGACTCCAGCTTCACTTTTAATTACATCATTACCCTAATTATCTTATTAACATCCATCCCTTTATGGAAGAATAAAATAAAGGCTTTTTTCTTTGCCCTCGCAGCAGGTTCATGATCAAATATTCAGAAACTATTACACTAATCACAACCATTTCACTGTTAGCTTCCACTTTGCCCATCTGTTTGCCCATATCCACTTGCTTCCTGCCATACCCTCAGACTGGCAGCTCTCTGAGGCAGGGTGTCTCACAGAGCTTTGCACCATGCTTGTTTCTGATTGGGGTGCGTGGGTGGTGGAACTGTTACAGTGATAGATTTGCTTTCCAGATTATCAGTAACATAATTGCATTATATTAAGTTTTACTATTTTTGCCAATGCATTTTCTTACCTTATAATCTTGGAGTACTGTATAGCATCTCCAAAACAATTGGGAGAAGAAATTAATTTATTAATTAACAGATTGATAAATAGCAACTGAAGCAGTTTGGGTACAATAAAGGCAAATGTTCTGTCCTTTAATGATAGACAATCATGAGTTCAACACACTTTGCAGAAGTGAGATAGGAAAAAATGAAAAGAGAATTTGATTATGTGTTGTCACTCCATTCTTCTCACTTCTCACAATTAGTTTAGGCCCTTCATCTATTCATGTCATCCATGCAACACTTTTACGCTTGTTGTTTATCACCTCCCTCTTTTATTCCTGCTTTGCAAATGGGAAATTTTTGCAATATTGCTTCAGAGGAAATTATAGATTGGACTAGACAGTCACACATCTTTTTTCTTTCCTTTCATTTATAGCAAGAAGAAAGAAACCCATGTTCATCAAAGAGAGCATTGGGTTGAGAACACTAGATGCTGGTTGCAGTAGTAAAGGAGTACAAGCTGAAAATATGATACAGCTGTGCTGATAGCTTTGTGATTATTTTGAAAAGCTGGCTATCTGCCCCATCTGACAGTCTGTGAACATGGCAAATAATTTAACATTCATGCTGCTCCTGTTTTGGCATTATATATATGAATCATGTGGTCACCAATTTCTAAATTGATAGTAGATCAGAAAAGAGTTAATGACTAAAGTTTTGGTCATCACTTGTCCCATTGTTCCTTAATCAAAAACATTGTAAAATGGAATACCAAGGCATAAAGGACATTTGTGTCATGACTCATAGGTCATGGAGAGCTTTTTTTTTAGTACATCTTAAAGAGTTATTTCTAATTTAGGAAGTTTCCTGAAGGGTTGATCAACTCAGTACTGCTAAATGCCAGGCATGGTCCTTGGATTCTTTTTTGACTCCATAGGCTTCTACATCCCCAAGTAACCAGTCATTTACTATTGCTTCTATGAGCTAGAAGAGAATATGCAAAGTTTATTTCATCTACACTTTAAAAGTCTATGGAAGATTTGGAATTAGATTTTCTAAAGTCGCAAAATACCTGTTTATTATTTGCATGAAGTTTGGGTTTGGGTTTTTTTGTGTAGCTGAAATGCGTGGGAAGGGAAGCCCTCATTAGGTTACATGGTGAAAAGATGGTTTTCATCCTGATGGCTTTATCCTCTTTGCTCCAGCAAGGAGGTGGAGGCTCTTCGTTACACTGACACTATTTGTGTTAAGCAACTTTGAGTGTGAAAATCCCCCTGTGGAGTAGCACTCTTGATCCTAAGTCCACCTGGGCACCGTGGTTATGTGCCTGTCACTTTGGAGCAAAGCTGATAACATAATTAGATGACATGCTGGGCGATTCTCAACGCAGCAGTGAGCCAAATCTCCTCACCAGTTCTTCCTCCGGGATTCAACAATTTCTCTGAGCACATGGGTGACCCCAAAAGCTGTCTTGAGATGAGCTTCTCTCTATCAGCATCAAAAATTTGCCCTCTTAGAGAATCATGAGTGTCTGCTTATCTGACTTTTAGCTTTCGTTCTTTTTTATGGCTCAGCTAGCACAAGTTAAAAGAAGGGGTTATTGTGAAGACAGAGCAAAAGTTAGACTTAATGTCCAGTAAACTTGGAGTTTTCAGGGCAGGAAAAGCACAAAAGGAGAGAGAATACTGATCCAGCTATGGGAGACATGGTCTGTACCCTCTGTGCTTGGCAATCAGATATGTCATAAGAGCATGAGAGAATATCACATTTACAAACAGGGGCAGGAATAGGTTATCTCTATACCCATTAGTGTAATATCCAATTTCTTTCCTTATCTGTCCTAGAGAGGAGCTAACACAGTCCAGGTTCTTGAATGCATAGAGAACAAGGACATAGAAAATAGTGTCACCAGCCTTCCTAGACCCCATGGAAGAGCTACCCTGCATTTCAGACTAAACCTTGTGAGGCAATGTGCACCAACCTCTTCAAAGGCACTGTGGGAATTCAAATATTGTCTCACCACTACCCAAATACTTCTCTGCTTATTTTGTCACACAAGGTTCCTAGATTGCTCACTGTTTGTGCAGAACACATGGATACACCTGCCAGACATTTGGCATCAAAGGCATTGTAGAGCTTATGTTCCAAAGCAAATACACAACTGATAGCAAAACACAGCAATCAAAAGCAGACAGTTCTTCAACTTGATGTAATGTAAGAAACATGAATTTGTATGAACTACACTGATTTTATTTTTGTCTTCTAGTGCTATACAAGAATATTCTTTTGATGATAATTTGAGCAAACAAGAAGTCTGTTGAAACTTCTGTAGTTAGAATAGCAGGAATTGGATAACAGTTTTGGCTTGTGGGGTTGTTTGTTTTTGTTGCTGGTGGCAACTGGAAATGTTCACGTTACCCAAAGTGACAGGGGAAAATTGTCAGCATTGCAGAAGTACCCATTGCCCCCCTCCATGAAGGAAAACACTCTCCTTTTCCATCTGTGAAAATTCAGCTTTGATTGGAGATTTGCAAAGTCAGTTTCTTAGGATTAATAATGTTGCTAAGGATTGCATGAGAGGTTTGGAATCCTTGATTCAGACTTTATCCACCTGATATACCCAATCTGTTCTACCTCTCTCTAAATAGACATTTACCTGTCTTATCTAGGATTAAAATAACTCCTGGGCCATAGAGCAGACATTAGAAAGATTTTAACATAAATAGAAACAGCCTAAAATTTAAGGGATCACTTTAGCTTCCTGCTGTAGCAAATTCTATGTCTGACTGGAAGGTTAATAAAAGGAAATAAGGATTTACAGATTAGTCATTGAACAATTCTTTGAAGTTGTCTTTACATGAGGATTTTTTAAATTCAGTAGTTAGCTCTGTCAACATTTCCCTTCCAAAATATCATATTAGTGTGAAAATAGCAAGCAAAAAAGCACAATAAAGCAAAGGTTTTATGACTGTAAAATTAATCTCCATAGAAATATGGAATTCCCAGCTGAAATGAGTAAGAAATCAATAAAAGTACTGAAGTGATAAAACACAATTGTAAGGGCAGGAGGTCTTGAAGTGCTATTTAGTCACTGTAGTGGGATTTTTTTGTCTCCACATGGCAGTCAGATGAATAAGGTTCTATACTATAGACGAAATGCAATTTGTTTCATCTTCAGCACACTACTTAGTATATAATTATCATACATACACACATTAAACTGTAACCAGATCACCTCCAAACACAGTTTTGAAACCCTGGTTATACAGCGGGAGAATGAGGATGTCATGGTTTAACCCCAGCCAGCAACTAAGTACCGTGCAGCTGCTTGCATGGTAATATTAAAAATAGCAATAATAAGTGTAAAAAAAAGGAAAAAGAGAGAGAAAGAAAACCCAAGAGAAGTGATGCACATGCAATTGCTCACCATGCACTGGCCAATGCCCATCCCAACCCCAAGCAGCAACTGCCAGCTCCTGACCAGCTCCCGACCAGCTCGCCCTGGTTTATATACTGGGCATGACGTGCCATGGTATGGGGTATCCCTTTGGTCAGTTCAGGTCAGCTGTCCTGGCCATGCTTCCCCTCAGCTTCTTGTGCACCTGCTCACTGGTAGAGCCTGGGAAGCTGAAAAGTCCTGGATTTAGACTAAGAATTACTTAGCAACAACTAAAACATGAGTGTGTTTTCAACATTTATTCTCATATGGAATCCAAAACACACCACTGCACCAGCTACTAAGAAGAAAATTAACTCTATCCCAGCTGAAACCAAGACTGGGCAGAATTTTTTATTAATGATCTAATAACTTTTTAAAAAGTTAGATACACCTTGATATGACAGTGAAGGAAAGGCCTGAAAATAATATATAAACCAATCGTAGCCATTCTGGGAGAGGTGTTTCTTTATAAAATTAGTGGCTTGAAGATTCATTCTCAGGAATATCAGAGGCAAGAGTCTATCCAATATATAATACCTGTGAATAGTAATACTCATCAGGGGGATTTAAAGAAGCAGAAACTGATTCATCCTGCATCAAGCAGTTTATCCTGATGATGGTAATGCTACAGCAAGACAACTGGGAAAACAAGTTATAGAAAGAATTTGCTAGGCAACTCAGAGTAACATTTTTCAAATGTTTTCAGAAGCAGCACTAAATATTTCTAAAGTTATCAAAGATATAGGGAAATATTTTAGATAAGATTAAACGGGTTGTCTGGGAGACACTTAAATACTTCTATTTTCATGTTGCTCTGGTTCCTTTATTGCTGAAGTTTTAATCATGACATTGAGCGTGTTCATCTGCTTTTTTACGCTTTTCTTAAAACTCACTCTCAGATGGGCAAGAGATAAGAAATTACATTGCCCCAGCTCTTTTATAACTTTGTTACTACTGTATTCCTTCAAAATTGCCCGGAGTTCAGATCTTTGAGTAAACCATGCATCATTTAGCTCCTGAGGTTTTGAACTGATCAGTATTACTTATATCAGACACCATGTAAATTTAGCAGTAGCTCAACAGACGTACGAAAAGACTTATTAAAAACATAGAATCTCATTTCTTCTTTTCACAGCAAAACATAAAAAAAATTGAAAATCATCATTAAAATTATACAGAATTTAAAATATTTATAACCTCTTTTTTATTTATATTTTATTCATTAGTTGTAAATGCTCCAAAGTGACCGGCAGCCTTTGACATACTGTCCCAGAAAACTTCGTACCTTCCCTTCGGGACCATCAGTCCCATTTATTTTTGGTTATGCCATGCCAATTTTCTGCAACTCTTACTCAAGTGACACTTCCTTAGGGAAAAGAACCTTTTCAAATGTCTCTCCAATAATTGTAAAGACATTACCCTTTCTCTAAAATTTGTGGCAGTTCGGACGTACAGTTTCACCCACAGTATGCCACTGGTGAGTGTCTAAGTCTCACAACATATTCTCACTTCATTTTAATAAAATGGTCATTTCTTTTGGTGGCACCAGGTCAAAGTAAGTTTTTATTTTTTCCTGTCTCTGCTTTTGGTGTTGGGTCTGACAGCCTATTAATGTCTTCTATTCTCTCTGGAACAAATAGCACCTTATGGCAGACTCACTGCAGGACTCCACAAGTTAGTCATGCTTAGCATCATTAAAAGCATGACTCCACAGGCTTTTTATTAGTTTCAGGGGTTTTGGTGTTTCAGTTTGGGTTTTTGGGTTTTGTTGGCTTTTTGGGTTTTTTTTTTGGCACCATTTTCTTGCTTACCTATAACATTAGGGATAACATCAATTAGGGGTTGCATTCTATACCTGTAATGAAACTGCTTAAAATAACATTAACTAAATTCTGGCAGAATTTACTATGTAATAGGTTTCTATTAGACATAGAGCTGGTTTAGCAAAAAAATTATTTAGTACATGTGGCTACATGTTCAGCTGCCCTATTTTCTGTGAAAGTCATCTCTTGAGAGTCAGAATTATATTCTAACACAAGTATATTTGTCCTTGCCAATTTAATAAATATCATCTATATGTGTTTTCCTTCAAGGTGCAGATTTCCCTTTGTCATTAGCAGAAATTTATCACTCTCACTTAGTTTTGGCTCATGGGGTAATCCCTGTCAATGTTCTTTATTTCAGTATTCACTTTGGATTGTTATAAAACATTTTTGCCCTTCGTCTAAGGTGCTTTTGGACCACAACACGACTTTTATGTATCCTTTTGAATACATATATTCCTGTAACATCCTAGAAATTGCAAAGTTGTTTCCTTCAACCAAAAGCCCATCTAGGACTGAATAGTCTCCCTTGAAAAGCTCTTGGAAAATTCTGATTCTACCATCCCATTCTGGTAACTTGGATGATTTCCCACAGTTCTATCTCAAATGTAGTTCTGGCAATTTCAGTCCTCATCTACCTCAATGAGACCTGATGTTCATGTGTTGGCAACTCCATACCCTAGTAACAGACATTGCTGCACTGCATATTTGCCCAGACAATGTTACTGTAGTTATTAAATCTTTCCCCCTTTTTTATAAGCTTGAATACATAATTTTGTATTCAAAATTGAAAAAACGAATCATTTTCAGGTTCTCAAACACTGGAATGGTTTGCCAGATCCCCTCCTGATAGCAATAAATAATGTCTGACCAATTTCATTTTAAAAGGGCATGCAGAGTTAGAAAGAGCAAGTTGAAGCTTCTTATGTCCATTGCTTGAGGTCAATGCCTCCTTTTGAGCAGGCTGAATCTCAGTTTTGGTTAGTGGTTAGTGTGGTTAGTGTGATACATGAGCCATCGCTGATCATTTTCAATCACACCACTGTAAGTAGACTTTGCCAGAGCCCTTCTTAGAACTTTCAAAGAAAAAATTAGATTTCTGCTTTCTGGCATAGTAGCAATGTATTACTGTGTCCTTTAATAAACCCACCAGTTTTAGAACCTCTTTAAGCTTCTCCTTGATAGTCATTAGATTTTCTTTGTACAGTTTAACTTAGACAGGAACATTTATCATAAATGTCCTGGTATGATTTAGCATTGAGAAGAACTTGGAAAACTTTATGTGGCATCAGGCATTTTAGTGATGACCTCAGCTTTATTATAAACTGCACATATACCTAGTTGTGTTAAGATCTAGTTGCGTTAAGATATGTTATGTCTGATTATGAATATTCAGATTTGGGACTCAATCTCTGTTTCCTTTCAAAATTCCAACAGCTCAGAGCTGTTAATCATGGCTAATGTTTTGTTTTGTTTTTCTAAAGCAAATATTACTCGGACAGGCTTGAGTATTGTCTACAGCCTAGATGTACAACTTGTATTATATCAACCAGCTATGCACAGCCTAAATAAATATATCATTTAGTCCCTGGCCACTTTATATGTTTTCTCTTTTCCAGGATAAGCTGGAAAAAGTCTAATGTGAGACAGAAGGATTTCCCAGATGATGCACTAGTTCAGGTCTCTACCTTCCTGAAGAGTCTCTTAGGTCATTCTCTCTGTCATGTCATTTAATATGTGCTTACTGAATGTAATTACTTTTTTAGAAGCGTTCTGTAAATCCATTTTTGGTCTGGAAGGCCAGTTTTAATGAGGGTGCACTGTGCTTTGGTTCTGCACTTGCATAATAAATCTGATATTCCTGGAAAGAGTGTATAGTTTATCTGGAGAATGAGCACAGCACATCAAGGCCTCTCACTGCTCATCTTTTAGGTGTGGGTGCTACATCAGCTCAGTGGTGACAGGACATATATTCTGATATACCCAAGAAGACAGCAGGGGAAGCAGGCAGAGAGTTCCGTGAATGCCACCTTCTCAAAAAACCTACTTTGCTTGCAGTTATTCTTGCAAGGGTGATAGGGGAATCACTCTTTTTTCACTAGAAACTTGATTTTTACTACCCCATGACACTTTTGGGAGGAAATACTGACCCAAGCCTTAAGCAACCAAAATACATGAACTCCAATAACAGTGTTGATTATTCTACTAAAGTTAAAAATGTAGATTTCCTTCTATGTTTAAATCGAAAATTCCTCCCGCATTTTAAAATTATTAAAATTATTAACTTAAAATTTAAAAGTTTTGTGCTTTTGCTTAGATAAACATGTTCAAATAATTTGTGTCTCACTGTGTAGGAACATTTAATGTGAAGCCAATTTAAGAACTCTTCCTTCCTAAGTTTACCCACCCCCGGATTTATTCAGCTACTGTAGCTATACTGCTCATAGTTATTCCAGATTTCTTTGGCTCCAGTACTGCACATGATTGCTTTATGTCATGGGAGTTAGGGTATAAGTATATGCAAATACAGATTATTCAAGGCAGCTTCAGAAGCTCCATGGCGGCCGGGAGGTGGCCTCTACCTCTACCTTCAAAAATTAGAGCTCATTGAGAGGGCAGGGGGTAGGTTGGATATTGATGACACTATTTATCACAACTTTGATTTTTTTTTCTGATGTTTTTGGTCTCCTTTTCAGGTATCACGGTTTCCTATTAAGTTTACTGTTCTTGCATATGGCAGGTGCATTATTTCTCCCGAGCGTAAATAGGATCAACCCTCCAATCCTGCTATATTTTATATCCATATCTCAGAGCCATCTCCACACACAAATGAACAGAGTATCCTTCTGTTTTTCAAAGCAAAACTGTAAGACAGCTTTTACTCAAGCAATCAGATTTCCCTGATATACACTATTAATTACTATTATTCATTGCATTAAGGTGATACATAGAAATGCCACCTGACAGTAGTATTCCTTCTTGTTACATTTCTATAGAATCAGCAAGCAGTTCACACAGCTTTTTGCTCTGCTGCTAAAAAGATGTTACAGCGAATATATCATATGCATTCTAAACACAGGTAACTAAAGGCAGAAATTCTTACAAAACTCTTAAAGAAATAGTGACTAAATTCTTCTTATTACTTAAAGAATTTTATTTGTTGTGAAACAGCCCAGGTTCCAAAGCATGTTGGTAGGGGACAGAGATAGTTCTTTATTGTTGATTTTTTTAACCATCTACCTCCCCAGACCTGAAGGCTGTTCGTCTCTGGTCAGTAGAAACACAGAGCAGAAACAGACAAGCTATGGTAACAGTAGGAAAAGAGAACCTAGATATTATTTTCTCTTCTCCTGAACTGACTCTTCCTGTTCCAGGGACATTGGGGAAACATTTTTCCTTTTGAATAATAGATGAAATGGAGTGTGTGAAGTGTTCTCCCTAAAAACAAATCTAGGGTAGTTTTTGAAAGGGAATTTATTACTCACTGAAGAATAACATCCTTTTAAATATGTAGCAAGAAGCAGCAGAGATATAGATGGCAGTGTATACACTAAATCTTGTCCCATTCACTAAATGCATTGTGGATGCATCACCTTCTGCTAATACAGCGTAAGACAGCGTTTAGGCTTGTGCAGATTTTTTGCTCCTTTGACAATCAGTGTGGTACAGATTTTTTTTGTAGCGTGAAATGTTGTCACAGAAAAAGCAGAAAAAAAAAATTTAAATTATAAACTCCATCTGCCTTGGCCAGACTCCTTAGCTGACTGATGATCTGTAACCCATACTATTGGCTGTTCTGAGATGAAGTTTGTGTTACCTCTTTATCAGTACATTAACCTGTCTTGTTCCAGACACTGCTGACATTCTGCTTTACATGTGTATAACAAAGGCTTCCTTCTGGAATGAGAGGTGTCCCAACATAAATTGCTGAAATTAAATAGCAGGATGTTCACTAACTCCCAACTACTGTGAAGGAGGCAGAGCCCTCCTTTTCTCTCTAACACAATTTCTTGGTTCCTGAAATCAGCTTTTATCTGATACTAACTGTGGTAGTAAAAATTCAAAGTCGGAAGTGGATCACAGCCAGCTCTTCCACTTATGCACAAGATAAGTATGCCATTAACTATGTCTCCTAAAGTTATTTATCTCATGCAAGCAAATGAGTTCAAAGTCTTCCTTTTACTGTTGCATGATTGTAGATATCTGCTGTCAGGTCTTCACTGGCAAAAGCTAGGCTCTTAACAGGGACAGAAGCAGAGTTTGCAGTCCAGTATAGCCCATAAATATAGGTTTTTTGCAAAATAATATGGCAGCTGGTAAAAATGTATGCCTTCTTTCTCTGTTTTTTCTCCTCACTCTCTAGGTGTACACAAAGCACAGTATCAGCAGCAGCCCTCTCCTTTGCAGGTATGTGTCCTGACACTGCGCTTTCCTCCATCAGCTTGAGAGTTCTCAGACACACCAGATGGATCAATGTATAGAATACTCACATTGGTTTGACTTTATAGCATCTCATGGGAGAATTTATTCTTCTCTGTTTCTCCCATCATCTGGCTTTGTCAGACTTTTTTTCACTTAGAGAACATACGGGATATAGTAAAAATATCAGCGCGATGCCATTACGAACCATAGCATTCTCCAAAAAGAGCTTCAATTTCTTTTCCTATCACTTAGTCTCTGAACTTAGAAAGCTAGGTTTTGGGAATTTTTATCAATTCCTTTCTGCATCATCTTCCCTTCTGCTTTTGATGAGATTTCCAACTAGAATCCTCAGTGAAGGTTAAACTGCTTCTGCATTGATGAGAGTAAGACTTCAGCAGGGAATACTTACTGTGCAGTGGAGGCAAAAGAACTGGACCCAGACGTGCTTTTTGCATTGGTGGCAGAGATATGAGCTCACACATTTTTACTATGAACTAAGCAGACCCCTGCTCTGCTCTGAACAGGCTCTGTTCACATAGTCAGATGATGCACAACAACTCACAGTCACACAGCTCTGTACCTCAGCCCTACAGCCTAAGCCTCAAAACACGCAACCTGCTGAGTAGCCTTAAGATGTTCCACACGGCAGAAGAATCCCCTGTACATAACTATCCATGTGCTAAGCTACCTGTTCTGCTCCCCAGGCTGTTTCCATACACCCAGAGCTGGTCCTAGGCAGGTAATGTTAGTCCCATTAAAACTTGATGATCAAAGGAGCTTGCTACACCCCACTTACGGTGAAAAACAACTCCTGATGGCCTTGAAGGTAACTCCATGTCCTAAATGTTTCCATGTCTTGCTTTAACCTCAAATTAGCTTTGAATAGGCCTTTGGTGCTCTAGCTTGCACGAATTCTAGAATCACAGAATGGTTTGGGTTGGGAGGGACCTAAAAGATCATCTAGTTCCAATGCACCTGCTGTGGGCAGGACACCTTCCACCAGATTGCTCAAAGCACTGTCCAGCCTTACCTTGAACACCTTCAGGGATCTGAAATTTCTGTGGGCAACATGTTCCAGTGCCTGACCACTGTCATAATAAATAATTTCCTTCTAATATCCAACCTTAATCTGCTCTCTTTCAGTTTAAAGCCATTCCCCCTTGTCCTATCACCACATGCCCTTGTGAAAAGCCTCTCTCCAGTTCCCTTGCAGCCCCTTTAGGTACTGGAAGGCTGCAATAAGGTCTCTCTGGAGACTTCACTTTTCCAGACTGAACCATCCCAACTCTCTCAGCCTTTCCTCATAGGACAGGTGCTCCATCACCCTAAACATCTTTATGCCTTTTCTCTGAACATGTTCCAACAAGTCTGTGTCCTTCTTGTGCTGACAACCCCAGAGCTGGATGCAGCAATCCAGGTGGGGGTCTCACAAACCCACACAAGGAAACTTATGAGTGCAAAGGAAAGGTTTCCACAGAAGGTATCAAAAGTCCATAGGGAAATATGTTCCTTGTAATTTCAGGTATTGAAATTAAGACCCTTCCTTATTTGTCTGCTTGCATACAGAGATCCCATAGGACAGAATTTTAAACAGCTTAATTCTCAAAATTTAAACCCACAATTAATGCTTTCCAAGAGGTTTCCATAAATGGTAGCTAACTTTATTTGTCTCCAAATGTATCATTCTATGAAAAACAATTTTTAGGACACCCGTTACTTCAAATTCAGGATCTTTTAATTTGGTTCAGATGGAGGCATTCAGAATTAATACATACTTTTGAACATGATGGTACATATTGCACAAGAGCAGATGTGTCAACGGGACCTATGTAACACATTTCTCAACTGCCAGCAAGAGGAGGTCAATGCTGTGATTGTGAGCAACTACATTGTTTTAATGTAGCTGCTCAGGGATTTTTACCTGTAACATGGGAGGTACAACTCTGATAATGTTAAGCAAGAAAAAATGCTTGAAATAACAACAACATAACAACAATAGTGTCACTTTAGGTATCTTTATTCCAAATGTTAGAAAAAGATAAATAAGGACTACCATCACACACATAAAAGATTAGAATGTTTTATAACACAAATCAGCACAAGATAAAATTGAGGTCAAATGCGTGAGGGAAGAAATAGCGTGCACAGAAACTTGCAAACTATTTCCTAGCCTCCAGACTTGAAAATGGCAGAGAAGAACATGTGGCAATTACAGAACCATTTTTATTGCTTTAAAACAACACAGTTTAATTGGTTTGATATAAACATTGGAGCATATCTCAACTATGAGCAAAGCAGTGTACTCAATCATGTTACTTTTAATGGAAATAGTCTTGAAAATAGATTGCGTAAGGAACATTTGTCATAATGGCTGGTCTAGCAAATCACGCAAGCACAACTAGATAAATAAGGTAATATGTCCTGCCACTTGTAACTTAATTCTCCAGTGTATTTCATTAGAAGGATCTTAATTTTCATCTGAATGTCTCTGCCTTAATGAGAATGAGACTAGAGTTTGGCTGGAGCCCAGATCAATTTCATGCAATAACAACAGTAACCATCTCAAACTTTGCCTTTCCAGTAATTGAACTATACAATATGTTAAAAAAAAGAGGAAACATACAAACAAGCAAACAACTTAATCTCTATCCTAAACTATACTTTGAAACCTTTCTTTCGGGAGTCTTGAAAACACCATCAGTGAAGAAATACAGCTTTTGAGGCAGTGGCTGTTTCAGATAAAAAATGTTGGAAGAGATCAGTGAAATAGCTTTTGCGTTTTTCATGCTGATTCCACTGGAGATGTGCTGAAAGCCATAAAGATATGCTTCTTTCTCCAACTCATTTATTTCACATATACAATAATTTGTGGTCAATAAATCTAGGATGGATTTGCATGGTAAGGCATTGGTGTGGCAAACAGAATGGATAATAACTTTATCCATAATGTGGTTGTGGTATTTTTATAATCAGTTTCGTAATGTGATATTACTGGAGAGTATCATCAACCAGTGTTCAATATGAAAAAAAGTTTTCCAAAGCAACACATGCTATGTACTAATTCATGTCATCAGAGATCCATCTTCCGGTGTACAAGACTCATCTTGTGTGCACATGGCCTTCACGGAGATCATAGCACAGAGAAATTTACTTTTACAGTTCTATAGCTGGGCACTCCAGATGGATCATTTTACCAAGAAGAAAATAATTTCTTCACAAGCCAGAGTTCCCTTGACTTTGCAAGATAAAACTTGTGGAAAGGTCGAAACTTCTGAGATCTTTAATGAGAAATAATAACTTTAAAATAACAATTGCAGTAGAGACTATTAACAAAATATTAGTTTACTTCTTTCATGTGTTCATTTGTATGTTTAGTGTCTTATAAAAAGCAGAATATTTTAATTAAGGAAGTAATTTCCTTAGAAATATCTGTTATAGAAGACAACATTGAAATCCAGTCATTTAAACAAACCAGAGTTTAATATTTCTTAAAAATAATTTACAGTTCAAGTCTCAGTATAATGGTGTACTTAAACATGGAAACTTTGAGACTCTAGAAATCTCAGTCCTGCATCCAGCTGAGTTAGTCAGCAGGCTTAAGTTTAAGCACAGTCTTCAATTTTCGAGTGCTAGCAGCTGTCACGAAGGTAAGGTTTAGTTTACGCAGCGTCTGATAACCTGCTTCCCTAGATACCTATTTTTCCCGGAGGTCCTTCCTTAAAGTTTGAAGTGCGCTAGAGAACAAAACTTGGCTCTCCCTGATTCTGGATTGTGCTGTCTGTCCTACTCTTTACAAAATTTCAACACACATGGGCGCAGATCCAGCAAAGCATGTGCATAATTTGAAACCCATGAATAACTCCAGTTAAAGCTGCCAAAGATGGTAGGATGAACAGAGAAACCACCGAATTTCAGAGCAAAAATACAGGATGAAACTGTATCCTCAAACATAAGACTGCAAACTTTAGAAGGGTACTCACTCAGCGCTCGTCAAGAAGGATGTTGCTTTTCAAGCTATTCACATAAATCACTATGGTATCTGAAATTCATTGAACAATTCATGAGAAATATATTTGCATTTGATTTTCCTTTCCTTAAGCTTCTGTTTGTTGCAACATTTAACTCCTGTGGGAGACTGGACTGAACTGTGTCTGTAATGTTTTCTTCTTCAGCAGAATCATTAGACTTGTATCACCAAGCACTGGGCTGAAAGTAGAAATATTTTTAAAGGTCAAATCATAAAACTGTAAAGCCTGAAGGAATTTATCTCTAGGGAGTTATACCAAGTGTACCACTCCCCTATATGAAAACTTAATTGATGTCACTTGGTTGAAATTATTATCTCTTGAGACAAAATTTGATATGACGTTATGTAAGATATCAGAGTAAAAGGCATTTTTTGGATCAGATTTTAAGCCCAGCTTGTAGAATCACAATTGGTCATTGTAAAAATGATTATTATATCACAACCAGAGGATTATGATGTCAGGTGCAGAATAAGTGCAGAAGCAGATAAATTCTTAGGAAACAACAGTGATTCTGTTTTAAAACACTGTCTTCAGAAAAAATGACCAAAAGAAAAGAAGTACGGGGAAATACACTGCACAGAAGAGCGCTTGTTTCCAAATAAGATGTTTCATAAGTTTTCCATAAGGTGACAGCTGCTTTTTCAAGCACCACATTCTGCTCTCTGTTACATCAATGTGAATCCAGAGGAACTGCATTTGAATTGTTTTTGCTAGGGACTGACAACAGGGTAACTGACAGTAAAATTTGGCTTGAATACATTTTCTCAGAAATAGAACCCATTTATTCCCTTCAAAATAGAGAAAGGAGAATTACCAAACATCATATGATGTCGTGTATCGTTCAACACTTTGGAAGAAAAATGGGAAGCAAGATTTGTTTGAAGTATGGTGTGCTGATTTTTCCTCTTATCCTTCCAATTTTCGCAATTTATTGTGAAAGCCCCCGTTGCTGAAGCACAAAATAGACCTTTTGGGCACAAGGCAGCTCTCCTAACAGTTGGGTCTGCCACCACAATAAAACCTTTAAGGACACTAATTCTAGGCTTAGGCACACGGTTCCCTGTTAGCAACGTCACACAAGTAGTTTCAAGGCTCTTTATCAGCAGCTAAAAGGGTGTATTTAGAACAAAATTGTCATTGGCAAACTTAAGTCTCACGTGGAACACTGCTGCAAACGGGTAAAGACAGAGTTTTTGCATGCATCACATTCTGAAATTTCATGTAAAGTAACCTTCTTGGAGTAACAGTATGTTTCTGAGCTTTGTCCTGTGGTGGAGGGGGGAGAGGAGCAGAGTGAGGTTTCAGTCACTAAAAGCAGATGACAAGTACCTTCAGAACCTAAGAACTCACACACCAACCTGCTGCCTTCATTTGTATTCAACAGATGCCTCGATTTTTTTTTCCCCTCACTGCCTAGTCTGTGCTGATCAGTATAAACAATGGATTTTTTTTCTTTATGGACATATTTTTGTTCTGTTTCCCTTGAAGGTAGAGACAAACATCAAAAAAAAAAAAGGAGTAAAGCAACCTTCGCAGACACATTTATAGCTTAAAAATTTGATCAGTAAACTTTAAGAAATAATTAAGGTATTTAAGAATTATTTGGCTGAGAGATTCATGAAACTAGTACATGATACTATAAGATTTAAACAGAAAGAAAAAAAACCAGCAAAAAAGAAAACCTGAGGGATTAATCTGTGAGATACTGTAAAATGCCAGGGGAAATGAAAATGGCTAATTATGCTAATTTTATGTTATACTATCAATATGGAACATGTATTGTCTTTATGTGTATATATATAGATACATAGTGTGCCTGTATGAGTCCAGCCTTTTTCCATGACTATTTTGGTATAATGTAACATATCTTTTAATTAAACTACTTTGCATGCACAGAAAAGCTGGCTTATTAGTATATAATTTTTTTCCTTCCTAGTCTGATCACAAGTCCCGAAGGTGTTGCTAAGTAGCTAATTCTGGTCCAGAATCAAGAATTTTCATTGTTGTGGGAAATAGTTACTGGCAGTACCACCATCTTTGTCTTTCCTTGTCGTCAGTTACAGGGAACAGGGCAGGCTCTGAGTGAGCAAAAAGATGTTACACAGCATCAGCAGGTCTCCATTATCATATGATCTCCAACAAGGTGTCGGGCTGACTTGGTGCAGCACTCTTCCCTACATCTGGCCATATGTTCCCTTTCCTTTGCCACTTTTACCACCTCTACCACTGCTGTTAGTCCCCAGTCAGTGGGTGAGATGCTCCAGGGAGTTCTGAGCACTGAAACTGCAGCTTCATATCCTGCCTGGAGAGAAAAAAGGGAAGGGAGACTGCAACTGTTCAGACTTGTGTTTGACTGCATTTTCCCCAAGACCAAGTACTGGTGTAAAAATCCCCATTGTAGAGTCAGGGATGTTTGTTTTATTACCTGATGCTGTTTGTAGTTATTGTCTCTATGCACATACAATTGTCAAAGTAGCTAAGTATTTCTAGAATGCCCAAGAAAAAGAAACCAAGCTGCGTTTTCAGTTATTTTCCTAAAAAATTGCTCTAATGGTATGTGTGTGTGCATGTGTCCAACCTACGTTTGGATTTCCACAAACAAGATTTATGTGACTGACTGGTTCAGCTCCATCCTAACTTTGTTTTGGATTTCAACACTTCAGGAGAGAGAAGGAATCTTTCTTTCCAGTGTCTATATTTACCTGTCTAAAATATCATGAAGACTGATGTCAAAAAAGCAAATAGAAAAATAATGCAGTGTAAAGACTTTCTGAAATAGTTACAAATGCAAACTAGAGGAGGGATAAAGTTCCCCTCCCCTGCTGATATCCCTATTCACTGGGGATTCTGAGAGGGAAAGAGAGAGTTAGTTAATGCTTTCTTAGAGCTTGTTTTTCTTTGAATTCCCCTCTCTCCTCTTCTAGCACACACTTGCACATATTGCTGACTCTAAAAGCATTCCCAGAGGTCAAATTATTGAAAGCTCAACCAAATTTTTCTAAGCTATCACAGTTTACTTACCATTCCCAGTTTCCACAGGCTATCTGAGAAGTGATTAAATACCTATCAGTTTTGACATCAGAAGCCATAAACTGACTCTTTAGCCCCTATGTTTGTGTGATATTGTTTGATCTTCCAAAGACAATTTGCACCCACACATTCTGTTCAACAGAATCTAACTTGCAGTTTGTCTGTGAAAGAAAAGCATCCTCATAAAAATGTTTTCCAGTCTAGAAAGTCAAATAGGGAATATGTATGAAGATGACGGTCGGTGGTTATGTTTCTGTTGGTTTTAAATCTTTGTCATGTACTAATGACCCACTCAGCACAAGAAGAAAAAAAAAAATAGAAGAAAGGTCCAGAAAAGAACAATGATCATAGCAGATGCTGCACACGCTTTCAGTTTGTGGTTTGCTGCAATTCACCTGGACTATTTAAAAGCCTGTGATAAATGGGCGGCACAAAAGATAGTGTTGTGTCTTTCAAGCCTTTGACAGTTGGCACTAAATGTTACTAAGCAAAATTACATAGGGCCAAAAGGTTGGCCATGATGAATCCCAGATACAATAGAACTGGGCATTTTCTGTATACCGAGTGATAAGGAGGGACTTTTAGGGTTGACAGGAATGACTTGCCTACTTTGACAAATGAAGAGGTAAGGATGTGGCTGTTGGCATAGTACGTGAGAAATGCGGGATCAATTTCCCGCCATGCTAATGTCTTAGTGTGTGGCCTTGGGGAAATCCCTTAGGATCAGACCTTGAAAGGTATACAGGGGTCTAAAGATGCAAATCAGAACATGAGGACTTTCAAAGACAAGCAGGAAATCCTGACCTGATCTATGTCTTATTTTTCTGATCATAGTGGTTTGTTGGGTTTTTTGCAGGAAAATATTTTATGTATTGTCAGTTGTTCCAATTCAGAAAAAAAGTGGGTGATAAAAGCCAAAACCGGATTTGAAGGCCAAAATAGCTGAATGTGTAATTCATTTGTGTGTAATACACCTTGCAAGTTGTCTCTACAGCCAGTAGTGGAGAAAAGGACAGAACTGGTTTATTATCTGTCTTTTCAGAGATCCACCAAGCATTAAATCTGTTGGGATAGAGAAGCAAGTGATTCTGCAGCTGGTCATTTGGGAGGAGACCTTCCGGCTTGATTAGACTTCCCCCAACAAAGTTCAATATATCAGGCCCAGAACAAGCTTTAAGGAGCCAAAAGTTTCATAGCTGCTGTTTCTTTGGTTTTCCCTTTCCCTTTTCCCTTTCCCTTGATTTTTCTTAAATTGGCTTTTTATCTGAAGAATTAGAACATCAAATATTTCTTTGCATTTCCCTCATCTCCTGTAAAAAAACCATATGTCCAGTATTTCCTCAGTGAAGGCCCAACAGCCAATAAATAGGAGCAATTAGAGGGACAGAAGTCTCTGTGCTTGGAAGTTAAAAGACTTGGAAGTTTTGTGCAATTTGCATGAGTACCCTGGAGTTAATCCATTGAAAACAGAAGCTACTGACCCATACCAGGCATTGGGGAAGATAAACTTTTTGTAACTCTTATTAAAGTCACATGCCTGGCACTGAGCTGTTAAGGTGTGTTTCTTACCATGGCTCTGGATACCACAGGTGCTGTACATCTGTGTCTGAGATGAACATCAGGCAGCAGAGGCCAAGGGAATAGAAAAGATTTGTTTAGGTTTGAAGAGCAATCTGAAAATTTTGCTGTTCAGACAGGCATGTAACCTGTCTACAGAACAGGATGCAAAGAAAATTTTTGAAGAGTTTGATGAGGTGTTTAATAGACCTGAAAGCACTGTGAATAAAACACATCATACTGATACAGATCCCATTATGCTGCCAAAAGTACTAGCATCACATTGAGTACAGTCTCATTAGTCCTGAGAAATGAAGGAAAAGTTGATTGTGACAAGATGGTAAGATGCAGAGTTATTGAGAGAACGCAGATACTGACTAGTGTGGTTAGCAACCCAATCACATTCAATAATAAGAAATGGTGTGGATTTATGTAGATTGAGGAGATTTGAATAAGGCTACCAAATGCAACAAAGCCCCAGGGAGTGCTGGGAAGAGACATGTCTAGACTTCCAAAAGCAAGAATATTTCCAGATCTAAATACAAGCCTGTGATTTTGGCAACTCCAGTTTGACAAAATTTTAAACTCTACACCCGCATGTCTCTTTTTGCTGATGCATTTTTAAATAAATTTGTTCTGTGATTGCTTCAGAACTCAAAAAGTGCCACTCAACAGAATTTTAAATCCCCTAGAAAACAGGTGGAAACAGATACTTATAACCTCTTGAGCTAATGTGATAATCATCAACACTGTAAAAATCATAGCTGATATCCAGTTCAGCAGGTCTGGCTATCAGAAGCATTTTTCTTCACTGTATAGGCCTTTTAGAGGTTTCCTTCTTTGCGTTCTTTTTCTTCCATGAGAAAAAAAGGAACAACTGTGTCAGCAATAAGCTTTATGTCAAATAGATTCCAGGTTTACACTCCTGTCTCATATAGGCAAAGGACTTGAACTTCAGAGGTAGAGCTTCACGACATGTTGCCTTCAGGAGAGAGGCCAACATTCGAAGTTCCTCTGCATTGTTGCTTTTCCCCAACGCCACTTGATGATTCTTTTTACTCCATCAGCAGGTGCATGCACTGCAACTGTGTGAAAAACAACCCCCTTCATATGCCCAAAAAGATTATTTTTAAACATTCTTGCTCATCATATTTCTAGTATGTTCCCGCAATAAGTTTGTAGCATCCCACATGAGAGAGTGGCAACCTGTGACATAAGAGTAAAATGTAGATGAAAAAAGATGTAAAAGGTAGATGATGTCTGGCTATTCTTACAGGAGATTTTGCTTC
The DNA here is from genome assembly GCA_013398055.1 of Ifrita kowaldi. Taxonomy (NCBI): domain Eukaryota; kingdom Metazoa; phylum Chordata; class Aves; order Passeriformes; family Cinclosomatidae; genus Ifrita; species Ifrita kowaldi. The sequence continues at coordinate 3,737 of VZRS01003593.1, read as the reverse complement.
TGAAGTCACTGGGTTATGACACTGCATTCTGGGTCTCTCACACATCCCACGAAAAATGCACTTAAAATTGTTTTCTAGACTAAGCCTCCTTTTGGACCAATAATGATCCAGTTATTTGAAAGTGCTTGCAAAGTATCATTATATACACAACTTGCAAATTTCAAAGGGACCCTTTGCAGAATTGCAAATATTCTGCATATCAAGCAATTCACCTGCTGTAGACAAAAATAGCAGGGAGTGTATCTGAGTTAAGATTTCACATTTCCTGCATGAGTGTGCTCTCTAAGGAGGTTTTTAGCAATCGGAAGCAGAATGAGAAGTTTTGGGTTTTTTTCTCTGATTTTAGTCAGAAATTGCACACTTAACTCAAGAAATCTTTGTCTCAAAGATTACTGCGTTAGCATCAAGTGTCAAAACCGGATTCTGGTAATTCCTGCGTAGTTCTGAGAAAGACCTGATCACATCCATATAAACAAGTAATGACTCATCCAAAACACAGGAAACAATCCTGAAAACAGAAGTCCATTCGTAAAGCACACTAACGACTTTCTTACAGCAGTTAAGCTTTCAAGAGCTTCTAAGTATAAAAATCACAGCAAGCAGCAAGGTTTGAAGTAATCATGAGTCAAGTAATACTATTTCTGAGTAATGAGAAGCACCAAATGATGCCAACTTGTAAGCGATTGTTAGAGTAATTCTGCGTGGATGGTCAACAGAGAAAGCCCAGAACCATCCAAGTATAACCTTTTGTGGGATCTATCAATGTGAAGTTGCTGCACATATTGGAAGGCGGCACAAAAAACTCCAAATCACAGTGCAACACAGCATGAGAGCAGAAATGTTAAACAGAACCCACAAGTGCCTATCTGGGGTTTGAAACATAAAACACTATATAGAATGTCTTATAAATACCATTACAGAAAATAAAAATAAAATCTGCAACAAATATGGGAAAAGATGCAGAAGAACTGTTATTCCTTTTGAACCTGCTTCCAATAATGGAATAACTCATTAAGCTAAGAACTGTGGTCTTCATTTCTTCAGGGGATAAGGGTATTATCTTAAGAACTGAGAAAGTTTGGATTTTACTTTTTTGCCTCTCTCTAAATTCAGCAGCTAGATCTCTTTCAAAAGACCAAAGAAAAAAGGTGAATAGATTGTTATTTGAAAGTGAGTTGTTGTCCACCCTAAATTCCCAGAGTTGACGTTTCTGGCACTAGCTGTAAGAGTGTTGGCCAAATCATTCCTTCCAAGCAAAGCCCAGTTTCGCCTTGGCAGAAGCACCATATGGCAATGGGTGCCTTTGAGATATAAAGCCTCTTCAAGCACCACTGAAGTGCTGCCATTGCCCCTCTCCTTATAAGGGGGTGTAGCATATGCTCTCCTGACTAGCTGATTAGCACTACTCAGAGCTAAATAGCAGAAGAGTCAGGTTTTACCCTTCTCTGTGTCTTTGGACAGCCATATCCCACAGAGAAAGGCAAAAAGTGAGTGGTCTCTCACATGAAGGATGCAAAAAAAGTCTCTCTCATCTCTCTTTAAATAATGCTATATTTTATCTCTCAGATGCAATCTTGGATAAGTTAGTATTCATTGTATCTAATCCATACTTTTTCTGGGGAAAATATACATTGACTGGGAGCGTGGTTTGATTATATGATTGATGTAAAATAGTCTGGAGTGTTACATGTTCATTCTACATGAGAAAGATAGGTTTTCAGCTTTGTACTATCTTCTCCTTATGAGAAAAAAAGAAGTAGCTGTGCCTTCTTTATGCAACTAGAAGTAAATTGAGTGTAATACCATCATTGTAAAATGATGTGCTTTATAAAGTCCCGAATATGGTGCATCTTTTGTGTTTTGTTTCTAATTGTTTGCTCAATACAAAAGGATAATTCATTAGGCCAATTCTCCAAATAATCTCAAAGTGACATGAATTCCTTTGCAGAGTGAATGTCTGTGGCAAGTAATCCATGGAAAACAGACAGGCGTCTCTTGTCATTTTGGAGCTCTAATCCACTGCCTGGAGCATGAAAATGCTCAGGATAACAAGTGTGGGAATGACCAAAATCAACATTATTTTTTTATTTTCTTTTCTTAACAATGCTGCTGATCAATAGAATTGCTGAATCTGGCAGATACAATGCCATGGGATTAATGAATTAAGCTCAGGAAGCAGAATAATTTGTTAAAAAGGAGAGGGAAAAAGCCCCTTCTTTTCCACTGCTGTGTGAATATTAAGCAGTGGAAGCAGCAATGACAGAATTTTAGCCCTTGTTTTACCATAGCACCAAGCCTTGTTCTGCACAAGCCTTTACATTTTAATTAGAACCATACTGACACCCGCTTTTTCAACTGTGAACTTCACTTTTAAATTTAAAACTAAATGCTGGTTTAGTATCTAGGTCTGAACACAGAAGAGAGATGCTGTGTTTGTGTAATCCAGTGTGTAGTGTGGTCACCATCAGTGGGGCTAGATAACTGGTTTTTAAACCACAGTAAATAGTGGTAAAAGGAAGGAAGAGACTCTCACTGAAATGCCACAGTACCAGCAGTCAGCATAAAGTACTCACATGCTCTGGAAAACCATAGAATGAAATACAGAGGGATCATGACACTTCTTTGATGATGCCAATGTTTTACAAAGGCTGATTGCCAGCGTTTCTGTCAATACTGCATCAGGAATGTAGCACAGGGTACATATCTGTGTAAGACATTACATTCCAAAATACACATTACATTGATATTCAGCACAGCATGGAAATTTTAATAAACCATCACTCACTAGAAGGGGTTTGTTCAGATATGTGGGAGGGGAGAGCTTATGTTTGCTTATATGTTTGTATTTACACCTCCTTAAAGACCTCTGGGGATTCCGCGTGTCCTTTTGTCTAAACAAACAAACAAAAAAATCTTTATCTAGTTTCATTGCACAAAAATATATTACACTAATCACACAATCCTAGAAATCGGAAGGTTTGGAACATTTTCAACTTACAAGAACACTTCAGAGAACAGTCCTGTGTAATTTATGAGCCCCTCTAGACCTGTCCATGTCTTGAACTGATTGTTGAAGTGGGCTTTACTAGGAATTTCTTTGCCTGAATTGGAGTAGTGCAGGAGGTGGGGAAGGAGGGAGGGTCAGAGCAACCTTCCCTAACAAGGCTTTAAAAGCTTCAGCGGTAAAGTTATGCTGATGGGAGACTTTGTTACTTGTTTTTAACTGGGAAAAACCCGAAGAGGATTACGCTATGAGCTGGAGCTGTTATTTATGTGGGTAGCAACGTCGTGGGCTGTGTTGTGCCGTTGTTGTTTTTAACGTGGGACGTGCATCGTTTGATTAGAACTGTAAAATGCTTTAAAAAAAAACCAAACCGAACAACCAACCAAACCCAACAAACCCAAACCAAGCAAAACCAAACCCAACAACCTGGGCAATGACATGAAACAGCTGGTGAAACGTCTAGCTCCGTGCCTTCCCCAAGCGCGGCGGAGGTTTCTGTTCTCTCATCTCTGCCGCGATGTGTTTC